>WOXC01009159.1:0-372500 GCA_011680675.1 Gymnobelideus leadbeateri
TGAGATATTTCACATTGCCTTCTATTCTTTCATTTGTTTGGATCTGTTTAACAGCATCTTGATTTCTCATAAAGTCATTAGCTTCCATTTGCTCCAGCCTAACTCTGAAGGAATGAATCTCCTCAGTGAACTTTTGAGATTCTTTTTCCATCTGGCAAATTCTACTTTTTAAGGCATTCTTCTCCTCATTGCCTTTTTGGGCCTCCTTTGCCATTTGAGTTAGTCTATTTTTTAAGGTGTTGTTTTCCTCAGTCAGGCTGTTGACCCTCATTTCATACTTTTCCTGCATCCTTCTCATTTCTCTTTCCAATTTTTCCTCCACTTCTCTTATTTGGTTTTTAAAATCCTTCTTAAGGTCCTCTATGGCCTGTAACCCACTCATATTTTCATTTGGGGCTTTTGGTACAGGAATTCTGACCTCACAGACCTCCTCCTGTTCCATGCTTCGATCCTCTTTGCCCCCAAAAGAGGAGTCTAATGTTGCATTTTTCTGTTTATTTTGTTTCCTTTGCCTAGGCATGTTGTCACTTAATTACTTGATTTTGGGGCTTGTTGCCACAGTAGGACTCTGCCACCAGACAGGGGAGCTTCTGTCCCAAACGTTGGGGTCTTCACAACTTCTGGAGGTATTAGTTGGGTGGCTTCTGTAAAGCCTCCATAAGCTCTGGCAAGCCTGATACCCACCCCAGACCTCCCCCCCAGACCACGATCCAGATCCAAGCAGGTTAAAGCAAGAGCGATTAACCCCCAGACTGATTGCTATATCTCCCTACAGTTCACAGACCATGAACTGAAGCTGCCACTGAAGCTGCAAAATGGCTTCTGTTCCTCGGCTCCTCAGCCACTTCTTGCCCCCAGGGGAGGAAGCGGACATGTTCCCCAAATACTGGTCCCAAAGTCCATAGGGCACTAACCTCTCATTTTGTCCTAGGCATATCTGTGTTGATAATTCTGGAATTGCCATAACTGCTGGTGTTCTGGGGTCCCTCCAGGCAGCTGCTGGCCCTGCCGCCCTAGGGCTAAAACCACAGCTTACACAGGCCTGGGTTAGGTTCCCATAGTGCTGTGCTGGCCGCTCTCTGCAGGGCTGCTGGGCTGTCCTCAGCAGGAGGTTAGCTTCTCTGTGTTGTTCTGTGGGTACTGGAGCTCCAGCTTTTACATTGTTTGGAAGTGGTGTCGGCGGGGGGGGGGGGAGCACCTTGGAAGTGCTGTTTCTACTCCACCATCTTGGCTCTGCCCCCACCCTTTCATTCAGTTTTCACTAGCTATTACAGGGTATGATGGTCTTTTCCATTTATGCACTCCTATCTTAGTTGTGTTCTGAACTACAGAATCTATCACAATCCTGTAGCTGTTTTGCATGTATACATATCTTGTCTCTCTTGTCTCTAAAAGCTCTTTGAGGACAAAGTCTAACCTAAGACAAATTACACTTCTTAACCTAATAAAGTGCTTTATAAATATGCTAATTTAATCCTCATAACATCCTCAGGAGGTATCATCATCACAGTGTTGTTTACAGTATTGTTTTATGCTATTGGGTCATTTTTCAGCTGTGTCTGTCTCTTTGTGACCCAATTTGGGGTTTCTTTGGCAAAGATACGAGAATGATTTGGCATTTTTCTTCTCTAGTTTTACAGATGAGGAACTTAGGCAAACAGGGTTAAGTGACTTGCCGTGGGTGACATAGCCTAAGTGTCTGAGGCCAGATTTGAACTCCAGAAGATGAGTCTTCCTAACTTCAGGTCCTGTATTCTATCCATAGCACCACCCAGTGGCCCTTATTAGTAATAATAGCACTTCTGTAGAATCTACTATGTGCCAAGCACTTTAAAAATATTTTCTCATTTAATTATTTAAGATGAGGCAACTGAAGCTGACAGAAGTGACTTGCCCAGGGTCACATGGTTAGTAATTATCTGAGGTCAGATTTAAAGTCATCTTCCTGACTCAAGTAAAAAACTCTATCCACTGTGCCACCTAGCAACTAACAACAGATGCTGTCCATCCACTTAGTTGTTTTCACGCAGAAATGGTTGGACCAAACTCTTTTAAGTGATTTCAGGTCTCTTCCAGGAGGGTATGAAGTGTTCCATTGCTTGACGCAATCACATGTGAAGGACCATCGATAGGGATTCCTCTTCAACTTACAGTTATCTCTCATATGACCATGATGAATAACTTTTGCAAGTGCATGTCCCCTTGGGGATCCTGAACACGGCTGTTTCTATTGTTATAGCATTCAAATAATCTTTCATAACACCGTATTACAAATATACTTGAATGACCCCAAACTTTCCCCCTCCCTCCAAAAAACCCACCTTTTAAAAAATATATACTGCTATTTCATTGGTGTTGCTATTGGGCTGCTGGTCATGGAGTTATAGTCAAAAAATTATAAACTCTTTGATCTCTCAGAGAGCAATGGAAAAGTGTACATTGGGAGGGAGCAGGCTTCAATATATAACAAACAGGAAACTTAGAAGAAATGTACTAAAGGATGTCAACAAAGAAATGTATGATAAAAATTTTGGTTGTTCACAGGACAAGAGCAGAGGATAACTGGTTGATAATTAATTTCATCTGTATCCTTAAAATGTCACAAGAACGTGAGAAAGCCTCACCCCGCTGCCAGTTCATTGGATGGACAATATGTGGTAAATGTATTAGAATATTTGAATTCCAAGTCTCACAACTTGGGAAGAATTTGATGGGTTACAATCTGTATTATGAGATAGGTCATCCACTTCAATGAGATTATAGAAGCACTTGAGATTTTATCGAAGAACTTAGATAAACCATATAAACAGTACTCAATATTACTCCAGTGTTACCCTATGTGGATTTCCTTTGATGGAGAATATAATCCTCAAAATTTCAATTACAAAGTAATCTGTGTTTTATCCTATGAAACGCTTTAAAAGTATAGGCATTGCTATCCTGGGAGACTTGCTTCCTTTCTGAGCCACAAGACAATAAAACACATGAAAAAGCTATTTAAAATACGCAATTGTTTATGAATATTCTTTAAATAAAGAAAGCTGTGTTCCTAACAAGCAATTTAATATACCGCTTAACCACTTTAAGTTTTCCAACTTGGCCTGTTAGTCCGCAAACTGTTCATTAACTCTTCATAATGACTTCTGGTCATAATTGTATTTCCTACAAATTATTGTTCAAGCATATCAGTGTCATCCATTCATAATTGCCCATGCCCCAAGAACCAATTCTACTGAATGGCAGCAGGGAGAAAGAAAGCAGCATTGTACAGCAACAACTTTTTAAATTGCTTCAACATTTTCTGAACAGAGTGGGCATCTGCCCACATTCAACCTTCAAACTCAATCCACCCCTAACCTCAGCCAATCTGATTTAGAGTCATGCAAAGTCAATAACCTTTGATGAAGAGGAACAGCTATTGTGGTCTTCACAACAGTCTGGTGAAAACAAAAATAACAGTAATATATGCGTGAAAATTTTAAAAGTATTTGCCATAAGAGAAGACACTGGAAAAAACACCAAAAGACCTAGAAATTATTCCTTTTTCTATCATATATATTTCATCAGCTACCTATGTTCCCCAGTTAAGTGACTCAGTGGATAAAACTCTGGACCTGGAGTCAAGAAGACCAAAGTTTAAATATGACTTAGATATTTACTAGTTGTGTAACTGTGAGCAAGTCAGTTTGCTTTCTCTGCCTCTGTTTCCTCATCTGTAAATGAGGATATAATAATAGCCCCTTAAGGATTTTGAGAATAAAACTAGATAATACAGAGTAAATCTTAAAGCGCTATGTAAATATTATTATTGTTTATGGATTTGAACTCACCAATATCCATAAGGGGAGGAACTTTTAAAATCATATGTACGTATATATAAGCTATTAGGGCATGGGGGTTGAGAAGGTATTTAGTGTGGTGAAAAGTTAACTTTGATAGATAATATAATTTGTTTTGGCTATTGCCACAGTCAATAGCTTGAGGTATCAGGGAAGTCACTTGATGATAGCAACCCTTAGGTAAAAGAAAGGTACCATGATACAATATAGTAATGTGTAAGACCATGTAGATCTGAATTCCAGCCCTAGCTTTGCCAATAACACTGTGCCCTTCGGTAGGTCATGTAACCTCTACAGGTTTCCTCATCTATAAAATGGATATAAACGTAACGGCCCCCATTAAGTTAAGAGGGGTATTGTAAGTGAGGAGGAAGGGAAGAGAGATAAAAAAATCATTACATATGGCAAAACACTATATAAATATGTTATAATTATCTCCATTAAGTAGGAAAGTTTAAACATGGCAAAGTTACTCAACAAGCATTTATTAAGTACTTACTATGTGTTAGGTACTGTGCTAAGCATGGAGGATAAAAAGAAGCAAAAATAATCCTTGTTCTCAAAGAGTTTTTAATGGGAGAAAAACATAAACAAATGAGAACATACTACATAAATGCAGAGTGGGTGGAAATTATCCTTAAAAGGGATGGAACTATTAGCTTAATAGACTAGGAAAGATCTCTTGGAAGAAGTGGTGCTTGAGCTGAGTCTCATAAGGATCTAAATGACAGCGATTCTAAATGACAGGTGTTGGGAGGCAGAGCATTCCAGGCATGGGGAACACAGTCAACAAAAAGACACAGAGATGGGAAATGGAGCATCCTGTGTTCAGAAAAGCAAGTTGACCAGTGCAATTGAAAAAATAGAGAAAGTGAAGGAGAACAAAATTTAAGAATACTGAAAAGGAAGAAAAAGGCCAGGTTCTCAAGAGCTTTAAATGCCATACAAAAGAATAAACAAATAAATTGGGGAATGGATGAACAAAAATAAGGTATAGAAACGTGATGGAATACTATCGTGCTGATCTCTTTATCAGTGTAATGCCCAATCAAATGCCAGAGGACTAACACACTACTCACCTCCAGGTAGAAGGGTTTAGAATGAAGAATGAAGAATAAGACTTATTCTTTTCTTTTTTCCTTTCTTTTCTTTTTGTTAAAAATATGGTCAATGTGCACATTTGTTTTGATTCACTATACATGTTTGTAATATGTTTTGATTTTTTTGTGTGTTCTCAAATGGGGAGATGAAGGTGGGAAGACATATTTTAGCTTATTAAAACAAATAAATTGTTTTTAAATAGAACAAATCTGAATTGATCTTTAACATGAGCTTGTCTTTCTGGAGCCCCTTCTCCATATCAAAAGGCTTGATCAGTATTAATTTTATTATTGTTAATAGGAAAAGGAACCAGACCTGTGATTTTATTGATAAAGGAAATTCCCAAGAGTTTCGATGCTTAGAGCACTGAGAGGTTAACTTGTCCAAGGTTACAAAGTGCATATACAGATAAGCATGTATATGTGTGTGTATATGCATACATACATATTTATATATTCACATTTATACACACATGTGCATTGGAATACACATGTGTATACAACTTCGTGTGTGCACATACATATACATATGTATGTGTATGTGTGTATACATTTATGCATGGGAAGGGAGCTACCTGTGGACTGTAATATACATATTTGTGTGTGTGCATCAATAAAGCTTAATTCAACATTATTCATTGATTAACTCAGCTTTTGGCAAAAGAAGTACAGTAAATATCAATCTTGCTTAATGAGCAAGGAGGTCTTTCATAGTCCTCTAAAGATTGATAAAGAGAACAGAAAAAGGATATGCTCATTAAGCACACTGACAGGAGGGTCGCTTACATATTTGAAGTCTTTAGTAACTACTACTCATTGCTGGCCATGAATAGTATTACCGTAGGGATACCAGCTTTGAACATTTCTATTTATTCTTAACAAGATTAAGTGCTAACTATTCCCCCTTGGCCAATGCTGACATTACCTGGGATTTGAGTTTTAGCCAGGTTATCCATGAGCATATTTTTCTGCAGCAATGTTCCATTCTCAGCATTGCTGGCAGTCACAATAAGAGAGACTGAGTGTCCCCTTGTCCTAAGGACTCATGACTGCTGGGAGCCCAAAGTACATCAAACACAGTTTGTCCAAAAGAGCTTTGTTCACATGGGTGTGTGTTCCTAAATTGGGAATTTATAACTCAGAGAATTAAGCTGAAGTTCAAACTTCAGTGTGCTCGTTTTTGGAGGACAAGAGTGCCATCTTGCATTTCTTTTAATCCTTATTATACGCTACACTGCATACATATGGGTACTTTGTATTTGTTACCTAGATAACAATTATGATGTTTGCTTAGTAAAAGTATTTTGCTTCCTGAATGTGACATAAGAAACAGCTAAAGCATCAATGTAAGATGATCTGCTGGACCAAAAAGAGCGGAGGGCATTTTAAATGTATCCTTTCCCTGTACCACTGAGAGCCACTAGCTATGATCCCTGCTACCTGGATGGGAGCAAAACCCTGGCAAAGTGAAGCTTGTGTGTGTTCGGGGTCATCTGCATGCAGCTGTGAGCCTTTGCATCATTGCCAGTTAATCTCTGGTGCTACCGAGTGAAACAGGAAATGTGTGCCTGCAGGAAGGAGAATGCAGGCTGGAGCAATCATTTAAATGTTCAGATCAGCTGGCTTCATCCACAACTGATCAGTGTAAATTTCCAGCACCCTTGATGAAAGGGAATTAGGCACAGAACTCCGCTCCCGTCGCAGAGAATTGGAATCCTCATTTCCCTTGGCATTGGGGCTCGGGCCAAGGCTAAGAAAACTCATTTGGACATAGTAACAATTCATTCTTTCTTTCAAAGGCTTTCATCCAAAATCCTGTGAGCCTGTTCTGGAGATACAGAAACTAAAATTAACTGGCCTTCCCCTCCTCTCCTTCCCCTACGTTCTCACCCAATCTTCCCTAAAAAACAGGTTGCCAGAAAGAATCCAAATAGAAAGGTCAAAATACTCAGGAAATAATCTTATCAGGATGCAACTAGAACCATATGGAGCATCTGTTCCTGGTTCCTATGAGAACATCAGGCCACACTGACAGACCTGGAAGATTATCCACATTTTGAAAATATACTGTTCATACAAAGGTGACCTCAACTTTCTGTACTGAAAAATCACTTCACCTAAGTATTATCACAATAAATTTCATTGAACGTTTGACTACATACACACATCTCTATGGATAGGACTGCAATGTTTTATTCATTGTAGGTTCAAATTAGCATAAGGAGACACATTTTCAAATTTTATTATGGTCCTTATTTTTTTGGATTAGCTCATAACTACCTAGGGAACTCCAAGAGTCAATAAAAAGTACACAGACCACACTTTAGAAGTACCGAACTGAACACTGAGATACAATTCCCCTTCTGGTTTTTACTCTCTGAATTAAATTAACTACAGGAATTTTTCCCAGTCTACTGTTTCTTCTTCTGATTTGGTAGCATCTGTGATGTGAAGGGATGGATGGATGTATGGATGCATTTATTAAGCACTTATTATGTATCACTGTATTAAGTGCTAGTAATACAAATGCATAAGTAAAACAATTCCTGAGATTTGGTGGCTATAGGCTACAGGAATATAAGAAAGTAACTTAGTCCCTTAATGCCCCAGTTTCACAGACTCCTGACACATCCTTATGGATATCTAGGCAAACTTTATTTTTTTTTAATATTAGCCGTATTTTGACTGCTGCAACCCATCTCACAGTTACTCAATGTATGAATTCCTTCCTCCAGAAGCAAAGCAGAAATGTGTCAAGTCAATGTTATTATTGCTATTTTTGTTTTATTGTTATCATTTATTATTTATCTTAACTAAAAGTACAAACTCCATTTAGGGACACTCCTTTCATTGACACCAGAAACTTTGGTATTTATTGTGGTTGCTTCCAGTCCTTTTTGGTTGCATGTTAAGAATTCATGGTTTTCTTTGAAGCAGGCTGCTTGTAGCACAATGAACCTGAATATCTAAATGGTAACTTATTTTTCTTTCAACTTCTGGAACAGCTTTTGTACTTTTCTAGCCCACCTCCACCACTCAGTAGTTTCTGTCAAGGTCATTCTTAGTATATTGTGGAATATCCAAACTAAGCCCACTGCCTTACCTAAAATTGCATGTTATCTTTAGGTTAACTATGAAAAGGTTTTTAACTCCAATGCTTAAGCCTAAGGCCCCGGAGACTGCTTTAATATGTAGCAAGGCCCCGTTTCATCAACAACCAATCACACATTTCAAAAAGACTATCCACAGGCTAGATCCTGCAGAAAAGACTGTCCAAGGCCTGAGGCACAAGGTCAATCAGCACTGACCAATTAGCACTCAAAGTTTCAAGAACACTTGAAGAATTAAGTTCTTATTTAGGAGGATTGAGTTCATTAACAGAACTTTTTCTCTAATATATGTATGCGTGTGTCTATATATGTGTCTATATATATATATATATATATATATATATATATATATATGAGGCTGGATCAATCTGAAGTATAGTATGTATGTATGTATAACTATTATACATAAATAGGATCTAAAATTCATTTCATTACCTACCAGGGGTAGGGAACCTGGGGCCTTGAGACCACATGTGGCCCTCTAGGCCCCAAGCGTAGCCCTTTCACTGAATCCAAATATCACAGAATAAATCCTTTTATTTATATTCTGGTACTTTGATCCATATAGAGAGGGCTGATACAGAACCAGAAAAACTCTTATAACCTAAAGTAATATGTCCTTCATCTAGAAGTACCAATGGCAATCATGGGCAATTTCCTCACTCCCAGCAGTCCAGATCAGATCTCTGGCTGACTAAAATTCCTATTTTTACTAATGCATATCCTTCAATATATTTCATTGGTATTTATGAGCATTGGGCATTTAGGAGGTGCAGTGGATAAAGCACTGGCCCTAGAGTCAGGAAGACTCATCTTCCTGAGTTCAAATCTGACCTCAGACACTTACTAGCTGTGGGACCCTGGGCAAGTCACTTTACTCTGTTTGTCTCAGTTCCTCATCTGTAAAATGGGCTAGAGAAGGAAATGACAAATGACTCTAGCATCTTTGCAAAGAAAACTCCAAATAGGGTCATGAGGAGTTGGACAAAACAGAAAAACAACTGAAGAACAACATATGAGAGTTACAGGTTGGGTTTTGCTCTTTCCTATTAGTGGCTATGTGATAATATAGCTATTCTTTCAGAAAGCATTAGTTGCTAAAAGTTGGGGATAGAGAAATAGAACCTACTCACCTCTGTTCCTCTGCAACCTTTGGGATTATCCTCATGGAACTTGAGCAAAGGGATCTTCAAAGGTTGTCTAATTAACCCCACACACACACACACACACACACACACACACACACACACACACTCTATCCGATCCAGACAGGACCACACATAAGTGATTACCAAAGAGAAAGTTGTGGATCTTTTATTTTATAATATCCAAGGAAAATAAATATGAGAAGAACCAAAAAATCAGATTTGGTCTAAAAAGCAAAAATGGAATATATATGGAAGAGAAATCTGATAGGAGTAAGATAGAAATATCCAGGGAATTAGGTAAAAAGAGGATATTTAAAAGTAAGAGGTAAGGGAAAGAAACTTAAGTGGAAGAAAGGAAAAGATCATTTGGAGAAAATAAGGGAAATACTATCAAACAGAAACAAAAAAGGAAAACCTCAGTTTAGTATAATATAGGATAGGCTGCTCTTGTCTAACTATGTGCCTCATTTATGCAAAAGATATACTCCTAAAATTTGTCATGCCAACTGAACTTTTATAAATTGTCACATTTTAAAAACAGGGGAAAATTGGCTATTTAAAGGAAAGCTATAGTAAATCTTTTTACAAAGGGAAGAGTCACCCCCTCATTTATTGTTCATCCTTTCTCATGGCCAGGGGAGATGCCATATTCTTTCTGACCCTCTGCATCCAATGACCTTGCTTGAGGCACCACCCCCTTGCTGCCATGTTTCATCATTCCTGCTTGCATACTTCCTGCCTCCCTCCCCACTGGCAGCCCAAATCCCACCAGGCTGAACAGGGGAGGAGAGCCAAGTGCAAAGTGGACCTACATATCTTTCATGTGAAACTAGTTTTGGATTTTTTTCCTATGGTATCCAGCAATACTTACATTCTGATTTTCACATAAATCAATAACTAGTATATGACAAAACACTAGATATCAGTTCATTGCTGTCTTATCAAAAGAAAAGCACCATTCTTCTGATTAACTATAGTGAAGGAATGTTTTTTTCAGAAGCAAGTGATAGCAGGGGGTCTACAAGGACTTTCCCTCTGGCAAAGGGGCAAGAGAACAATAAAGTTTGAAAAATCACTGGCTTAAAGGTTGAAGTAAAATACGACTACCTTGCAGTAATTTGGGGGTAGTTCAATCTAAATTAGTGAATAGTCTAGATTGTTGGGCATTATAAATGTAGTGTAAATCATTTCAAATGCGTGTATGAATTGCAAATGCAAACAAAATATTTCCAAATAGAGTTCATGAAAAATTTATTTTAAACTAGACATTTAAGATTATTTTGTAATTAGGAACATCAATTTGCATACTAGGAATAAACTTGCTAAAGTTTTAAAAATTGTTTTGTTTAAGCTGGGTTTAAGCAACCTACTTGATATACTATTTATACACAAAATCGCTGACCAAGTACTTCATAATAAAAATAAAATATGACCTATATAAGAACTCTTACTAGATAGAGTGAAATATTTTCTTTTTATTACAAAGTACTTGATCAGCAACTGAATATGTAAATAATATTTCAAGTAGGTTATTTAAACCTAACTGATAGCAAATCATTTTTAAAATTTATATTATACAGTGTCCCAAGTATTACTACAATTTTAAGCTATTAAAGCTGTGTGTGAATGTGCATATGTATAAAATGTTTTCAATGTGCTTTCCACAAAATAACCCAGTAAGTAGACTGCATGCTAATTGCTCTGGGTGTCACAGATAATAAGTGTCAGAACTGGTACCCAAGTTCTTGTCCTCCAGCTCCAACACTAGTGAAAGTTCTTGCTATCATACCATGATGCCTCTCATGCCTAATGCAAAGGTAGACTTTGTCTCAGTTTAGATCTAATGATAACAAACTCTAAATTATTAACATCTAAGTATAATGTTTTCCTATGATGCGCAGAATAGTTTGAGTGCCTTCAGGATTTTGAGTTTATTTTTCTATGTTGTCATCATCAGACAAAACAAAGAAAAATAGAAATGAATTTGTGCACATTTTTATTGAGGTAGAGTTGGGGGAAAATGACAACTAAATTCAAGGAGAAAGTTTTTAATCAAGGAAAATTAGGCTTAGAAAGAACAAGAATTTTGAAAGTTTAGAATAGCATTGGGTGGATGTTTAATTAGAAATACATAAATATTTATACATATTTCTTGATATGTAGAAATATATATGTATACATATATAAAACATAAATTTGACTATACCCTTAGTTCTCTATTTTAAAATACATATATATATATATTTAACTACACTCTTAGATCTTTATTTTAATATCATACCTTTGTGTATTATTCAACTCCAGCCTCCTAGTAGCCACCGGCACAAGAAATTTCAGTCTCACAAACTGAATACATACTGTAGTAAATAATAAGTTGTGAATTTATGCCTCCAGGTTTCAATAACCTTGGGAAGAGTGGATGAACACAACTTATGAATTTGAAACATCCCAGAAAGCCTGTCATGGAGGGATGGTAGCTACAGCCCTAAGCTGGGAGTTTAGGGAGATGAGGTCCTCCCCAAGGCCTACAACTCTGCTACAGTTCATCCAAAGAGCTTCAGGATCAGAACATGAAGGAAGGATCATGGTCACAAAGAAATGGTCAGATATGCAATAGGAACCTGAGGAGATAGTCCAAAAGGAGAAGAACAGAAATTGGTAATTATTTTTTTTTTTGGTTTAGAAGGCACATCATGGATCTGTGAAGGTGATGCCTAGTGAGGGGAGAGGAGAGACCTGAAATCAAAATAAGAGGCTCTAGGGAATATTGTCCTGGGTCAAATGGGGGAGACTCACAAAGAATATCCTGGAAAGAGAACAGTTTGGGAAAAGGAAGAGCTGTCTTTGTAGCATTCATGGTATACCTCACAAAAATTCCCCACATTATAGAAATAAGAACTACATTTACATACTAAAAATATGTGATGTGCAAATATTTTCTTACTACAGTTATCCTTTCCACATTGCAAGGGTTAGTGACCTGGCACCCCCACAATCTGGAAAATTCATATAAAATTTTTTGGCCCTCACTTTGTACCAGAGAAGTCTGATTTTTTTTTATTTTTTTTTATGGTTTGTATGTAGTACCTTATTATTAAAATTTGGGTTGATATTTTATAATATTATACAGATATTTTGTGCATTTCTGAGTTTCTAAACTTTTTTCTGTCATCCCTTGGCCTTTGCATATCATCTGAAGCTTCTGAAAAACTCCCCCCCAATTCTCATTTAATTTTTTATGCTGACCCACAATATATTAAAACCACAATGGGGAAAGTCACAATGTGGAAGGGATAACTGAATATATTACTAAGGATAGGACCTGGACCTGTGATTTCATTGATACAGGAAACTCCCAGAAGAGGAAACCCCATCTATCAAAAAAATATTCAACTCTTCTCTGCAACTTACAATCTAAGAGAATTGTCTAAAACAAAGGTGTCGAGCATGGGGTCCACGGATATGGTGGCAGTGTATAATACTCACTCTTGAATGCCTCTCAACCAGATGAAAATGTAATCAGAAAATATTTAATAAAATAAATAAAATGAAGTAAAACATAGCATTACATTTTAAAACTAAGTCAATATTCGACCTTTAGGAATGTTTACATGTTGATTAGTGGTCCCCTTTTCTATTTGAGTTTGACATCACTGATGTTAAAGCACTGATAAGTTCAGTGACTTGCACAAGGTCATACACTTAGTATGCATCAAAGTATGAGGCCAGTTCTTTTTTCCACTTCACAGAGATGTCTCTCTGTTTACCATATGTTATTAACAAGAAAAGTTGACACCAATATATCTATTCCTAGGCATTATTTCATCTATTGAAATCTGATAAGACCACTGGAGTCAGGATTTGAATCTATACCTTCATTCCAAAGTCTGTGGTAGTGATGTTATCACCTATAAGACCAGTTTCCTTATAAGAAGCATGTGATTTGAATGTAGTATCCGAGTCATTTTAACAGAAAATCCTAGCAGCTCAGGATAAATTTAGCCACTGAATTATTTGCTATGTACACTTTTTTCCTTGTCCTTTTATTTTTTTTTCTGTACTTCTGGTGCTTACGATGACTATGTTAGCCTTGCTTTCAAACCCTCCCTCTCCCTTTTTCTCAAAAACTTTCAACCTGCACTTGATTCCTCTATCTTTTAATTTTCTGAAAAGGACAAAGACAGGAATCCAGACAAGGCCAGGAAGCTCATTTTCTCCTAGGAAACTGTCAGGCAACTTTCTCAGGGAGGTAATGGGAATGGAACAGGAGACATTGATAAATTTCCCTTCTGAACAATCAATAAAAACCCCCTCAATCCTGCTCAGACTCCCACTGTGGAAGCAAGAACCATAATTACATTGTCAAAAATTCAAGTTGCCCCAGCTGATGGCAACTCCCTTTAAAAATGACGTGTGAATGGCAGTCAGTTTATGGGTGGTGCACCCTGATTGGCAGTCAGATTGGCTAAAGCCAAAGGCAACTGTGAAATTTCCCCATTGACTCCAGACACCCAAGCACCAAACTGCCATTCACATGGATTTCCAGGACTTTTTAGTCATATTAACATATCACCATGAGTAGCTGGCAGAACTTACTAAGCAAGCTGAACTCAAATCATAGCTGTAGAACATTCCCTGTCCCAATCCCTAACAAATCAGGAAAAGAGGAAGAGATTGGCGGGGGGAGAGGGGGAGCACACAGAAGGGAGAGATAGCAAGAAGAAAAGGAGGGAGAGGTAATGAGAAAGAGGGAGGTAAAGAAGGAGAGAGCTAGGAAAGGAATGAGGGAAGGAGAGACCTAAGAAAGAGGAGGGAAAAAGAGAGAAAAAGAAAGGGAGGGAGAAAGAGATATATGGAAATGAAAGGAGACAGGAAAAGAGAATAAGAAAGAGGAGGGAAAGGAGAGTGACAGAGATGGAGAAAGAGGGAGAGGGAGGAGAGGAAGAAAGGGAGAGGGGGAGAGGGGGAGAGAGAGAGAGAGAGAGAGAGAGAGAGAGAGAGAGAGAGAGAGAGAGAGAGAGAGAGAGAAGGTGAAGTGAAGAAATCAGAGGCAGAAAAAGGGAGGGAAAGAGAAAGATAAGGAAAGGGGGAGGAGAACAAGTAAATAAAAAACAGAGGAAGGAAAGAAAAAAGAAAGGAAGGAAGGGATGAAGGAAGGGAGAAAGGGAAAAAGGAAGAGAAATAGAGGAAGAGAAAGGAATGTTGGGAAAAAGAGAGAAAGGAAGGGAGGGAGGGAGGAAGGAAGGAAGGAAGGAAGGAAGGAAGGAAGGAAGGAAGGAAGGGAGGGAGGGAGGGAGGGAGAGAGGGAGGGAGGGAGAGAGGAAGAGAAAATAGAGAAAGGAAAGAAAGAAAGAAAGAAAGAAAGAAAGAAAGAAAGAAAGAAAGAAAGAAAGAAAGAAAGAAAGAAAGAAAGAAGGAAGGGAGGGAAAGAAAATTAAAGAAGGAAGGAAAGAAGAGGAAAGTAAATTTAAATCTGTCTTAACTTCTTCTCCTCTGTGACAGCTGAGTAGTTCAAAGCATATTTGCTTAGTGATTTTGATCTATGATAAGATATTCTGCAGTGGGAGGGGTAAGGGGCCCTAGTGTTAGGGATGAGGGAATGGAAGGAGGGAGAAGGTGGGAAAACAACAATGCTGACACGCTCTCCAATTTGTGCAGCTCCACACAACTCAAGCTGGGGCTAAATTAGAAACAGTCAGAAACAGTTCTGTTTGATGTGAGGGATAAGATGCCAGCTAAAGGCCTCTAGCCTCCTTTTCATTGGGCACTACTCTGCTTCTGGCTATGTTGTGGGCTACATAAAGAATTTCCAAGAAGCCCTGATTATAGCCATGCCCGGGAATGGTCTGAATATGCTGCTGGGAAACAAATGCATCAAGTGCAAGGAGTTGTTGTTGTTGTTGTTGTTGTTTTTTCCATCCAAGAAAACTGATTTAAATCAAAAGGTGTTTTCTAGTTGGTGGGAGCAGAATCTAAGGAGTCAAGGAAGTTAACTCAAGGATTCAGAAGCAAAGAAGTGTGCTCCTCTGAAATAAGAAATTTTGAGTTGGCTCTAGGTAAACTAAAAAATTGACATGAGTTTTTTTTGCCCCTTGCCAAAGGACATACACAGCCAGAGGCTTCTTACTGGTCACTGTTCTTGGTCACTTCCTCCCACCTTGATGCCTTGATTAGACTGTGTCCAAAAGGATTGGCCCCTGAGCCAGGAGCCCAATCAATAGCCCTTAAAAGAAGTGACTCTACCCTTAAGGGCCCTTTCTTCCTATCTGCTGAGTATAAGGAGGGAAAGGATCCTTATCCCCTACCCCACAACCAATAACTATGGCAGTTGCTTACCCATGGCAGCCAGGACATGTCAGTCTAATAGCACCTATTAAGTGTCTACTGTGTGCCTAGCACTGTGCTAAGGGCTAAGTAACACTTGGGTTAGGTGATCCTCAGTCTTGACCTTGGGTCCCAGCTGCCTCTTCTGCTCATGCGTCTTTCCCTAGATACGGGTGACCAAATAGCAATGCTAAGCCATGAATTTTTCAAACCTGGGGACTACCTAGTGAATCCAAGAGAACTTGGCTTCCTCAATCAGTGCTGACTGGCAGCAGGAGGAGCTTTCTATAGATACTACAATGTCTCATACAGGAGATAATCATTAACAGCAGAGTGAGCCCAAGCCACACCCTGGCTTGCCAAAAGAAATGGACACTGGGGTAGTTATTCAGACAGTAGCACCAAGTCAAATGAAGATGAAAGAAAAGCCTTACAAAATATTTTACATTTCATAACCACCTGTGAGAGTATAATAGAGGTTACAATTTCATGTTTTAAGTCTTTGTCAAAGGATGCTTATGGGTTCTATATTTTCAGCAGTTTTTGTATATGGAGAAAAGAAACAGCTGTCTGATATGTGATCTACTTTGTACATTGATTACCTGTCCAGAAAGATGCCTGTTGGTCATATAAACAGGGATTCAAGTCAGTGTTTATGAGCCTTTCATTACCGATGGAGAATAATTACTCCATGCTCTGTGCCTAAGTGAAAAGTGGAGCTGGCAAGAGCTTAGAAAGGAGAGATCCTACATCTTCCAATTTTCTGGCTTCACCACACATGGATCCTGTCTCTCCATAGGGAGAGGCCTCTGGAGGGAAAAAAAAAGACTCTGGGAAGAAGCCAACATGCAGAAAAGCCAATGTCTCAGCTATGTCCCTGTCCCCAGTTTGCCTCACAAGAGACTTGGGGAAATTTTTCTTTGGGTGAACCTGAGGACTCTCTCTCTCTCTCTTAGTAAAGGTAAGATATAACTGAAGTTCTGGTTCTCCAATATGTTGGCTTCTAGTCTAGTAACCCCTTTTGAGGAAAGCAGAGTGACCAGCCTCATGCACCCAATGTCCTGCTTCCCTCCTGGAAGAAATCAAAGTCTCCTTTGAAGAAGATGGGGGGGGGAAGGGCTCTAGAAATATTCACATCTCCCTGTGAGCTACATTTAGACAAACCCATATTGACAAACATAAACTACATTCATAACACACATGTGCACACACACACACACACACACACCCCACAATCCCTTTTGGATACACCCTAGACTTGAACCAAATCTTATTTTAACTGATTTCCCTCTGGGCTCTGGGGTGGAAATGAAGAAAACCAGAGACAATGAAAAAAAGGCTGCTCCCTTTCTTTAGAGCCCAGACTCACCCAGGACTTATCCAAGTACATATGAGCCTAGGGCAGGGGCCCCTTAGTGGAAACAGGCATCCCACCCCAACCCACCCATATGATGTTACACAAACAAACAGAGCCTAACCCTAGCATGATGGAACTAAGTAATAAAATAGAAGATAGAGAGCTCCAGTTTGCACATTTTTCCTACACCTATAATACTTCTCCCTCCCCATATCTCCTTACATTGGCATTCTTTCTGTGCATTGATTCAATTTAAATACCACCTTCACCAAGAAGCCTTCCTTAATATTCCCTCTCTTCCCAGAATTTTTTTTCTTTCTCCTTGGATTTCACAAAACACTTTCTATCCCTCTCATGTTCTTATTGTGCTCTATTTTGTATTCTATTATTCAAGGCACAGTTCAAAGGCAAGTTCTCCCATGAGACCTTCCTTGATGTCCCTTTGGTGTTTGGAAGGGAGACTCCAGATCACAGTATTTCTTTGAATACTGGATAATAGAGAGAAAACCATTCTTTCCCCCTAATTCATAAGCCCTACTCTGGATGTACCAGTCAATAGAATAGGGAAATTCCAAAAAGAATTAGGAACAATGATACAGAAAGATATCAAAGAGGGGGAAAATCTCTTTTTGACCTCCTGTCTTCCAGCTTCAATCCGCCCTCCACTCTGCTATCAATTTTATCTTCCTAAAGTACAGGTCTAACTATGTCACACACACACACACACACACACACACACACACACACACACACACACACCCCTATTCAGCAAACTCCACTGGCATTCTGTCAATTCCAGAATCAAATATAAAATCTTCTGTTTGCCCTTCAAAGCCTTTCATATCCTGGCTCCTTCCTACTTTTCTAGACTTACTCCTTTCTATATCCTCAGATCCAATGACAAAGTCCTCCAAGCTGTTCCTCATACAGGATGCTCCATCTCCTAACTCTAGGCATGTTCATTGGTTGTTCCCCACCCCTGCCTGAAATCTCTGCCTTCTAGGTTCCCTGACTTCCTTCAGATCCCAGATAAAACCCCACCTTCCTCAGGAAGGCTTTACTGATTCCCCTTAATTCTAATGCTTTCTCTCTATTGATTATCTGTAATTTGTTTTGTTTGTACAAAGTAGTTGGCGTTTTCCTTACCTCATTAGACCCTGAACTCCTTGACAACAGAGACTGCTTCTTGCTTTCCTTTGTATCCTCATCATCAAACACTATCCCACTTTCACAAGAGCTATTGTTCAGTCATTCAGTCTTATCCAACTTAACTCTTTGTGACCCCATGGGCCATAACTCAACATTACTGTCTTGGCAAGGACACTGGAGTGCTTTACCATTTCCTCCTCCAGTGGATTAAGACAAACAGGGGTTAAGTGACTTTCCCAGGGTCATTAATAGGCTTGTTGACTTGACTTGGGCTCATATGGTGATCTGCTCTTGCAGTGACAAATAAAGATTGGAACACTCTGCTGCTATACCTTCTGATTCTTTAATTATTCAATAAAACAAAATATCTCTTTCACAGAACACCAATGCTCCTCGTTCAATCACAGATCATCCAAATAAACAGCATGAGTGAGTGTCTGTATATTAGGCAAGAAAATACTTGCATTCATCTGTCTTCTAGATGACTGCCCCTTTGTATCATTGGGTTCTTAGTTCCTCCCATATGGGGCCCTGGGCAATTTGTTATGTAGTCTCTAGCTTCTATATGGCCCCAGGAAAGCAGGAAAGGAGGTAGAAAGAAAAATATGAGTAGGCCTTTCTGCTTGTAGCTGCCAGAACCACCACTGTGGTTGTCAAGTAGCAATATCTATTTTTAATTTCACAAACCTGGACGTGTATTTAGGGGGAGGGGATGGCTTGCTTTTATTGCCTACTATTGATTGTAAGCCATATCAGTTGAGCTTTTCCTTTCCAATGTGTTTTAAGCACATAAACGCTTATAAAGAACAGTGTACATTGGAAGCACAGACCTGCAAGCAAAAATTTGGGGACCACTAAGGTGTGGTACAACTCACATAGTCAGACTCAAATGATGTTTTTGTTAGCTTTGCTGTACTGGTTTTTTTCCTCTTATTTTCCTTTCTTTGTTTTAAAAGATGTCTATAGAGGATACAGAAGGGAAAGCATATATTTGGAAATTAAGGTGACAAAAACAAAAGATATAAATGAAAAGGCATTAAAAATAAATTTCAAAAATTGAAGGATCATCCTTAATCTTCATTGTTATTTACAAAAAGAGGGAAGGGGGTATTTATATGGGTTAGTGGCTAGAGAACCACTCTTTAAGCCAGGAGGACCTGGATTCAAGTCCTGCCTCTGAAACATCTTGGCTATGTGTCACTGGACAAGTTATTTAACTTCTCAGTCCCTTAAGCAACTCTCTAATATGATACATGGTGTAGAAGATGCATTGGTAGAAGGTGTTTTCTTAACTTACAAGTTTTCAGTAGAAAAGGAATTACAGATCCAATCTCTATTAGCTAAAAGAGAGGGTGAAATGGTAAGAATGACTCTCTGGTAGATGAATAAGGATAAATTTCATCCCTAAAAAAGGGTAGCATGGGGAGAACAATGAACTCAAAGACAGAAGACAAGAATTGTGGTCACAGATCTGCAATTTCCTAACCTACTAACTGTAAGCAAGATAGCTAACTTCTCCCAGATTCAATGTATTCCATTTCCTCCTCTAGAAAATGGGAATGATATCTGTTTTATCCATCCAAAGAGATATTGCAAGAAAAGTGCTTTCTAAATTGTAAAGCACCACAAAAATGTTATCAATATTTTTCATTTGAATTTAAAATTCCAGTAAAAATTATACTGGAAGTACTCCCTAGGACAGTGATCATCAAAGTGCGGAGCTGTTGGTGGCCTAAATAGGTCATCCAGGTTGTACCAAAGTGTCTGGGTGAGAAATGATCCAAGACAACCAGATAAAGAAGAGAACTATATTTTGACTAAGGTCTTCATAGTTAGTAACTTACTCACTGCATTTTGATGGCATCAGGTAGGTAGTATAACAATGTCACCACTAGTGCAAGTTTCAAAAATCAATCAGCAAGTATTGATCAGATGCCAATTATATGCAAATCATCTGTATTTATTTCTGTGGGAGATCTCTAGTTTAAGATAGGGTCCCTTCCATCAAGGAGCTCATAATGTATTTAGATCACATATCTTTAGACTTCTGGATAAAGGCAAAGAAAGCTTCCCACATGTACAAGGATGGAAGAAGCATGATGGAGGGTATAGAATACCTTACTGAAGGGGGATCATTTTTGATACTTTGATTCATGCCCTCACCTCTTTATCATCCAGTTTTTGAAAAACAAAATGAGGCAGCCTACAAGGGCTATTTACCTAAGTGGTTTGCTGATCCCAAGTTCAAGAACCACTTCTCATTCTCAGCATAATTGAGAAGTGTTCTTCAAGATTGCTAGACTTCAAGATCACAGAGAAAGCTAGCTGATAAGGACAAAAACAAAAGAGAATTGGGGGAGTGAAAATGGTGGTCCTATAATGTGACCACAAAGCATCTGTCCACTCGGAAAGCCTTTGTCTTGGATGACCTGACCTACAGATAACAAGAAAGCAAAGGTTTTGGGTTTTTTTTGTTTGTTTGTTTTGTTTTTGCTTTTTGGAGGGCAATTGGGGTTAAGTGACTTGCCCAAGGTCACAGGGTTAGTAAATGTTAAGTGTCTGAGGCTGAATTTGAACTCAGGTCCTCCTGACTCCAGGGCCAGTGCTCTATTCACTGCATCACCTAGCTGCTCCCTAAGCAAAGGGTTTTGAGGACTTAACGATAGACATTTTAAAGTACTAAAGTGATTATTATTCTTAATGTTTTACATATAAACTGTCAAACTTTTATATTAAGCATTCACTTCAGTATTCCTTCCCATCCGTTAGTTTCCTAGCACTCTGTAAATGTATTCAACATTGCAAAAGAAGTGGTGTTGTATTGACAAGAACACTGGACTCGGGAGCCAGGAAATCTGAGTTTAAGAACTAGTTTGGGATTCAAGGATCCAGAATAGACTCTGGGGTTGGGGGAGGGGTACACCGAGTGAGCTCTCTGAGATTGACTGTACCCATCCTCAAATGACCCAGCTCCACCCTACTCCCTCCCCAGTAGTAGCTCCTAGATGTGTGTGATTCAGACAAGTTACTTAAATTTATAAGCCTCAGTTTCCTCATTTGCAAAAAGAGGTGAATGATTCTTGAACTATCCACATAAAGGACAGGATCAGAGAATATACTGTTTGCAAAGCATTTTAGAAAGATAAGCTAGTAGTATCACTATGGTCTCTTTCTAGAAATTACGGTACCTGGGCCAAGGGTAGAGGAAAAGGTGGGGGAAGTAGACAGGAAACAAAGCCAAATGGGAGCAGTGATTCAGACCCTGGTACATCCTGAAGCTACTGCTGGGGAGGGAGTAGGGTGGAGCTGGGCCACTTGAGGTTAGGGAGGAACATGCCCCTCCTCAAAAATCCAATTCTTGTGGAACATCCCTGGACCCTCCAATAGCAAGGAGAAAGCTAGGGCTTGGCGAGGGGAGGGGGGGGTAAGCAAGAGGCTAGTGGGTAGAAGGCAATGAGAGAAAGCAGGGCAGCATTCCCTTGGAGGCAAAGGTCACTAGAAGCAGGAAAGAACAGAATATTATCAAGATGGTAGCCATAATATGCATGGCACAAGATTGACTGAGTTTTATGACACATGGAAATCATAGTCCCTGATGTCTGGCACTCTAAACAAAGCCTCAATTTTTCTACCCTCCATAGAATTCTGTTAATTGTTTCTAATCTGGTTCTGATTGTTTGAAAGGCTTCTCTTACATTAAGCTTAAATTTTACCTCTTTGCAACTTCCACAACCTCAAAAATTGCCAGGTAATCTTTTTTTTTTTTTTAATAGACCGAAGGAAAAGTTTCTGTTTTAGAAAATTGGGGGCGAGTGGTATCTATTGATCAATGACCAGACTGAGGTACTGTAGGGTAGAGAAAATTGTATGTACATTGTACTTGTATCCCCAGTGCCAAGAATATAATGGGTGCTTAATAAATGCTTGTTGATTGATTGATCCTAAGTTCTCTCTTTGATCTCTGGAAATAACCTTCTCAGCACATTGGGAGGGGTGGTTGAGATTAAAACAGAAGCTTCTCTATGTTCAGTTTGATGCTGGTTTGCAGGACTAGGAAAGAATCAATAAGTATTAAATAATCATGATAGCAAAGGTTCTGTGGTTTCATCGGTATGGGGGAAACTCCCTCCACTATCCCAGATCACAGATAGGAGATAAGTCCTAGGGAGTTGCCTGAGGCACACAGCTGTAAGTAATAATGACAGCACAGAGACGTTATCTGGTGTAAAGGAAGAGCCCCATGCTGAAACCAGACTGGCCTTTCTTCCACATCATTTAACAAGCAGAGGATTCACTAATAATATTTCCCAGTATATCCAGATTTAATAAGCATATCTCCAGCACAAATGATGGCTCATTTGAGACACCCGATCATCTATCCTGCCTATGGAACACACTGGGTAGGTGTGATGTCAATTAACCTCACAGTGCCGCCAGAGGACTCTAAAACCAAGTGTCTGAGCAGTTGCCAACAAGCTTTAGTGGGATGAGCTCTCTTCTAAGAAGGGAATGTGAATGCAGATGAAATCACAGTCCAAACCCAAAGTAAAATCTCTAGGACACTCATTCTGCTGCTCCACGGCCTGACTCACCATGCATGGACAACGTTCCATTCTTCACAGCAAGAAATTTGGCTCCATATGGAAAGAAGGGGGTAGAAGGAGAATCCCCATGGAGGGAGATCAAAGCTTTGCCATGGTAAGGTTCTTCCTGGGATCCTATTTGGAGCTCACCACCATTCGTCACAAGTATGCAGTGAGCATGGAGCTCAATGGGTCCTGGGCCAATAAACATCAGCTTACCACCTAATTGTCAAAAAGAACACAATGTTAGAACCTCAGACAAGATGTATCTTCTTCTCCTTCTGGAACTCCAGGGAAAGAGATTTTTATTTAATTCCTTAGTAGTACAGTTCAGCCTTATTGTCTCAGGAAATTGTTCCTCTTGTCTATTCTCTTGCTGAAGTTGGAGGTTATTCCCTCTTGGTCTGCCCCTTATAAGCCAAATTATAGAGGTCAGGCATGTAGCAATGAAACTGTCACGTTAAGATGCAAGCTAAAGACGGCTATGAAAATGGGCAAATCAATAATTAAGGTTTTTGCAAAAGGAATTCTGTGTCTACATGTTTTAAAAGGCTTTAAAATAATTTCTTTTAGAGAAAGGGATACTTACTTTAGTTCTCCCGAAATCCCACATCAACACGAGTTTGTATGCATTTTAGCTCCAAGTTACTTATTGTTGTTCCTTCAAATCTTGTTTCAAATAATGATGGGGTGAATATTTATGATATTGTATATAAAAATGTAGTGTTCTAAAGAATTGAGATTACTGAATTCTGAAGGCAACAGTGTTTTGTTGAAGGGGAAAAAAGGACCATTTGAAAGAGAAGAACAGGGAAGGACATAGAAGGGAAGGGAGGGAGGAAAAGAGGGAAGAAAAGAAGGGAGAAAGAAATGGAAGAGAAGGTGACAAGAAGGCAGAGAGGGAGGGGAAAAGGGAAGGAGGAAGAACTTTGCATAGTATCCAAAGAGACCTGAAAATTTAAGAATGTAGCAGAATCAAAGAGTAAACTACATGATTGGAAGAAAACCAGAAGGTGGATAAATAGTATCTGCATGATACAAAAAATCTAGATGAAAAGAAATCATTAAATCTCCCAAATATTCAGAAACACATTGACTGTATGCAGACAGATCACCTGGATTAGTAACTGATTTTTTGTCACTTTTCATATAGATTACAGAATAGTAAAATCTTAGAGCTAGAAGGGACTTCAGAGGGTATCTTATTTCAGGACAAGAATCCAGATTTTTCTTGAAGACCTCTCTTGAAAGAGTAACTCACTACCTCCCAAGGAAAAACATTAATTGCTGATAAATTCGTCCTTACATATCAAAATGAAATGTGACTCTTTAGCTTCCAATGTTTTTGCATCTTTCAAAAGTATTGTTAGCCTTTCTCATTTATAGCAAAGACAAAGAAAGGGAAAAGTGTTCCATATTACCCACTGAGCTAGATTTTGACATGATAAAAAAAATACTGTTCTCTCAAGTCCTTATCAAGCATTATATCCCTTCAAATTTGCTCTTCAGAGCAAGTCATTAGATCAACAAGCATTTATTAAATGCTGACTATATATAGCAGACACTATTCTAGACCCTGAGAACTATAAATCTAAAAAAAAGAAACAGAATCTACCCTCCATGAGCACATGTTCTATTACAGGAAACAAATTAATGAACGTATGAAAAGCATTTATTAAATGCTTACTATGTGCAAATTGCTATGCTAAGTACTATGTATCCAAATAGAGACAATTTTCTCGAGTATTTCACATTCTAATGAGGGAGACAAAATATTGCAGAAATGAGGTTTCAGTAGCAAACTATATGCCAAATATATACAAGGTAATTTTTGAAAGAAACTAGGAATTCTACAAGTTGTTGAAGATGGATTATATTCCAGTCATAGGGAACAGGCAGTATGATGGTCCAGAGATGGGAATGGACCATCATGTGCGAAGGATGTCAAGAAAGCCAGTTTGACCTGAACTTAGAGTAAAAGGGGAATGGAGTATATAAATACCCCAGACTTGCATTGTTGTTTCTATGAAGGATCAAATTTGGTTTTAAAAAAGAATAAAATATGCTATTTCAAACTTGAGAGTGAGGGCCAACTACAGAGGCCCCAAGTGTTTTATTAACAAGAGGCAAAACATTGCCAGGGTAGAATCAATGTGTAACCCTTTGGCTTCTGGAGAGAATACAGCAGCATTCTTCCTCAATATAAGAAAAAAAGGCACTAAGATCTAATTAATTACCATTAAGTCAATGCTCATTTTTATACTATGGTTTTTGTCCCCCCACAGATGGCTCACCATAGAAACCCTGATGTAAGTATTAAAGTTTCTCTCTGTTTCTGTCTCATTCTCTGTTTATGAGTCTCTGTTTCAGTCTTTGCTTCTGTCTGTCCCTGTCACTCTGTCTCTCTCCACCTCTGCCTCTGTCACTATTAATATGTGAGCATCAAACATTTAAGATATGAAATGGCATATGCATTAAAAATTCAGAATCTCCCAGATGTCTTGGTGTAGTTTTAGGTCACTAAAACTTAAAAGTGCACTAAAATTTGGGGGACATCCTGTACTCATTTGTGGCCATTTTTTCAATTTTAATGAAATAAAATAAAATTCTTCCATTCTGCTTTAGCACTTTCCAAAACATAGTTTATCACAGGCTTCTTCCATGACCTAATATGTCCCAGATAAGCATTTATTCTTTCCAACATGTTTCAAATATCAGAAAGGTCTATGGCTAGAAAATACAAAAATGTAAGAACAAAAATCTTGATGAGATTATATGGACTGCATTGGGGAATCTTAAAGGGCATACCTT
Organism: Gymnobelideus leadbeateri; assembly: GCA_011680675.1. Classification (NCBI taxonomy): domain Eukaryota; kingdom Metazoa; phylum Chordata; class Mammalia; order Diprotodontia; family Petauridae; genus Gymnobelideus; species Gymnobelideus leadbeateri. The sequence goes on from WOXC01009159.1 coordinate 25,422, forward strand.
GTTGTAATTGGGGAAAAAACTGAAACTGGGTAGCAATTACCTTTACATACTTATCAACGATCACCCACATACCTTTTACTTCTACTCTAAATAGGGGTAGTGATTATATTGTCTTAGCTTTGATTGCTGCCATCCTCAATCTTAGAACAAAAAAGTGTCTAAGAGAGAAAATTATTATAGGGGTTCATAACTTTTTTTGTGTGTCATGGATTCCTTTGGCAGTTCAATGGAGCTTATGGACCCCCTCCTGAGAATAATGTTTTTAAATGCATAATACTTTATGCATTTAATGTATAGGATTACTAAAGGAATCAATTTATTGAAATACAGTTATTAGAAACATTTTTAAAGTACGTGGAACCCAAGTTAAGAAACTGCACTGGCATTACAAAAATATAAAATACTCAAATTAAAATATTATTAATAACCCCATTTCAGAAAATGAAATTGAACAAGTCACAAAGGAGCTACTAAAAAAATTTCTCCTCCAGACAGGTTTACAACTGAATTCTATCAAATATTTTAAATGTCAAATTATTCTCAAAAATTGAGAGAGAACACTTGAACAAATCCCTTTTACGAGAAGAATGTGATCCTAATAACTAAACTAGTGAGTAATAAAATAATGTGAGCAAAAGCTATAAATAAGGTCACAAATAACTATTGATGCCAAAACGGTAAATGAAATTCTAGCAAAAAGACCATAGCAATATGTGCAAAAAAATTATTCAATATAACCAAGTTAAATTTCTACTGGAGAGGCAAGGATTAATTATTCAATTTTAAGAAAACAATTCAAATGATTAATAAAATTAAGACAGAAACAAACAAAACCACATTTATATCAGTAGATGCAGGAAAAGACCAATGGTAGAAAAATACCATTTTAAGACGGTGAAAATAACATATAAAACCAAAAGTTAGCATTATTTGCAAAAGAAAAACACCAGAAGTTTTCCTAACAAATATAGAAACAAAGCAAGGATGACACTTCTTATCATTATTTGACTTCTCCTTACTTCTTTAAACCAAACCTGTGATTTCATAAGTGTTATGAGTTCCCACTAAGCAACTTTCTTACTAATGTATATCAACATGATTCAGCCTCAGACACTTACTGTGTATACACAGGCAAGTTACTTAACCTCTGTCTACCTCAGTTTTCTCAACTGTAAAGTGGGGATAAAACTAGCATCTCCCTTACAGTGTGAGGATCAAATGAGATAATATTTGGAAAGTGCTTCACACAGTGAGTATATCCAATAAATATTAACAGGCATTGTTGGAACTCACACTAATTAAAGGGTTTTGAGTTCTGGTTTGGAGCGCTGATTCAATGGCTAGATCGATAGGTGAGCCTGGAAAAATCTCAACAAGGGGAGGCTAGGTGGTGGAGTGAATAGAGCACCAGCCCTGGAGTCAGGAGAACCTGAGTCTGGCCTCAGACACTTCACACAAAACTAGTGGGCCTTGGGCAAGTCACTTAACCCCAATTGCCCTACCTTCTTCCCGAAAGAAAGGAAGGAAGGAAGGAAGGAAGGAAGAAAGAAAGAAAGAAAGAAAGAAAGAAAGAAAGAAAGAAAGAAAGAATCTCAACACTTTGAGTCCCATTTCTCCACATAAAATATGTCCAGGTAAGAGGGATGGCAAGAACAGTGTAATGTCCTACTGGAATTTTGAGAGACAGAGAAGGGCTGAATATAAAGATATAGGAGTCAATGGCATAGACATGATGACTTGAGTCAGGCATTTTCTGTAATCCCCAATTAAACTGTTTCAAAAGAGAAAAATATATAATTTGAACTATTTTCCCCTTTGTCAAAATTATAAAACCATATATGTTTTGCTTGATTGTTATTATTTATTTTGTACATTACAGGAAAGGTAAAGATAAGAGAATCAAAAATGGTATGAAATTTAAAAGTAAACAAACTAAGAGAAAGACCTATGACCTTGCTCTCAGACCACCTAACTACTTAGGGTAATTCAAGGGGAAACATCAAGAAAAACACTTCATCAACATAAACATCAAGAATCTATACAATACTTTGCTTCTTAAGACATTTGAATAATGGAATATTTTGTCTAGATCTGCTTTTCAATTTCTTAAGAGATAAATTTCTAATTGTCTCCTGAAACTTAGTTGGGCCTCACTTCCCCCACTTGTATAATCACTATATTTGCAACAAAGAAAATTTTAAAAGAGAATTTAAATATATTAATAATAGCTAGTTAGCACTTGTGGCAGTTAGGTGATGTAGTACAGAGAGTGCCAGACCTGGAGTCAAGAAGACTTATCTTCTTGACTTCAAATCTGGCCTCAGACACTTACTAGCTATATGACCCTTGGCAAGTCATTTAACCCTGTTCGCCTCAGTTTCCTCATCTGTAAAATGAGTTAGACAAGGAAATAGCAAACCATTTCATTATCTCTGCCAAAAAAAACGGGGTAATGAAGAGTCAGACACAACTGAATAAAAGTGAGCACTTACTTTAATCTTTTAATTTCTGCAAAACACCTTACAAATATTATCTCATTTTATCCTTACAACAATCACTGATTTGGAAATAGATGCAAAATGGAGATAATAGAACCCACCCCGCAGGGGCTTTTGGGAAGATCAAATAAAATAGAATATATGAAAGTATTTGGCAAACCTTAAAGTGCTATAAAATTTTCACTATTATTATTGTTTTCATTCTTAATGATTTCATAGAGTATTTGTGACAAAGGAATTTAGCAAACTTTAAAACACTAGATTAACATGAACTACTTGTATTATTCCTCTGAGGGGTTGCTACAGGCACAAATGGAGCAACCGGAGGGAAGGAGCTTTGAGAAGTCAGTCAGTAATTACTTCCCATACATTTGCTATATGCCAGGTGCTGGGCTGAGTACTAGAGATGCAAAAAAAAATTCAAAACACTTTCCTGACCTTAAGGAGATTATAATCTAATAGGGGAGACAACATGTAAAAAAACTAGGTACACACGAGACATATACAGAGTAGGAGGAAAGTAATCAGAAAGTGAAAATTATTTGAGCTGGGAGGTCAGAGGAAGAAGATCTCCTATGGAAGGCAGGAGCTAAGATCTGTCTTGAATGAAGGTAGGAAAATTAAGAGTTAGAGAAAGGGAGAGACAGAGAGACAGACAGAGAGAGACAGAGACAGAAGAGAAACAGAGACAGACATACAGAGACAGAGAGGGACAGAGACAGGAGACAGACAAAGAGATGTGGAGACAGAGAGACACAGAGAAAGTGAAGACAGACAGACAGATGGACAGACAGACTGAGACAGAGAGAGAGAACTCCAGGCATGGGGGGAAGATAGTGCAGACACAGAGATGGAAGACAGAGTATCCTTTGTAAATCATTGGAGGTAGTACAATGCTGTAGGAAAATTCAGTGAGTAGAGCAGAGTCAAGTCAGGGATAGAAAAGGGTCAGGTTATGAGGAGCTTCAAAAGCCAAAGAGAAGACTTTATATTTGATCCTAAAGGTAACAAGGAGCCACTGAAGTCTGTTGAGTAGGGGAGTTACATAATCAGAACTCCATTTCAGGAAGATGTCTTTGACTTTGGCAGCTAAGAAGTAGAAGGGTTGAAGTGGGGAGACACCTGAGGCAGGGAGACCAGTTAGAAAGCTATTGTAAGAGTCCAGGTGAGGCTATTACAGAAAAGTCTGAAGTATTATAATTCTATTGGCATTCAGGTAGAATTCTAGTTAACAAACAACATTTAAAAATCCCAGTTCAATAATACAAACCAATTTCATGTTCCTCTAACAGTCCAAACCACTAATACAGCTTCACTGATCTGCTTAAAATAAATACTGTTTGAAGGAGAAATCCTGAATAGTAGATATTTTCATAAGTTCCTGTCAGTCCATTTTGCCTTCAATATACTTAAAGATGTTTTCCCTTGGTACTGTATTTGTAGGCAGCTAGATGCCACTCAGTGGAGAGCCAGGTTTGGAGTGAGAAAAACCTGAATTCAAATCCAGCCTCAGACACTTACTAGTGGAGTGACCCTGGGCCAGTCACTTAACTTTGCCTCAGTTTCCTCATGTGTAAAATGAGCTGGAAAAGGAAATGGCAAACCATACCAGTATCTTTGCCAAAAACACCCCAAATGGTGTCACAAAGAGTCAGATATGACTGAAACAACTGGACAACAAGAGACCCATCTATAAATAAGTCGTGCCCTTTATTAGATGCTCTCTATTTCACATGACACAACATCCAGTAAAGTTACCCCGTAATCAAATTATTGACTAAATGACAACTATTGCCAAGGAGTGTAGTATAAAATGCCAATACAAGAGGGTCAAATACAGAGCTTAAGAGCAAGAGGAACCATATATGGGGAGAGGAGGGTTAATTTGAGAAGTAGAAAAATCTGAAAAAGTAGTGACCCAGAAGTGAAGGGAGGAAAAAGTGTCCAAAAGAAGGAGAACACTTGAAGGAGTTCTGACATGGACTCTTGAACTATTTCTAGAACTCTGTTTGAAAACAGTAGCAGTAAACTTTTCATCAAGAGACAGTACAGTGCAATGGGCAGAGAGCAAAACCTGGATTCAAGCCCCACCTCTAATACATACTAGTTGTATGACTGTGGGCAAATCACTTAAACTTCCAGTGCCTCCTAGGGATTGTTCCTGATTTTATCTGGAATTCAAAACCATGCCCCCTCTACTGCTGGCACATCCTAAAATTTCCCTCTGTGTCTGGGACCTCCATACCCTGCAACAATTTACTTCTGGGAAACCCACTCACCAAGGAATATTCCTGTGTAAGGCCCACTCCACTTCTCCCAGTGGTCAATTCTCCAGGACACTCCATTTTGTGGACGGGCAGAGGTTGACTTGCCTTCTTTCTTCTCCCAGCAAATCTGACTTCCTGATCATTCCTCACCAACCAGGTACCTTCATCCACCTTCCCCTTTCATCCCCTTTATATGTTTTGTCTTCCTCTATTAGAATGTAAGCTCCTTGAGAGCAGGCAATGTCTTTCTTTTTGCTTATATTCACATCTGCAGTGCTTAGCACATAATAAGTGCTTGATAAATGTTTATTTCCTTCCTCCCTCCATTTCCCCCTGCTTTCTACCTTCCTTCTTTCCTTTCTTCTGGAGCAAGTACAAATCTGCAAGGTAAAGTAATCTCCTCATTCCCTGTGCTGATGAAATCACAGATCCAGTCCAAAAGAAAAAATCTCTCAACACTCCCAACAAGGAGTCTGATTCTGGAGTTGAAGGTCTCCAGACTCTAGGTGGGCTCAATTCCATTTCTGATACTTACTCTCCTTCTAATCAGAGGCAACTCATTTCTGTTTCTAATCTATACAATGAGATGAGAATTGAGCTAAGTGAACTCCCAGATTTCTTCTAGCTCTAGGTGTAGGATCCATAATCTCTTGTGGAATTTCCTTTCTTTTAACAATTATAGAGGCCACCAACTATTCAGGATGATCTAGGTACTGTGTATAGTTTTGCCTGGAGAAAAGAAGACAGAACAGAGGAGCCTTAGACCTCCCTCTAGTCTGAGCATTCAAGGACTACTTGCTCTACCCAGGGCTGGTGGGAGAATGTTGTTTGAGGAAGGAAGCTTAAAGCCAGAGCCTGAACTCTGATGGGGATGCATGCAGCTCCCTTTTGTTAGTGGAATCCGGATTAGGTTTGCGCCTGATCCAGTGGAGCACAGCCTGGGAAGCCTTCGAGGTGGGCTTGTCCCCGGCCAAAGATGCGGAAAATCAATTTGGCTGGCAAACGAGAGCCCCCGAGAGCTCAGTCCACGCTCTATAATCCTATCCACCAGCAGCTCAGGAAATAGATGCCCGAGCCCTCACATATTCATGGAGGATATGAGGCATAAATCAGGCTTTACGGTTTGGGGGCAAAGAAATAGAAGCTCTGCCTGGCTACTAATTAATCAAGTCTGGGCACACCTAAATCCCCACAACCTGGGACAGCAGCCATGCATGTATATAAGCCCGGCTACTTTTTTTTTAAATTTCAATTAAAACAGATATCGGATGAAATTTTTCCCATTAGCTGGTACTGCTTATGCATCTCCCCTGTTCTTCCTTTAATTAAAAAACATGCTTATTGTAATACTTGCCAGAATCACTTTAACGGTATTTTAATTGTAATGTCTCTGCCTGATTAAAAAAAGAAAACATGAACTAGAAACTGCCCGCAAAATGTTCTCAGGATGCATGGTGGAAGCACATAGACACACGTGCACTCGTATACATACACACACATATAGACACATGAACATATACCTCTCCTCAGGATAGAGGCCATGCAATATTTCATTAAGTAAGCTGGCATTCCCATCAGAAATGGGCAACATAGGAAAATCCCACAGTGGAACCCAAACCAGTGAAACTCAAGCTCTCCTAACAAATAGCACTTGGGGGCGGCTAGGTGGCGCAGTGAATAGAGCGCCGGCCCTGGAATCAGAAGGACCTGAGTTCGGAGCCGGCCTCCGACACTTAATCCACACAAACAAAAACCTAGCCGTGTAACCTTGGGCAAGTTACTTAACCCCAATTGCCCTAAAGGGGCGGCTAGGTGGCGCAGTGAGTAAGAGCGCCGGCCTCGGAGTTTGGATGACCCGAGATTAGATCCGGCCTCAGAAAATGAGCACCCACGCATAAATAATGACTAGCCATGTAACCTTGAGCAAGTTACTTAACCCCAATTGCTTTAAAAAAACAAAAACAAAACAAACAAACAAAAAAAAAACAAATAGCACTTAGGGGAAACATTTTTGCCAGCACACAGTTCTCTGGTAGGAAAAAAAGAGACAAACCCAGTCACAAACACTATGGAGTCCAGCCAAGCCCACCCTACCCTCAACCTGTAACTAAGGGAAAATGGAGCCCACGGGAAAGAGGGGCTGGAATAGCAAGAGAATGGAGACCTGATTCTAGTTCTGTCAGTATAATTCTACTAACTTTACAGACAGTTAGAGTTAGATGATCAGTCTCCAGTGAATTTCACTGCCCTGGGAAAGCTACCCTGTTCTTTTCTCCCATTTACTAATGTCATAGCAATGACAGTAGAAGAGCAAATTGTACATTCAACTTTTCTGGAAATTCCATCTTGCCCTCAACTTAATTTCCTTGTGACTTCAGCCTAATATCTTTCCAGCCTTGAACCTATAGGCATAAGGCTAATTTGCCTAGCCAACATACAGTGCCTCAATGCACAGGGAAACAACAAATGCTACCCTAGGGAAGTACTCTCTGACAACATTTCCAGATCAATGAGTTGTAAAGAGTTATCTAAAGTAAGCACCTGCTGTTTCTGATGTTGGTTCATTACTAACTAGAAGGTAAGAAGTGCACAGTCATTGGGTTAGAAAAAGGCTAGACTGGGCACAGCACTCACTGCTTCTTTGAAAAATCATTGAGCCCCTTCCAAATGACTGCAAACTTCTGCTCTCAGCCAGAAAAGCATGAGAGTATTAGAAAAGTGTTTGGGTTGGTTTGTTTTGGTTTGTTTTTTTTTCTTTGCCTTAATATGAGAACAGTCCAAACAGCTATGGCCAATAAGTTAATACAAGTGTTCTAGGCTTATCTGTGGCGTGCCTCAGACTATGAGCTCTAAATCAGCTTGTGAAAAATGGGGTCTATTGGCAAGCACTTATATCTGAAATCCATTCCTTACCTGCCGTGTCTATGAAAGTCAAATGAAGTGGGGAAGTGAGCTCATTATATAAGCAGTTTTCCACCACTCCCCTATTTCAGTTCAGACTCCTTTTCCTCCCCTCCCACTTCCAATACTCCATACATACATATATATGTTATTAATATACACACACATACATGTGTGTATATACAAGTACATACACACATTCTTAGAAAGAAATTAAGTACAGATATTAGAATGATTGCTGAATGAAAGAGAGGGAGAGATAGTTCATCAATAAACATTTATTAAGCACTTACTATACACCAGACAGTGCTAAACACTGAGATGAAAAATAAGGCAAAAGACAGTCCCTACCTTCTAGGAACTCAGGGTCTAATCAGGAAGATAAACAAACAGGCACCAACAAGATATATATATATAAGACAAGTGGGAAATAATTTAAAAGTAAGGCACTAGAATTAAGAGAGGTTGGGAAAGGTTTCCTATAGAAGATGGATGGAATTTTAGTTGGGATTTGAAGGAAGCCAATAGACAGAAATGAGGAAGGAGAAAATTCCAGATGTGGGGGATTAGCCCGTGAAAATGCCTAGATCAGAGAGATGGAGAGTCCTGCTTGTGGGACAGTAATTACAAAGGCCAGTGTCATTGAATCAAAAGAGTTTGTAGTAAAGTAGGAAAAGACCCAAAAGTAGGAGGGGGCTAGATGTATGCTTGGATAGATGAGTGAGACAGAGAGGATGACAGAGACAGGGAGAGCTGTGAAACAGAGAGTGGGTAGAAGGACTCCTCACATCACAGTAAAGTGATAAGGATTAGGCCATCAGACATGGTACCAGGTCCAGGGTGGGTGGCTCTGCATTACCCAAGGTTAGGGACTGGGTTAAGGTTTCTCTTCTCAGATTGGTGGCTTCTTGAGGGCAGGACCATATCTTCTTCCTCAGGCCAGGGACTATTTCTCTCCGCCTTGCACTTCCCTCTGCTCCACCATGTCCAAGAGCAGGGACCACTTCGTCTCCCCTTAGTTTTCCCCCTCATACCTTCCACTCATGCTGTTGTCCCCCATTAGAATGTAAGCTCCTTGCTTAGTTTCTATGTGTATTTCCAGCCCTGTAAGTGCTTAATAAATTCTTTATTCATTCATTCATAGAGATGCAGACAGAGAAGTGAACGAGTGCCGTTGGTATGAACTTTGCAAATATATTAGGCAAGAGTGAACTGAAGCATCTATTTACAACCAGTTTCCCTCATCTATAAATTGAGGGAGTTGAACATAATGGCTTTCAGTATCTTTTAAAGCTCTAAATCTTTGGTTATCTTATTCAAAGGGAAACATGCTTTCCAAGGCAAGGGAGGCTAGTTTCTCTGTTCTCTAGAATTGTGGGTTCAATTCTAGGTATCACATTTTAGTAAGGAAACCAACAAAATGGAGCAGATTCAGAGGAAGGTCACCAGGATGCTGAGAATCCTGGGGACTATGTCAGATAAGGATCAATCAGAAGAACTCAATTTGTTTAATTTGAAGAAGAAAAGACATAAGGCAGGGCTGGAGGTGAGAGGAATTACAGCTGTCATCAAGTATTTGATGAGAAGTCAGGGGGAAGAAGACATAGATTTGTTTTGCTTGGCCCCAGAGGGCAAAGGAAGGAGAATGGGTGAGCAATGCAGAGAAGCAGCTTTGGCCACTGTGTGAGGAAAAAATTCTGAACAATGACAGCTGTCCAAATGGGGAAGGGCTATGTAGGGAGATCCCCCTCTGAGTATGGATGACGACTGCTCAAGGGTATTGTTGAGACACCTCTATGCAGGTTCTGGATGGCCTGGTCAGTAAATCAAGCAGTCAACAATTATTAAGTGCTTACTAGGTGCCAGCCACAGTGGAAAGCACTGGGGATACCAAGAAAAGACAAAAGATGGTCCCTGTCCTCAGGGAGCTCACATTCCAATAGAGGACACTACATGAAGAAAATTGTACATATAAGATATATACAGCATTTTTTTTAAAAAAGGTCATCTCAGAGGGAAGGACAATCAGCTGAGAGAGAGAGGAAACCAAGCAAGACCTCCTGCAGAAGATGGGATTGAGTCTTAAAGGGAGCAAGGAGGAAGAGTGTGCCAAGCATGGGGAAGGGAGGTAGACAACCAGTAGAAAGAAACATTATGAGAGACAACAAATGCTAGACTGTATGGAGATTATATGGAGAGTATAAGACTGGAAAAATGGGAAGGGATCAGGTTGTAAAGGGCTTTAAAAACCAAACATAGAATTTTGCATTTGATCCTAGAGGTCATAGGGAGCCACTGGTCTAAGATGGGGAGAGAGTGATAGTGAGACCTGTACTTTAGGAAAATCACTTTTAGAAGCTAAATGAAGAGGATAGGTTGGAATGAAGAAAGACTTGAGGCAGGAAGACCAATCAACAGGCTAATGCAGCACTCCAGGTGATAAGGGCCACCAAGACTAATGGTGGTTTGATTGGATAGAAGGGGATATATTTAAGAAAGGTTATAGAGGTAGAAACTACAAAACCTGGTAACAGATGAGGATGTGGGGAAAGTAAGAGTACATTAAGGATGAAAATATCATGAGCCTGGGATACTGGGATAAGGATAATAGGGTGTTCAGAAGAGGGGGAAAGCAAGAGAAGCTACAGAAACATATCTCGTACTTTAATACTCAAAAAGGAACTGTCTTCTATGGGCATTTCCTCCAGTAAAACAGATCACATCTCACCCATGCCAATGCATCCTCTTTTCATATCCTCCATATCTACACCCTGGGAAGAACCATTCAATGGGCCTTCAGTGGTCTAGAAGTCCTTCTTTCCTTCTCTCGAAGTATAGGGATACCAGCAGAGCTTTCAATCATGAAAATAACACTTAAATAAATGTCATTCTTCTCAAGCATTTTCACCAAGCACAAGCTTATAAAACTGTGTATAAATAGTAGAAAACTATAAAATTCATTCATTTATGACACACACATCTCAGAATCACACCATAATCTCAGAAGAATCTAAATTATCAGTAATCCAAAGGCAATGGAAAAGCACAGGGTAGGTCTAATCAGACTAAGATATGTGATCAGTAATGACTTACATGAAAAGAGTTCAAGAAAAGATGTCATCAACACGTCCACAAAATAAGATGACCCAATCTTGTAAAGAAAACGAGAGAAGAGATGAATGGCCCAAGTGCTATACTGGAAGACAGGTTTTTTTTTTTATCTATCTATTATCCCAACCTTTAATTATTCCTCATCAAACATAGGTCTCAGAGCCCTCACTATCCCAATAGCTTGCCTGTGCACATGCTCAAATTAACTCATGACTCTCTCAAACTGCAACATTCAGAAGTGAAAATACCATTCAGATATGAACTGACCAGCACAGAGTATGGTAGAATTATCACCTTCCTTGTACAGGACAATATCTATTCATGCAACCCAATATCACATTACTTTTCAAGGACTTCCAGGTGCCAGGTCACACTGTCAATATATATATTGGGTTTTCAAGCCACTAAAACACTTGGGTTTTGTTTTGTTTTGTTTTGTTTTCACATGAGCTGCTATCTATTAACTGCTATGGAGTTAATATTTTTTTATCTTAGATGTATAACTTTATGGGTATCTGTATTACATTTCATTTCAAAGGATCATAGATTTAGAACTAGATGAGATTTATAAGTCATACAATGAAGACCCCTCATTTTAACAGATAAGAAAATTGATTGGTTTTGATCTACTCTTCTAGTCTTAGGAGACCTTTCTAGATCCTTTTTCTGCCTTCAAAGGTATTATATTAGCTATAGGTCAGTTGTTTCATCCATGTCCGACTCTTTATGACCCCATTTGGGGTTATCTCAGCAATGATATTAAGGTGGTTTGCTATTTCCTTCATTGGCTATAGCTCCCAGATTCGGAATCTATGTGAATCTGATAAGCTAAACTTCCATGTCTTTTTCCCATAGTAGACACTTAATAAATATTTATTGATTGATTGATTGATTTGCTGTTAACACTAACAAATAAGGGATAGAACTTGTTATTTTCTTTTTAATTTTTACTTCATTACATGGTGTGGAGTGGGGCAGTGCAAGAAAAAAAAGGGAGAGGTCTTTATTATTCTTTCATTCTCTTTTCTTATCTACCCTTGAATTTTCCCCCAATCTTGGTTACTTAGTTCTTCAGTCTTCTCTTCTGCTTCCTTAGTGTCCCTATACAAATTCAGAGGAAAGAAAATAGCAAAGGCATCATATTGCTATCCCACATTGCATACTTGCCCCCATAACTACAGATCATATGCTTAAGGTCTCAGCTCAGGATCTGTTTCTTGGCACTGACAAGACGGTGACAGTTTTCCTTTATTACTGTGGCTCATCATAATTACTAGGAATAAAAATAATACATTTTCATTCTGAGATGCCTATGGCCATTGGGCATCTGAACATAAAAGAACAAAAAATATATATAATTAATTAAATTGAGGCAACATGCCTGATTCCATCACAACTCATTGGTATTAATTGATTAGGTTAATTCTCCTTTGTGTTTAAGAGGACCCATCCCTCCCCCCCCAAAAAGATGGAAGGGTTATAGAGGGCAGAGAGAGAATAGCTTCTGGATGCTAAGTTAATAAATATGAAATAATAAGAAATGTAGCTGGACCACTTATCATTAGTTAAAGAGTAAACTGGAAATTTTTAATAAAGTTCATGAATCAGTGCACATGGCATTAAAATATGAATCCAACTCCGGATTTTATTCTGTTTTTTTTTTCTTATTGCCCCTAAGAAATTTATACACAAAAAGCTTTCTCATTAATCTTTCTCTGCTACTGAATTAAAAAAATGGTAGGTGCCAATTCCATTATACAAATGGGAAAAACTGAGGCACTAAATGGTGTCAAATTTTCAAGGTCCCACAATAACTCAAGATATTATTGGAGTCAAAAAGTCTTTTCATCCGAATATCTGATCTTCGATATTTTAGCATTAACCATTTTAATACCTGGCTTCTGAGAAAGGGAAAATATCATGAGACTCAAATCCTGCCCCTGAGCTTAGGCAAATCACTTTAATTTCCTTAGACTCAGTGGGCCATTGCCAGTCTTCTTGACTTATGTCTTGCCACAGCACTCCCAATGACTCTGGAGGAGAGAATGAAGCTGAAGACTTTTCACAGATCTGCCTCATTCAGATACAATTCACTTACATGTCAAGACATCACCCTCCTGATGTCATTGATCCTCTTTGCAAATGAAGGATGAATAACAACAAACACGAACCTCAATTCCCTTATCTCTAAGAAAAAGATATTAGACTATATGGTCCCTGAAGTCTGTTAGCTCCAGATTTGTGATCCAGTGTGACCCAAAGCATTTCATAAGATTTATTGCTGGGAAGACCTTGTAAGCAATCAAGTACAATACCCTCTTTCTACAAATGAGGAAACTGAGGCAAGGAGAGGTTATTAAAATCCACAAATAATTGCAGTGAAATTGTAAGTTCTGTGCCTGTCTGAAGCAGCTAGGTAGGACAGTGGATAGAGCTCTAGGTCTGGAGTCAGGAAGACCTGAGTTCAAATCTAATCAGACACTTGCTCCCTGTGAGATGCTGGTTAAGTCACTCATGTGTCTGTTTCCATTTCCTCAACTATGAAATGGACATTACAAGAATAAAGCACCCACCTCCCAGGGTTGTCTCAAGGACTGAATAAGATAATATTTGTACAATACTTAACATACTACCTGGCACATAGTAATAAATGTTTTTTCCCCTTCTTTAAGCATGTACATGTTTAGAATGGAGCAATGTATCCTATAATACTGTGAATGATGATAATAACTCCAATAATAGCTAGCATTTAAGTAATACTTACTCTACTGGGCTGTTTTCAGAACAACCCGAGGAGATAGGAGTTATTATTGCCTCCACTTCACAGATGAGGAAAATGACGCAAGTAGAGGTTAAATGACTTGGCCAAAGTCATAAAATTAGTAAGTGTCTAAGGCCAGATTTGAACTCAGGTCTTTCTGTCTCCATGCCTGGCTCTTTATCCAATGTACCACCTAACTGTCATTAGCAAATAAAGGTGTGGTTGGAAAGATTCATCCATTACAACATCTTATTTTGCAATGGTTCCAGTCTTCTTTTTTTTAAGAACTTTTTTTTATAACTTTTGGTTTGGCATTTTTTCATTTTTGTGCTCCACCTAAAGGTATATTTTTTCAGAAAATTAAATAAAATTCCATTCAATTAGTTTTGTGATGCAGTGTGGTGGAGAAAAGCAGACAAGAAGAGGGAGTATAGGTGACAGTGAGAGTGATGGACATCACAGAGAGGAAACTTACGGTCTATATTAAGCACTTACACATGCATCAGAAAGAGCAGAATTAAGGGAGACACGGAAATAAAGGGAAACTGCTCACCAGAGACTAGAGGGAAGATGAGTGGGATTTTTAATAAATCAAACATTTATTAAGTACCTTCTGTGTGCCAGGCACTATGTTAAGCACTGGGGATACAAAATGAAGACATTTTTTCAAAGGCAAACATATAAAATTCACAAGTAAACTTCATTTCCTCATGTATTTTTAATTTGATATGTACATTGTTGTTGTTGAGTCATTTTTAGTTGTGCCCAGCTCTTTGTGACCCCTCCTTGGGCTTTTCTTGGCAAAGATACTAGAGTGGTTTACCATTTCCTTCTTCAGTTCATTTTACAGATGAGGAAACTGAGGTAAACAGGGTTAGGTGACTTGTCCCTGGTCACACAACTAATAGGCTGAGGCTGGATTTGAAGTCAGGAAGGTGAGTTTTCTTGACTTCAGGCCTGGCACTCTATCCATTGAACCACCTAGCTGAATCAATACATACAATATGACAGTTCTGAATCACTGTCACACTGTACAGAGGGGTTCTCTTCCATCATGATGAACTATAGATTTTGAAAGAATATTATTGATGGATAGCATACTTATTCACATTTACATTGTTGTTCATTCTTCGTTCTTGAAGATAACTAATGACATCATGAGGGTGATGCCTTGACTTGCAAGTGAATTGGGATTTAAGTGAGGCAGAACTGTTCAAAGTCATCAGCCTCACTCTCTCCTCCAGAGTCATCAGGCTCCAGTGGCAAGACATAGCTCAGGAGGCAGTAGGAGACCCTGGCCTTTTTAAGCTAAGGTCTTTCCCAGGTCTCAGTTTGTCTGAGGCAACACACATTCAGTAGTGAAGGCTGGGTAAGACTTGAGGCAAAAGATGGCCTAGTTTGTCTTCACATAAATCTTGGAGGAGGTTCTCAGAGTTTCTGGTCAGAACAGAAAATGAACAGCAAATGAAAAACACCTATAAAGCTCAGCAAGATAGAACCAGAAAGCATGGAGGTGGAGGGAGGGGAGGAAAGGAAAGGGAAAAATGTCTCTAAGAAGCACATGTCACCAAGACCAATTATGTCCTTTACTTGTGAAATCACAGACTCAGGGTTGGAAATTTAAGATTATCTGGTTCAATGGTATCAAACACAAATAGAAAGAGGGGCCACTAATCAATACATAAGGGCCACATTTTGACTAGGTTTTAAAATGTGATATTATCCATGTTTCACAAGACCAGTCCATTTTGTCTAGTTCAAGCAGATCTTTCAAAACTTATATTTGTTGGAATAACCTTTGGGAAGCCAGGGTCACCTCCAAGTCATAATGAAACATTAGAGTAGGACTTTGGGGGAAGATATCCCCTGTCTGCTACCAACCATTCAAGAGGCAGTGAAAGTCAACAGTGGAGACTGGTAAAGGGAAAGAATATTAACTCTAGAATTAGGGTAAATGGTTTCAAATTCAATCTCTGAAGCATCCTACCTATGTGACTTTGGATAAGTCATTTAACTGCTCTTAACAATCTTTTCCTTATCAATAAAGTAATAGTGTTGGGTTAGATGGCCTCTGAGGTCCCTTGCAGTTCTATATCTATGTAATCATTCATATAACCACTCTAAGGCTTAAATAGCACCTTAGAGATAATATTACCTCTTTTGAGCAATTTGACAATCCTAGGACATAAGTACCATTTAAATCTATGATCCTGTTATCAATTAATCAATCGACAAGCATTTATTAAATGCCTATTATGTGCCAGGCACTACTCTAGGCATTGGAGATAGGACCAAAAAAAATTAAACCCCTACCCTCAAGGAAACTTTTGGTCATGTTTAAGATTAGAAGACGCCGCTAGGGTTAGTTCTTCTTGCCAATTTAAAAGGCTAAAACCATATCCCAGAACTTACTGACTATGACCAATTATAAGAACTTTTTGCATCCTTTGATCTTCTCGTTAACCAACTTTTGATTATCCTAGATCATTGTATCCTTGCACTGTTTATTTTGCCTAGATCCAAGGAATCCACTGATTCCTTGTTACTGACTTCATTATCATGATATTTTTGCCTGTGTCCCTTCACACAATCATATGTGTAAACAGGATGGGGCAGCTTGGACTTTTTTTACCCAAGTACGTACATGGGGAAAATTCCTCTCCACAAGAGTTAAGAGATCCCCACTCCTGTGCCTTAACAATCCTCCAATGGCTCGCATTCCATAGCCTAGTACATTTTCTGGCACAGAGTAGGCATTTAGTTAACACTTTTTGTTCGACTGACTAGTTGATTCTCAAAGGGGATTGGGAAAAACTGCAGCCCAGAAAGAGGGCAAAGGGCAGCAGAGTTTGTGGGAGGAAAGAGATTAAACAGGTTGTCCGTTTCCCAGGAAAATGACACTCATGGTCAGTCTGACTCTTCCAGGACTTACCTGTTCTACCTTTACCCCTCACTAAATTTTCCCCAAATGCTGAGAGTCCTACTTATGGATCTACTTTACTGGCCTGACTTTCCTTCACCGTGCTTTGGATTCCATAGCATCACACACCTTGAGTTCTCCAGTGGCACCACAGAAGACTCTTTGCTATCTCCCAACCAAACTACAATCCAAGGGAAAATAAATCAACTCTAGCACAACAGAAATTGAATGTTCAGAGATTAGGTAACTACTTGACACAAAATAGAGAGAGCTAAACTTGAAGGCAAAAAGATGTGTTTGAATTTGACCCTAGACACATTAACCACGTAGCCACTTAATGGCAAGTCACTTAACCTCTGCCTGCTTTAGTTTTCTCAACTGTAAAATGGGGATAAAAGTAGCATATATCTCCCAAGGTTCTTATGAAAATCAAATGATATAATATTTGTCAAGTGCTTAGCATAGTATTTAATGAACATAAAGAGCCAGGTAGTGTGTCGGATATGTCACCAGGCCTGGAGTAAGGAAGATTCACCTTCCTGAGTTCAAAACTGACCTCAGATACTTACTAGCTATATGACCCTAGGCAAGTCACTTAACCCTGCTCACCTCAGTTTCCTCATTTGTAAAATGAGCTAGAGAAGGAAATTGCAACCATTCCAGTATCTCTGCCAAGAAAATCCCAAACAGGGTCATGGGGAGTTAGATGTCACTTTAGTGACTTAACAATAACAGCAAATTCAAAGACAAATTTTCCTCATTTGGAGTTCCTTATCCCAATGAAATCAAGGGTCTAGTTCAAATAATTTTCATAGGAGTGGAAATTAAGAACGGCCATCTCCTCCATTTCCTCAACTTCATGTCTCTGCCATAAACTTCATCACCCAAAAGTATACGGATGCTAGACATAAAGATCTTTATTACCAAACATCATCATGGGATCAAGCGAGTTAAATTTCAAAAATGCCTCTGCAGAGCCATTCCACTTAAATAAGTAAAGTTATTAAATAATTAATTATTCCAATTGAATAAATACCTAGATCTTCTTGTACTTCTTATTCACATATGACATTAAATACCCCGTTCTGTGATAATTGCAACAGTGACTCTATACAGGGGAGGGTCCATATACCTGGAATTTTCACCCCATGTCACCGTCATCTCTTGAAATTTATAGCTCCTGCTGAGGTCCAGCTCAAGTACTTCCTCTTGTTGTTTAGTAATTTTTCAGTCATGTCCAACTCCTTTTGGGATTTTCTTGGCAAATAAACTGGAGCAGTTTGCCATTTCCTTCTCCAGTTCATTTTACCAATGAGGAAACTGAGGCAAACAGGATTAAGTGACTTGCCTAGGGTCACATAGCTAGGAAGTGTCTGAAGCTGAGATTTCAACTCAGGACGATAAGTCTTCTGACTCCAGACCTGGCTCTCTATCCACTAAGCTACCTAACTCTAACTGCTCCATGTTTCCTCTTACAAGAAGCTTTTACTGATTCTCCCAGTTTTTAGTGCTCACTCCTAATCCACACTACTGAAATTACTTTGTATTTATTTTCTGTTGATTTAGCTGTGTTCTTATTGTTTCCTTTTAAAAGAATGTAGGGTGATTGAGAGCAGGAACTCCTTTGGTTGCCAGGTCTTCGTTTCCACTCCTATGAAAATTATTTGCACTAGACCCTTGATTTCACTGGGATAAGGAACTCCAAATGAGGAGTTAAATTAACTAAACTCAAGTCCATTTTAGGTTGTCCCTCCTCTACAACTCTCACCAGGCTGTGTATTGGCACTATTTAAAGGGGAATAATTAAAATTGCCGAAGGTCCAAAGAGATGGATCTTGAAGGAAATAACGTGGCTAATATGGAGCATAAAGAAGACTAATACTTTGCCTAAAGAACAGAAGGCTGTCCAGTGACTATATGAGTAACAGCCCTTCAAATACATGACCAACTATGATGGTGACTGAGTGAATTTTGGATTAGAACAAGGGAATTGAGTTTAAACACAACAGCTACACATTAAGGAAAAGCCAGAGGAACTATCAGGATTCAGAAATGAGAAAGCTACAGAAATAAGACAACAGATAGCCATGTATCTGGTATGGTTCACCTGAATTTCTGCTTAGAAACAGGAGAATGGACAATATGACCTTAAAAGGTTCTTTCCATCACTATATCTTGTAATTTTCAAAAACACCATAGGTATCTATACAACTGTAGTATTATATCTCAATCTGATATGGGAAATACATTTTTCTTGGTTTTCTTTGTTCTTTTTGTGTATTCTGTGCAGACCTATGACATGAAATCGGTTGTCATGGCTTATGTGTCTGTATACACATGTACACACACACACATACACACACTATGTAGGGGAAGCACTATGGTATAGTAAAAAGAATAATGGATTCAGAGTCTGACAATCAGGATTCAAATTTCAATTCTGTCACTTATTAGCCCTGTACTTTAGGTAAGTCATGTACCCTTGGTTTCCTCATGCTGGTCTACATTATCATCATAATAGCTAACATTTATATAGCACTTACCACATGCCAGGCACTGTGCTAATCTCTTTACAGATATTATTTCATCTAATCCTCATAACAACACTAGGAGTAGATGTTATTATTATCACCCCCATTTTACAGTTGAAGAAACTGAGGCAGAGGTGACATGACTTGCCCAGGGTCACACAGCTAGTAAGACTCAGGTCTTCAGGCCCAATGCTCTATCCACTGAGCCATCTAGATACTGCTCCATGATATTTAAGCTCTCTTCTAGAATAATAATAATAATTATAGCAACTAGCATTTACATAGTGTCTTAAAGCTTGTAAAGTATTTCACATGTATTATCTCAGCTGATCCTCATGATAACTCTGTGAATTAGGTGATATTACTATTCTTATTTTTACTGATGAGAAAACAGAGATTCAGTGACTTGTTCAAGGTCACACAGCTAGCCAGCACCTAAGGCAGGATCAGAGTTCAAAACCTCCCTTCCTAAAAAAAACAAAAACAAACAACAAACAACAAACAAATAAAAAAACCCTCCCTTTTATCAAGCAGAGGTGGAGAACCTGTGGGCTCAAAATGGATTTGTTCTATGAAGTTTGGATTCAGTCAAAGGGCAGCACTGGAGGACCTAGAGGGCCACACATGACCTCAAGGCCTCAGGTTCCCACTCCTGCCTAAATAAACTACTACTGCTTTCCTATCCAAATCCTAAGTATCTTTCAAGGCCTAACTCAAGTCTGTCCTAACACAAGTCTGTTCCTTTCACTACTCTGGCTCATACACTGATTCCATATAGTTATATGTAGGCAATTAGTTGGTAAAGCATAGAGATTGCCAGACCCTGAATCAAGAAGAAGAGTTAAACTTCTGTCTCTGACATTTATTAGTTGTTTGATGACAAAGTCATTTAACATCTGTCTGCCCCAGTTTTCTCATCTCTAAAATGGGGATGATAATAGCAACTATGTGCCAGGGTTATTGTGAAGACAAAATGATATAATATCTGAAAGGCACTTTGCAAGCTTTAAAACACCACATAAATATTAGCTATTATGACTACTGGTGTGTACTACACAAAGAGACCCTTGAATATTAACCTCAACCTCTCTGATGATATTGCAAACTACCTGAGGGCAGGGGACTTCTCTTGTATCACTCTCACACAATTCTGGCACTTTTTTTTTTTTTTTTTGCTTTTTGGAGGGCAGTTGGGGTTAAGTAACTTGCCCAAGGTCACACGGATAGGTTTTTGTGTGTGTTAAGTGTCTGAGGCCAGATCCAAACTCAAGTCCTTCTGATTCCAGGAATGGCGCTCTACTCAAGGTGCCACCTAGCCAGCCCAATTCTGGCACAATTCTGACCATTTGCTGAGGACTGCATCAAACCAACGCTTCCTTCCCATTGGAGAGCAATGACCATGACATTGTAATTCCACCTACCTCTGTAATGAAATCTCAGAATTCTGTTCTTTACATTCCTATACATGGTTTCTACCCATTCCAATTTCCTCTTTTGCATTCCTTCCAACTTGTTTCAGACCGCTAATCATCTCCTCTCCCTTCCATGTGATCCTCAAACTTCTTAGTCTGATCACAGCCTATTTAGGTCATCTGGCGAAAGCATCAGATAATTGTTTAAAACAGTTACTGGGGAAGTAAAAGACTTTTGAGTCGAGCATTTCATTTAACTCTGAACTTGAAATAGAAAAGAGTCAGGAGACAAAGGTAAATTCTAGTTCTTTCAAATATTTCCCAGGTTTCTCACACCTTAAGCTTTTTTTTTCTTTTTTTCTTATTCCTGTCTTCTCTGTGTATGTCTCTCTGTCTCTGTCTGTCTGTCTCTGTATCTCTGTCTGTCTGTCTCACACACATATCACCCCATACACAGACACACACACACACACACACACACACACACACACACACACACACTTGATTCCTTCTTTTGCTTTGTCTGAAGTTTGTTGTCAAATTGGAACTTGACTAGGCAACTTTTTAGTGAAAAATGTCTCGCAAATGGCTCCCTGAATACAATCCAGAGATGCTTGAACTCCTGAAGTCGCTCCTGCCCCTTGGAGGGATTATACTTTGGTAAAAGGAAGAGCCCTGTGGCTAAGGGTCTCTACAGACTTTCTTTTCTCTGAACTGCAGTTTCCAGGGGGGGTCACTTAACTCTATCATCTCTAGCCCCTAGGCAGTGGGCAGCTGTCAACAAGGCAAGACTCCCTAAGCCACTGGCTATCCATATGCAGAGGCCCACAGAAAGAGGAGGGGCCCGAGCCCAAGCTGGCAGATTACTTTGGTTGTCCTAATGAGGCCTAATTAACCAGTTTGGCTGAAAAAGTCTTCTCTATATTTAAGAATGCTTTAAGGACACAGATTGATTAAAAAAAAATAAGTCTTGCCATATAGGCCACAGTTAAAGGTTTTAGAGATGACTACCGTTTTACATACTATACAGGATGCAAATATTTTTTTAAGTTCTATATATGGTTTTATTAAAACTTTACAACTGTGTACAAAGTTTTGCCATGTTTCCATAATCGATCAAATTTCCCAAACATGTTTTTTTTTTTAATCTGGAATATAAGGTCCTTGAAGGCAAGGACTGCTTTAATGTTGCTATTGTATCTCTGGAGTATAACCCAGTACCTGGCACAAAATGTGTCCTTAATAAATGTTTGTTGAGATAAATGAAATTAAATTGACTCAAGTCACTTTGAATAACTATTATCCATCACAGCAGGCAGATATTTATACTTACTTAACTGAGATGAGGAAACTGAGGCACAAAGAAGCTAACCTCACTTTTAAAGCCTGGAATAGAGCCAGTGACTGAGCTCAGCCTTGCCTCCTCGTTCCCTTCCAAGTTTCTAGCCTCCAAAGCTCTGCTGCTCATTTTGTAGTAAGGAAGCATACTTATTTGCCTTTTCATGAGATCAAGAAATCCAAACCTCAACAGAGTAAAGGCAGGAGGAAGTTGCTCTCTTGGCAGAGAATTTCAAAGGCAGCAACACTAACTAATTTTAGGGTCTCTGGCTATGTTGTGGGAGCCATCCAGGATAGGCATGTCTAAAGAGTGTTCTTGGAAACAATGGCGCCCTTTAAGGATGTTGCCCACATTGATTTTCTTGTCCTTGAAAAGTGAAATTAAAGAGTCACTGGGCTCCAAAGTCTCAGGAAAAGGGGCTCCCAACTTTGATGCCCGGGACCTCATCTCTGGCATCAAAAGGCAGGCTGTCCCCCTCCCCCCTTTTCCCCAACACTCTTGACCATGAGCCTGGAAGGAAGAATTCAATCAAGTCCTTCAACTTAAAAAAAAAAAGTAAATCCCACCCCCTGGCCCACTTGAAGAAAATTAAAATCATCAAAATGCCATCAACCCTCCAACTCCACAGACCTTTAATATGCAGCAGACCGAGGACACTGGTAGTGATGTCAAGCAGCAGGGTTTGGCCCCTCTCCACTGTGACGTTGTCGCCATCTTGTGGCGGACCTCGGGGAAACCAGCTGTGAGCCCTGGACCATCTACGACAGACCCGAAGGGGAAAAGAGTCCTACGAGAGAAGGTTATTTAAATTGTTTTAAGTCTAGCTTTCCAACAAGTCTGAGGAATTTGGGTGTGTCAGTCAGAGAAGGTACACTTTGTGAGATTTGAAAGAAACCAGAAAATGGAAATCAGGTGCAACATCTTTGACATCATGACTCACTCTCTCTTTTTCCTTCTCCTCCGATAGTCAAAACAGGGACTGCAGAGTGAAGTGAAATTGAACCTGGAAATGCCCAGTACAATTCACATATTGCAATCAGATTATAGCCCTCATCAACTTACAATGACACATGAGAAGTGTTTTCTTATTTTTGTTCTCAACAGTCTTTTCCTACCTAATAGTGGTTGGGGAGAGGAGAAGAGGTGTATCTAAAGGGTTTTTTATTTTATTTTATTTTGAGGGACATGTACTGAGTCTTGTACAAAAAGTAATAAATAGCTGAGAATAGTGAGAATTAAAATGTTCTGCTTGATGAGTGGCATTTTGCTTTATAGAATTGGTATCATTTTTTACTGGCTCTACTGCCAAGTGTCCCTGTTTTATAGAGACATTCCTCTTTTCAAGTGCTTTCTCACCCCCTCCTCCCATCCTACCTTATTTGGCTTTATTATTGCTTTTTCCTCTCTGGATCACTCACATTCAGTAGCACTGAACAAAACCCATACAGACACAAAGTGCTGATTGACTTCAGGATGACAGGCAAAAAGAGAGGCAAAGCAATAAAGGTAGAGAGAACAAATCTCCAACTACCCATCCCCATCTTCTCTCTGCCTCTCAGAACTTTATTTTGTTTTCTTTTTTAACAAAAAGCCCACCATAAGAAGGCACTTCCCTGAATTCATTACAAAGACCAGGGACCATGAATGTGGAATACTGCACAAAATGTCAACTTTTTCAATGAATTTTATTCTTTGTTATAAGGGGTGGCTCTCCAGGAAGGAGGTTTCCTGTGGCAGTACTTATAATCCCTACTACTAGGGAAGGCAGAGGCTTATGAGTTCTAAATTTCAGGTGCCTAAATTAAATCCAACATAAGTATGGTATGTCCCTTAGAGAAAGGGCTACCATGTTGCCTAAGGAGGCATCATTCCAGGTCAGAATCAGAGCAGGATCTGTGCTGATCACCAGTGGGATCAAGCTATGAGTCAACACTGTGCTTCCAGCCTGGGTAAGGTAGGAAAACCAGTATAAAAAGAAAAAAGTAATGATAGATATCAGAAAATATTAGTTGCATAATAGATGGAATAATAAATCTTAGTTCAAATCCCACTTCTGATATTTATTAGCTATGCAACCCTGGACGAGAGAGAAAGGGGGAAAGACAGAGAGACATAGAGATTCCTCATCTTTAAAAATGAGAGGGGTGGATTAAATTACCTTTAAATCTAAAACTACTAGTTTTTGTTAAACGAGTGAGTTGCATACTACCATGGGAGCCTTGCTAGAAGTATCAGAAGGACTGCAGTTAAGGAATTGGGGTAGGGGTGATGATGGAGAACTAATGCTCTTAATAATTATATTATGATACCACAAGTAAGAAGATGAGGAAGCTCCAATGTCATGGAATCACAGATTGGAAAGGGTCATATAAATCATCTGATCACCTTGTTGGACCCTTTCATTGTATCCCATCATGTTTCCTTAGGAAAATTATTTGTTTTCTGCAAAATAGGATCAATTTCATTTGTCTATGAAGGCAGATGGGATAGAGTAACTAACTTGATTTACAGATAAAAATAACTGTGTCCCTGAGAGGTTAAGTGATTTGCCCACAATCACACAATTAGTAAGTAGCAAAACTCAAAATAGAATCTGTGAGTTGAGTCTCCTGACTTCTCTCTAATCCAGTATTCTTTCCACTAGAGTATGGAGGATTTCACAGGGCAGGGCAAAATCTGTCTTTTCAAATATTATGAGATCTTCTTATACTTATTTAATAATATAAAATACTCTTCTATCTTTATCACAACCATTAAGTTGCTACATATATATATATATGTATATATATATATATATATATATATACATATATATATGACTCTGGGTGTGTGTGTGTATGTAGAGCTATAACTAGGGATTTTTGTGCCTGGAACAACATGACAAAAAAGGAGGGAGTGGGGAGTAGAAGGCAGGGCTGTGGAGGAGGGGAGGGAGGAAGAGAGAGACAGAGACAGAGAAACACAGAGAGACACAAAGAGAGAAAGAGACAAAGAGACAGAGAGACAGAGACAGACAGACAGACACACACACACACACACACACACACACACACAGAAAGGAGCAGGAGGAAGAGAAAGATACTGGCATGAGGTCACCTTGTTGGTACAGGAGGGAATGGGGTGGGTCATCAAAAGAGCTCACACACAGTTGGTAATTTTCTCTTTTAAATAATTATTCTTACTAATTAGGTGCCAAAGTTTATTGTTTTTCTGCTGCTGACAAACTGCAATGGCTGTCGTAACCCTCTAAATCAGGCATCTTCTGAACATAGCACCTTGGCTCAATTCTCCAGTTTCCCCACCCAATTTATCTCTGCAAATATGATGCACTTTAAAGTTCACAGAATATGCTGATGTGATCTGCTTCTTCTATCAATAGATCTCAAGGTTCTTGGAACATATTTTTGTGTCTACCTTAGGATAAATGAATTACCTCACTCCCATTTTGCAGAAGATTAAAAAATCATTTTCCCAAGAACACATAGTGAGGAATACAAGGAAGATTCATAACATGCTCAGTCCTTGATTCGTCTATGAAGTCTGTTGAACCAAGTCCTAAATAAATAGCTAGAAGTTTTGCAAAAACAACAAGTTGAAACTTCCCTGCCTCAGAGAGGAAGTGTATGCCATTTGTTTTCTTCCTTCAATAAGTCAGTGTTTCTCTGAACTTCAAGGAAAGTGCAGTATCTGCAAATCTCCCATGTCACTTTAAATGGACTGGCAACACCACCAGTTATCTTCAAAGAAGTCACTGATCAGCAAGTTGAGGCAATAAGCAAAGCAAGGCCTTGTTTGTGATACAGTTCATGAGGTTTTCTGTTTGCAGTGGATCCTAGATGAAAAAGACATGGTGGGATTGCCTGATATTGAGGAACAAAGAATCCACACCTTGTATAACAATTCTCTACTTAATAAAGAGTAGAGCCCCCTGGTGAGGCTAGGGCTAGGTGGCACAGTGTATAGAGCACCAACCCTAGAGTCAGGAGGACCTGAGTTCAAATCCTGCCTCAGACACTTAACACTTACTATCCATGTGACCTTGGGTAAGTCACTTAATCCCAATTGCCCCTCCAAAAATCCTGCCTCAGACACTTAACACTTACTATCCATGTGACCTTGGGCAAATCACTTAACCCCAATTGCCCCTCCAAAAAGCAAAAAATAATAAAAGAATAGAGCCCCCATATCACTGTTTACTTTTGAAGAAGTTTTTACCCTTACCTTATATCTAAAATCCCTTTCTTCTATTCCTTTCTTTGGGAGTTATCATTATAATACCTAAGATTTTCCTACACTACAGAGCTTAGCTGTAAAATCAGACTGGATGTGGAGCAGCTAACATGACACAATTGGCCTGAAGTCAAGAAGATACATCTTCCTGAGTTGAAATCTGGCCTCAGACACTTACTAACTGTATGACCCTGGACAAGTCACTTAACCTTATTTGCCTCAGTTTCTTCATCTGTAAAATGAACTGGAGAAGGAAATAGTAAACTACTCCAGTATCTCTGTCAAGAAAATTCCAAATGGCTCATGAAGAATCATACATGACTAAAATGACTAGACAACCAAAAAAGGAGGATGTAATATACCTGAAGACATACCACTTTCACTACAGACTCAAATATTAATATAGAAAAAAGTATCTGATTCCTTCAATGCCACATGAGCACCTTTCCCTAAGATAATTTTCCATACTTACACCCCAATCCAAGAAAAAAGACTGCACTTGACAAGACAAGGTGAGAGCTCAGTTATAAAGCCATGGTAGTGTTTGAAATGTTTAGTCAAAGATAACAGATAGATACAGTTAGATTAGATAAATGTAATTTTTCCCAATACACCACATTAGAATCTCTATCTACCTGTCATGGAATATTATTGTGCTATAAGAAATGACAATCAGGATGCTTTTAGAAAAACCTAGAAATACTTAAATTAATTGATTCAAAATGAAGTGAGCAGAACCAGGAGAATGTTGTATACAGTGACAATAATATTATACAATGACCAATTGCAATTGACTTAGCTATTCTCAGCAATACAAAGATCTAAGACAATTCCAAAGGACTCACGATGAAAAATGCTCTCCACCTTCAAAGAAAGAACTAATGAATTCTAAGTGCAGTTTGAAGCATACTTTTTTTTTACTTTATTTTTCTTTGTAATTTTATTTAGGGGTGGGGAATCAGTGCTTTCTTTCACAACATGACTAATACAGAAATATGTTTTGTATAACTATACATGTATAACCTATACAAATTGCTTAATGTCTTGGGGGGAGGAAAGGAAGGGTGGGAGAGAATTAGGAACTCAGTCTTTTTTAAATTAATTAGTTAAATCACTTAATTAATTTAAAATATTTTTACATGTAATTGGAAAAAATAAAAGATTTTTTTAAAAGAAGCTCAATCTACCTCACACCAATGGGAGTGTGTCAGCTAACAGTTTCAAAAAAGTATTTGGTTCTGTCATCTGTATAGCAGTAAACAAACCATTAAATTTCTAGAACTAGCTATTCTTTTGAGAAGCTCTATCCAAGTCATGGAATATAATAAAACTAGTCTGTATCAAAAATAAACAAAAGACCAGAAAAAATTCTGCTTACCTGTATTGTTTAAAAAGTTTAAGTGTCTCCAGTGTACAGAGAGAGCTAAGTTCTTGGGTCCAATGATTCAGCTTCTTCCAAAGCCAACTAACTGAATGATTAGTGTCTTGCCCACATTTTTTTTTTTTAATAAGCAATTGGGGTTAAGTAACTTGCTCAAGGTTACACGGCTAGTCATTATTTATGTGTGGGTGCTCATTTTCTGAGGCCGGATCTGATCTCGGGTCATCCAAACTCCGAGGCCGGCGCTCTTACTCACTGCGCCACCTAGCCGCCCCTTTAGGGCAATTGGGGTTAAGTAACTTGCCCAAGGTGACACGGCTAGGTTTTTGTTTGTGCGGATTAAGTGTCGGAGGCCGGCTCCGAACTCAGATCCTTCTGATTCCAGGGCCGGCGCTCTATTCACTGAGCCACCTAGCCGCCCCTTGCCCACATTTTTTCATGCTGTCTATAACACTAGCAGGTGAGCCTTTGTGAAATGCTTTGCTGAAAGTTAAGTAAATTATCCCTATAGCATTCCTCTTACCTACCTATTAGAATTTTAGGAGTTCTTAACATAACAGACTGTAGCAGCAACTGTTGTACCCTAATGAAGAGAGACAGAAGATCCCTGAGATTGAATTTGAAGTGGATTTATTACCATGGAACTGTTGGGGTACATGGCTACCCAAATCAAACAGTGGGTTGGCAGAGACAGTGTGCCAGTTTTTAAAGAGGTTCCATAAGCTGAAACTACAGTGATTGGTCAGTGTACATTTCAATTTCCCACCTGCTTGAAATCCTAGGCTGAAACTCCCGCTCATGATCAATTAGGGGAAGGGGAAAGGTAGGAGTTGGGCTTGCTTACAGAACAATTAGGGGAAGGGAAGGTGGAGTTGTCTACTTTACAGATCAATGAAGGGAAGGGGGAAGATGGAGTCATGTCCAACACAACCACACTAACATGCCCAGGATGACTGCAAGCACAAGTTCTTAGATCTGCTTTATTAGGAAAGAAAGTTTAAGAAGTCAACAATCTTTTTAAATTACATTCACTAGTTCAGGGGAAAAGTCAGCACCCTGAACTTCAAAGAAAACATGGAGAAAATAAAAGCAGAGAAATAAAGACCAACAGGGCTATGACTGCCTGAATCAAAGCTATATTGCTATCCATTTTAATACATCCCTGGATAGAGAGAGCCTTTATATGTGAGCAGTTGGGAAGCTCTGAACTTACAGCCATTTAGAATCTTGATCAAGGTATCACAAGACCCTTCTCATAAGAGAGTCCCCAAGGCAAAATACCCATGCAGGGCAGATATACTCTTCTCAGAGCCAGAAAGTAGGACAACGCTTATGACTAAGTGCCTAATTAGAAATTAGCAAAAGGTGTGAAAGCCTTCCTACAAGCAAGCTTCCCCTACACTGGGCTCCACCTGAGGCATATTAATGGAGAGTGAAGATCTTAAATCCCATTAACATTACACAGAAACAAAATAAATATTTTTAATAAATCAGTGGAGAATAGCATTAGTTAAAACTCTGATTAATAAGACACCAAAATGTACCTAAATGTTTTAAAAGACTGTTCTAGAGATAATCTACTTGGACAATTTCATCTATTTTAATAGTTATATTTATTATTCTAATGAAAAGCAAATTGTGGAAAAGTCATACTTATCATAATAATCTCCACTAAAACATAAGTCTTGAAATATATGCAATAATAATAGAATTTATTAAGCGCTTACTATGTGCCAGGAATTTTTTTATAAATATTTTATTTTATTTTATTTTAATTATTTTATAAATATCTCATCTGAAAATAATAATAGTCAATATTTATATAGCACCTACTATGTGCCAAGCATTGTGCCGAGTGTTTTACAAATTTACAAATATATCCTCACAGCAACTCAGGGAGGCAAGTGCCATTATTATTATTATTCCCATTTTACAGATGAGAAAACTGAGGTAAACAGAGTGTAAGTGAATTTTTCAAGGTCACACAGCTCTAAGTGTCTGAGATCATACTTGAACTCAGATCTTCCTGACTCCAGGTCCACAGTTCTAGCCACTGTACCACCTAGCTGGCTTTATATCATGGAATGTAGATATCTGTTCCCATTTAGCATCAGTGTTAGAAGTAATCTTCTTTGGAGTGATAAGTAAACCTACTGTGTATGCCCTTTTCCTGCTGCCTTCTCTAGGGATGAATATTTGAGAATAATATCTATTGTTATCATCCCTATAGGCAACTCTAAAAGTGAAACTGACCACAGATTTCATCATAAAACCAATTCTGATGAAAAATCTATATGGGCTCTGAAGTAACTCAAACCACAACAGTGGTCTACTCCATGCTCCACAAAGGGAACCAAAGTAGAATTCTTAATGTTCCCTATCACCACTAGTATCAAAAACAAACTCTTCTGTTTGCATTTAAGGCCCCTTCACAACACAGATTCAAACTGCCTTTCTAGCCTTATTGTAGCTTATTTTCCTTAATGTACACTATGATCCATCCAAAGTGGCCTTGTCTTTGTTCCTCACATATAGCCCATATCACATCTCAATACCTTGCACAGGATGTCCCCCACATCTGGAGCACCCTCCCTCCTCACCTCTATGTCTTAGAATCCTTAGCTTTGGGGCAAATAGTTGATGTAGTGAATAGAACACTGGCTCTGGAGTCAGGAGGACCCGAGTTCAAATCCAGGTTCAGACACTTAACACATATTAGCTGTGTGGCCCTGGGCAAGTCACTTAACCCCAATTGCTCTGCCTTCGCCCCTCCAAAAAGCAAAAAACAAAAACAAAAAGAACCTTTAGTTTCTTTCAAAGTTCATTTTTGATGCCACTTCCTACAGAAGTCTTTCCATATCCTCCTCAACTGCTAGTGCCTCACTACTATATGTCAGTGCCCAAGCACCTAAGTCATTGATAAAAGGATTGGACAAGGCAGAAGCAAGGATAGAGATGTACCTTCCAAAGTTATCTCATATTTATACATATATACACACACAGAATGTGCATTCAAATTGTATATACACACATGCATTTCATCCTATAGAATGTTATCTCCTTGGAAATAAAGACTATTTCATTTATGCCTTTCTATCCCCAGCACCAAGTAATGTGCCTAGCATATACTTAATAAATCTTTGTCAATTGGTTGGTTGATATAAACAATGGTGAATGCACTCACTTCGCACAATGATGACGAAAGGGGAAAATAACCCAGAACCAGACACCCTTCCACTTTTCTTCTCAAATGGTTACTCCCTTGCCTTCACTAGTCTCATTTTTGCTCCTTTTTTTCTCCAAACAAAGTTATATGAACCTTGTTCCCATAATGTGTTTTTCATAAATAACTTAGCACAAAGAGTAGTGCAGTCACCTCTCAATTCATCTGCTCCTGACCATCTGGGCATGTCAAGGATGCCCCATGGGAATTTTCAGAGTAGAGACCAAAGTGCTACCTCCATTATCTTCAGATTCCATACCCAGTAAGACAATGCTTACAAGACCTCAGAAAGAGACAACATAAGAAGCAATTTCTTCAACTTTGCAGGAAAGACTAACTAAAATATCCTTCAAATGTAACTCTGAGACAAGAATAGGAGTAGCTAAAATAAAAACCTTTTATCACTTGGCTTAGAAATCTCTGATAAACAATTAGGTGGTGCAGTGAATAGAGTGCCAGGCCTAAAATCAGAAAGATGCCTCTCTACCTGAGTTCAAACCTGACCTCAGATACTTACTAGCTGTGTGACCCTGGGTAAGTCACTTTACCCTGTTTGTCTCAGTTTCCTCATTTGTAAAATGAGCTGGAGAAGAAAATGGCAAATCACTCCAATATCTCTTCCAAGAAAACCCTAAATAGGATCACAAAAAGTCAACCGTGACTGAAAACAACTTTGACTGACTGACTGCCAACTTCCTCTTTAGAGGGTCTACTTTCTGGTCTTCTTTTTCTGATGGCTAAATTTGATGTTACTCTCTGTTGCCAACCAAAGCCATCTGGCAGTGCCCAGGGTGTGGCAGGTATGTCATTAATTACACACTAAACGCTTGAGGCATTAACCTTTCTTTAACAAACTCACACTATGTTAGTTTGACATTAACCCAAGATGATTCTAAGAGAGCTGCAACTACAGTATTCTATAAACAGTCATTTTCTCCTAATTCTCTGCAGTGTTTGAAAGCAGGAAGTATGTCCCTAAAAGACTTGTAGACTGCTTTAAAATAACACAATGGAGTGGTATGGAAAAGAGAGAAGAATGTTTAATACTACTTGTGCATCTCATGTGCAAACTTTTAGTACAATGATAGCATAAAAATACACAAGAT
Source organism: Gymnobelideus leadbeateri (assembly GCA_011680675.1). Taxonomy (NCBI): domain Eukaryota; kingdom Metazoa; phylum Chordata; class Mammalia; order Diprotodontia; family Petauridae; genus Gymnobelideus; species Gymnobelideus leadbeateri. Next base: position 57,102 of record WOXC01009159.1, read on the forward strand.
TTAAAAAAATAAATTAAAAAAAAACAAAAAATACACAAGATTTTAAAAACTTTTAAAAATTATTCATTACCTAATTTCCCAAAATATGGCATGTAAGTGTTAAATTATTATAAACTATGTTTTCCCTTCTTTGAACTCTCATAGCACTCACTATCTGTATTTGACTTCAGCCCTGGCACTCAGCCATCAGTGATGCCCTCTGTTCCTAACATCTGGCCTCTGATTGGATGGCTTCTCCCAAAAGCCCCATTTAAGGAAGGTGCCCAGTCCAAGCACCTCTTCATGTCACACCAGGCACACTCTTCTGGAATTCTCTTTCATCTTCCTGTGGTAGGTACCTTTACCCTTCTCCCCTCTCCAACTTCTCAGCTTCCTCTTATGTATAAACTCCTTTTTTTGCTTATATTTGAATTCTCAGTAGTTGGCACATAATAAGCATTTAATAAAAACTTACTGACTTACATTTGACCCTTGCATTCAACATCTCATATTGTTTAATATTGCAAAAGAAGCAGAGTCACCCATGGTATAGAGAGTTCTGGGTTAAGAGGAAAGGAAAACCAAGCTTAAATCCTACTTCTGACACTTGCTAGGTATGCGACCTGAACTAGTTGATCATTCTCTCTCTATCTCAGGAAATTACCATGCCACTTTTCTATGGATACAGAGATGGCTTGGTGGTTGGACTTGTCCCACTGGTGATCATAGATGCTTCTCATATTCCCCTGAGGCACACATGCCAGACAAATCAAACCACTATCACTTCCACCTTGACCAATCTCATATTGGACCCTGATGCCAAAATCGCAGGACTCTGAACCTAAGAGCTTTGGGAATTACAAAGTCTTCTTCTTCTTCTTCTTCTTCTTCTTCTTCTTCTTCTTCTTCTTCTTCTTCTTCTTCTTCTTCTACTACTACTACTACTACTACTACTACTACTACTACTACTACTACTGTTTTTGTTATTTTCATCATTGTTATAGGAAGGAAGAAGATTTGAGTCTGGATCCCACCTCAGATACTTCCTGGCTTAGTAACTCTTGTTATGTGACTAAACCTATCTGAAACTCAGTTTCCTCATCTGTAAAACAAGGCTATTGGGTCTGATGACTTCTAAAGTTGTCTCCAGTTCTAAATCTATGAGCCGGTGATTCTATGAGTTGGTGCTGGGAACAGAGGAAAGGAGGCAAGTTATTCTGGCTCATCACTCAAAGAATTAGAGCATCAATATAATTGGGGTGGGAGGCAGTTGGAGTGGGGTAGGTGAGGAAGAAGAGTAGCAAGAATGCATTTCTTCTCAACCTCAGAATATTCAGGTATGACCCACTACCCTTCAATAGCACATTTTCCCCAGTGATTCTGTTAGGAGATGTCCTCATGATAGACAGCAAATTAGAGGCTACCAGGTGGGTACCAGGATTAGGAGGTATAGGCAAGAGCATCTCATAACAGAAATAAGAATAACCACTAGATCAGGAATCAAAGTAGGTAAGTCAGAAGTTAAAGTTATAAGATATAAAGAATAACCAAAAATTGCCAACTCAGAACCACAGAATCTCAGAGTTTGAAGGGAACCTACAGGTAATCCAGTCTAACTCTTGGATAGAAATTTCTTCAAAAACACCCACAAGTAGTTATCTGGTCAATGCTTATAGATATCCAGCGGCACACTGTTGGATCATATTAAGCTGATGAGCAATTAAATGCCCTGAGTTTAGGGTTTGTCTTGTTTTTGCACGGATATGAAGTCAATTCTTTTCCTCCCTGAATGTATTTAATTATTTGTGGGGTACTGCTCTTATTTGACTTTTTTAAAGTTAAAACTCAGTACAGGACTTGACATTTAATCCTATTACATTTTATCTTAGTGGTTATGGTCATTGGTCCAACTCGACAAATTGTTTTGATTCTATCATCAGAGATATGAGCTGTTTGGTCCAACTTTGTGCCATTTGCAAATTAGATTTAGTGTAACTTCTGTGTCATTGCCATATTAAATTCTATATCCATGACTAAGCATCCAAGTCATTAATAAAAACACTAGATAGGACTGAGCCAAAACAGAGGCCTATAAAGTATTTTTTAACCATCAAATAATAATCTCAATGAGATCTTGTACTCTCTACATTTTTGAGGCAAATATGTGAGATTGATGGTATGGTCTGATATTTAAAAATCATGTACAAAAACCTCATAATTTTCCTTTTATTCAATTTTTAACCTTTTAATTTAAAGTTTTGAATTCTAACATCTATCCTTCCCTCTCTCTCTCCCCTCCCTGAGACAGTAAGCAATCAGATATAGGTTATACATGTGAAATTGTGTAAAACATTTCCATAGTAGTCATTTTGTACAAGAACACTTGAATAAAAGACAAAAATATGAAAAAGGGAAAGAAAGAGAAAGGAAGGGAGGGAGGGAGGGAGTGAGGAAGGAAGGAAAGAAGGAAGGAATGAAAGAAGGAAGGAAAAGGAAAGAAGAATGGGAAAAAGGAAAGAAGGAAGGAAGGAAGGAAGGAAGGAAGGAAGGAAGGAAGGAAGGAAGGAAGGAAGGAAGGAAGGAAAGAAAGAAGGAAGGAAAGAAGGAAGGAAAAGGAAAGAAGAATGGAAAAAAGGAAGGAAGGAAGGAATGAAAGAAGGAAGGAAAAGGAAAGAAGAATGGAAAAAAGGAAGGAAGGAAGGAAGGAAGGAAGGAAGAAAGGAAGGAAGGAAGAACCATAGCATGCTTCAGTCTGTATTCAGTCAATATCAGTTCTTTCTCTAGAGGCATATACTATGCTTCATCATTAGTGCTTTGGGATTGTCTTAGATCATTGTATTGCTGAGAATAGCTAATTTCTTCATCTAACATTGCTGTTACTGTGTACAATATTCTCCTGGTTCTCTTCACTTCACTATATATCCATTTATGTAAGTCTTTCTAAGTTTTTCTGAAATCATCCGGCTTGTCATTTCATACAGCACAATAATATTCTATTATAATCATATACCACTGCTTGTTTAGCCATTCTCCAATTGATGGGTATCCCTTTGATTTCCAATTCTTAGCCACCACAAATATATATATATATATATATGTACATATGTATGTATGTATGTATATATGAATATGTGTGTATGTGTGTGTGTGTGTATCCTTTTCCCTTTTTTCTGATGTCTTTGGGATACAGACCTAGCAGTGGTATTGCTGGATCAAAGGGTATGCACAGTTTTGTAGCTCTTTGGCCAAAGTTCCAAATTGCTCTCCAAAATGGTTGGATCAGTTCACAACTCCACCAACAATGCATTAGTGTCCCAGGAAAACCTCCTATTTTCCTCAAAATCACTCAATAGCTACATAGTATTAAAAATTCAGGAACCCAGGTCTGTAATTCATCATTTGGAGATTTTTCTAGTGTGGAAAGTCCCTCTACAGGCATATTAATTGACATTGATCTGTCAATCCATATGCTGAATGGTTCTTTAGCTATAGTTATGTATCTATTAATTTTCATCACAAACTAACCTACATTTATCTCTTCTTTTTTATTTTATTAGTAACTTCATAATCATCAACAAAAACAAAGTCAAACCTAAACCAAAGGGTAATATCCTCCTCCAAACCCTTATCCTTGAATAAGGAGCACCAAACAGACTAACAAATATCACACAAGCAAAGAATAAAAAATAACAGCTAATAAGAGCCAGCATTTATATAACACTTACTATGTGTCATCTGGGATCTCACTTGATTTCCACAACAAGCCTGGGAGGTGGGTGCTATTATTATTCACATTTTAGAATTGAGGAAACTGAGGAAAACCGAGGTTATGTGTCTTGCCCAAAGTCACACAGCTAAATAAATGTCTGAGGCAAGATTTGAACTTGGGTCTTCGAGGTTCCAGGCCAACCAATCTACTACACCACCTTAGCTGCCTACAGAAAACAGGATATACTTCTAATTCCTCTGTCAATCCTGTCCAAAGTTCAGGTATCTTTGGCTCTCTTCACCCCAACTTTGGACTTGAATTCCTTTTCAATGATGAGTGTTCTACTTTTCCAATTAGAAAATAATCCTTCTGATTGGAAGCATTTATATTTATCCTCACCATAAATAGTCTCTCTTAAATTTAAACACTCTCCATGAGACTGACAAACACCTTTAGCAAGAAATCCTCCCATTTTATGTCTCATTGGACACTAATACAATGCTATTTTTGAAGGATCATTCATCAGGGAACTGTGTATGATCTTAACATACTATAGGATTCAATGTGTTGGAAGACTGTGTTCTTTCTAACCGTGTCAACTTTTTTGTTGTTTTTTTTTAATCCATAAACAATATTCAGAGTGGGATCTTGTATGAGTCTGAAGACATGGTCTTTTATAGAAAATTGTCTGTGAAATCCTTCCCATACTTTAATCAAGGATACTCTTGATGCATGTATAACATTTGGTCTAGACCTGTGATTTCATAATTTAACAAATGCCTAGTGTGGAAATTTCTTCCACCATTACAGATCAGCAAATCTACAAGCTAACTCTTAAAGACTTGCTAAAACACTGAAAGGCTAATTTACCTGCTCATGATCATATAACTGTTTTGTCTCAAAAGAATTTGAATCCAGATCTTTCTAACTTCAAGGTCAAGTTTCTGCTATGTCATCCTGTTTCTCTGGTGATAATTATACTAATGACAACAGTGATTACTGTGACAGCTAACAACTATACAGTGATTTTAGATCTGTAATGCACTTTAAATGCCTTATCTCATCTGGTTCCTAAAACAACTCTATGTGGTTGGTGTTACAGGGATTGTTGTCTATATTTACAGGTATGGAAATTGAAGTTTCTAGAAGTTAAATAATTTCCTCTGTGATTAGGTAGATAGGTTGGTGGTTCCTGAAGTCCTCTCAATAACCTTTTTTAGGTAATAATAGCATCTATGATTTTGGTCTTTACTCCAAACACTTCCATGCTATGTTAAGTTGTTTTCAGTCCTGTCTGACTCTTTTTGACCCCATTTGGGATTTTCTTGGCAAAGGTACTGGAGTGGTTTGCCATTTCCTTCTCCAGCTCATTTTATGGATGAGGTAACAGGCAAACAGGATTAAATAACCAGGGTCACATAGCTAGAAAGTGTCTGAGGCCAGATTTGAACTCAGGAAGAAGAGTCTTTCTGACTTCAGGCCTGGAATTCTATCCACTTTATCTATTGCACCAATTTCCACACTACTATCCTTTCAAAACTATGTAATTCACAACAAGAATTTCTTCTTCTTCTTCTTCTTCTTCTTCTTCTTCTTCTTCTTCTTCTTCTTCTTCTTCTTCTTTTTTGCTTTTTGGAGGGCAATTGGGGTTAAGTAACTTGCCCAAGGTCACATGGCTAGGTTTTTGTTTGTGTGTGTTAAGTGTCTGAGGCCAGATTCGAACTCAGGTCCTTGTGAGTCCAGGGCCGACGATCTACTCACTGCGCCACCTAGCCGCCCCCTAGCCACCCCCTAATTTCTTCTTTCATATTTGTTTTAGTCCAGGCACTCTTCTTGACTTTGTCTTCTTTAGTGTCTTTATTACTTCCTTAAAGAATCCCTTAAAGAAGGAATCTAAATGTTAGAATCCAAATGAGATGGTTCCACTGTCATCAGTAATGCGAAGTAACTCTCACAGAAATGCTGTTAAATTTGTTCCATTTCTATTTATTTGTTATTCTCCTTTCAGTTGTATCTATAAATGCTCTTATAACAACCTAACAGGAAAACTATCTGTAGACTTGTGTCCCACCTCCCCCCCGCATTATTTTATGTGGTCATACTATTCATAATCTTCAGTAAATTTTTCTCGTAATGTAATTTTGCTCTTGGTTGCTATGTTCAAGATATTTGTTTATTTTTTCAACAAATAAATAATATGTGACAGGAACTGCACTACAATAGAAAGTGGCTATTTAATGAGATATGTGTCCATCAAAAGAAAGCATAACAATTTATACAGGAAAAAACAAATGGATGAAAAATGTCTATCACCAAGACTAAGACATATAAGTAAATGTAATGCATATTACTTGGACAGAACTTACAGATGACTTGAATTGCACTCAGAATTTAATAGGAGGGGGGAAATCAATTAACTAATATCTGAGAATTTTTCCATGATCTAAAGTTGTTTCCTGGCATAAAAATCCACCACCAATATTCTCCTGGTGATCCTATATGGTTATTATTCAGGGAATATCACTATCTCCAAAAAATAAAAATTGGAAGTCATCTAAAGAACAGTAGAAAGATATATAGTGATTATAAGTAGTCTCAAGTACTTAAGGGATATCATACAGCAAATATGTGATCAGAAAATGAGATGGGCTAGCTAGACAATAGGAATAATGAATAACAAGTAAACAATCTAAGTACTGCATGAGTAACCATGACTCCTCCTCACCATACACATACATATAAGATAAAAATAAAAATTTTTAAAAAGACCTTGAGAAAGAGTACAAAGACATTGCATAGCTCCTTTATACAGAATTTATAGAAGGACATGGCTAAGATGAGCATAAGCCACAGGTGAATAACTGTAGTAGCTATGAAGTCATGGGTCTATTGAAATTTTGAAGTATAGTAATCAATCAATGAACATTTATTAAGCACCAGTTGTGTACCAAACACTGTAACAGGTAGTGAAGACAGAGAAGTAAAACTGACTTCAAGAAGTGTATATTGTATAGGAGAAAACAACCTATGTAAGCATAAATGAAGCACCCAAGTGAACTGGAAAATCCAATTTTTTGACTATCCTTTCATAGAAGAAATCTGAATTTAAAATTTTTCTATTGTGGGGTATTTATAGTACCTTATTATAAAATTTTGGTTGACATTATAAAATGCATATATTTTATGCATTTTTAGTTTCTAAACTTGTTCTGTGTCATCTGCTAGCCTTTGAATGTTGTCTGCGTCTTTCACAAAATTCCATTTAATTTCTTACACTAACCCAAGATATCAAAACCATGATGGGGGAAATCACAATGTGGAAGGGATAACTGTATATTGGAAACATATGCAAAGTAAATACCAGTATATACAAAGTATATAAAACCACATACAAAGTAAATAATAGTGTAGACAAAACACATACAAAGTAAATAATTTTAGAGCAGGGGCTAATGGATGGCAAGATTAGGAAAGGACTCAAAGACAGTGAAAATTGAAGGAAGTTAAGGATTCTAAGAGGTGGAAAAGAGGAAATGCATTACAAGTATGGAGCAAACCCATCACAAGTGTGGAAGAAGCATGTTACAGGTGTGGAGGAAGCACTTTACAAATATGGAGGGAATTCATTACAAATATGGTAACAACTTTTATGTGTGAGGAATTAAAGAGGGCCTGTTTTGTTGGATCATGGAATACATGAAGGAGAGTGACGATAAGCTTGAAAATGAAAGTTGGAGCCGAGTTGTGAAGAATTTAAACAGCTAACATTGATACAGCATTCCAAGTTTTGCAAGGTTCTTTCCATACCCTATCTCATTTGAACCATATGCTAATCCTATGAGGTACATGCTATTATTATTCCCATTCTACAGATGAGGGAACTGCAGGTGAGAGATTTTAAACACCTTGCCCAGAGTTAGAAAACAAATGTCAGAGGCAGGATTTGAACCCAGGTCTTCCTGACTCAGTTCAGCCCTCTAGTCAACACACTATGCTCTGTCTCCAGAGGTATATCAACAGTTAACCAGTGGGCAGCTAGGTGGCATAGTATTAGAGCACTGGCCCTGGAGTCAGGAGGACCTGAGTTCAAATCCAGCCTCAGACACTTAACACAAAAAACTACCTGTGTGACCTTGGTCAAGTCACTTAACACCAATTGTCATACCTTTCCCCCTCCAAAAAGCAAAAAAACAAACAAACAAACCAAAAAAAAAAAAAACCCAAAAAACAAACAAAAAGATCAGTTAACCAAAAAACCTGGAATTTAAAAATTTTAAAGGAATTAAATGATATTGTCATCTGGTAACACATTTCCCGTCATATCAGTGGGACTGTCCTTTCTTTGTTCACCTTCTTATTCTAAATGAGAGTTTAAATGTACCCTTTTTATCATGGACTACTCCTTTTACCAGTTCACTTACCTACTACTATGTAGGAGGCACAACTCCATATAATTTCTTTCCATTCCTGGAGGGGGAAGGGAGGAGGATTTTTCCACAGTGAATAAAACCTTAGGTGTCTGCTAACATATTTGACACCTTATCTCACCCTACAGGGAGGAACAAATCAACCAAGATATGTTCTGTATTCTATTCCAAATAACTACAATATATAAATAATTAAAAATAAACTTAGCAAAAGAGCATTGACAATTGACATTTCCTAAATGTGTATGACATACAAAGTGCCATAGTCCAGAATCACCAAAAAATACATTAAAAAAAAGACATTGACCTAGGGTCTACATTTTGGCAAGTATAACACACACACACACACACACACACACACACACACACACACACACAAGCAATCCAGCCAAACTGCAAGATTGACACACATGAGGTAGCCTTTTTCCACTGTGTTGACAGATTGCCATTTAACTGGCGAGTACAGAGCAAGTGTTTCTGTTTCCAGTCACTAGGAAGAGACAAGGTTAACATTTTAAGTGATGGACTACGGCGTGTTATTTCCCCATGCAACGGACCCATGACTGCACTACATTTGAAAACACTTAATTTTAGTGATGGAATACATGGAGTGTACTTTCCAGGCTGTGAACCTTTGACAGCTCCTCTGTTTCCTACACCAGGAAAACCTTTTTTTCCCTTCCCCTTTATACCTGAAGGAAAACAAAATGAATATATGATGGAAGGGAAAAAGGAGGTGGAGGGGAGGCTAGAGAGAGAGCACTTTATGAGCATCAGTGTATTTTACAATAGAAGCATTCACTGCCATCTGCTCTAATTATCCCTAATGTTGGGGCCACCATCTTCATACAATAGAAATAATGATCTCCTCAAGGGCAAAAAAAAATTCTTTACAGAAACAAACAAAAGTTGATTATGTTTAGCTCCCAGGCTGAAGGAGCAACAAGCTACTTTGTAATGAAGAATCAATTAGGGAAAGAGAGGAAGATTCCGATTAATACAAATAAATTGGGTCCTCCCTTGATACCCCCTTCCTTTCTTCTCTAACCCTTCCTCTTCTGAGGGATACTATATCCAGAGACTATAGTAGAGGGTGCTAAGAGATCATTTACATTTGATGAATGTCAAAGGCTGATTCTGTAAACACAAATGCATAGAATGATCAATCTACAATTGGATGGGATCTCAAAGACCATCTAACCCAATCTGCTCATTTTAGAAATGAGGAAACTGAGGCCCAGAGAGGTTAAGTTTCTATTTAGAGCTGAACCAAGCCAGAACTTCTTCTATAAGACTGGTCTATTAATTATTTACTGTGTGCCAAAACTGCATCCGGCTGCTTAGGATACAAAGACAAAATGATTAACAGTTCCTGTCCGTAAAGTGCTTAAATTCTACTGTGCTCACATTTGTCTGATACTAGGAACCTAGAACTTAACAGTGTGCCATACACAGGCACTTTTTAAATGCGTGATAATCTGATCAACACAATGACAACCCTACTTCCAGGGGACTCATCATGAGACATGTTACCTATCTCCACATTGAGGGTGGGAGTGGAGGTGATAGAGTTAGAGTACGGATTGACACACATGTGTTTTTATTGTTTGTCCTTTGTTTTCAGAGATGACCAAAGACATAACAGCTGATGTCTTGATTTATATGTGAATTGGATTTAAGTAAGGCATCAGGCTCATTCTCTCTTCCTGAATCATCAAAGTCCATGGCAAGACAAAAGTCAAGATGACTGGTGATGGCTTGGGATGTAGTGGAGGACCTTAGCATCTTCAATACCTGACCAAACTCTAAGTGCGTCACAGTGCCTGCTTCAGCAACTTTCATGACTATCAGAACACACTGTTCTCATCTGTCCTTTCCACCAGGGAAAGTCTTCACATGCTGGGGGTAGGCATCCCCCTAGCTCAGTGATAGGATTGAGGCCTGTCAGTTACCCTGAACCTCGTTTAGCCCATCGTCCAAGACTACCAGGGTGTGCCCATTGTGCATGCTACAGCTGTGTGGAGCCACAGGTGAGATTTGAGTGAATCATATGAACACCAAAGGTAGATGAGCAGCCCTGAAAAGAGTTCATCAAGCCCTCACACCAGAGATACTATTCCTCTACACACACACACACACACACACACACACACACACACACACACACACACACACACACTGTGGCTGATTAGACCAATATGAGCTCAGAAATGAAACAGTTCAAAGGAACATTTATAATGGGTTTTGTTCTTACTTTCTCAATGGGGTAGGGCAAGGGAAAGGAAAAGAATCTGAAACTTGAAAAAAGTAAAAATTTAACTTAATTTAAAATAAATAAATGTTTGCTGACTTGACTTGACTTGAAAAAACCATAGATAACCCACTGTTCTGAATATTCTAATGTCCACAGTTGGCCCTGTGCCCATCCAAAGAGTTTGAGACCTCTTTAAATAAGTTCAGAAAGCCTGCTCAGTCAATTCTTCTGAAGTCTAACCCACTCACCCCAATCAGCTTGGCCTCCCCAGAGGTCTCCGATGCAGGAATGGCCTCCAATTGGATGATGATGATGATGACAATGTGACAATGATAATGCATTGCTTTTTTTTGTTTGTTTCCACTTAATAGTATTTTTTCCAATTACATGCAAAGATCGTTTTCAACATTCACTTTAATAAAATTTTGAGTCCCAAATTTTTTCTCCTTCCCTCCCTCCATTCCCTTTTCCCTCCCCTCCCCACTCCTCAAAATGGTAAGGAATCTGATATGGGCTATGCATGTACAATCATATCAAAAATATTTCCACATTAGTCATGTTGTGAAAGAAAAATCAGAACAAAAGGGAAAAACCATGAGAAAGAAAAAAATTGTATGCTTCAATCTGCATTTAGACTTCATAGTTCTGTCTGGATGTAGGTAGTGTTTTCTATCATGGGTCCTTTGGAATTGTCTCAGATTATCATATTGCTGAGAAGAGTTAAGTCTATCCAAGGATAACACGTTTCTATAGCACTTTAAGGATGGCAAAGAATTTTCCACCTCACTAACCTAGGTAGTTAAAATATTATTATTTTTGCAGAAAAAAAAGAAACTGAGATAGAAGAAAGGTCAGTGACCTGCCGAATGTCACAGTAAGTTGGAGACAGAGTTCAAATTCTAAATTAGGTCTTCTGGTGATAAATCTGGTATTCTTTCCACTCCATTCTGTTTCCTGAGGGGATCAAGGTTCTCCAAGACTATTACTAAGACAAATGTGGTACAATCAAAAGAATGCTGGCTTTGGAGTCAGAAGACCTGGGTTCAAAACCCAGCATTGCCTCTTACTACTTTTATGATCCTAGACAAGACTTTCCTGGGTCTGAATTTTCCTCATCTGTAAAATAAGATAATATTAGTTCCTGAGATCCTTTGATCCTATAATTGTCTGATGGATGCAACCCATCTAGTGTAAGAGGCACACGGGACTAATGATCAAATGAGATAACATCTATAAAGCATTTTACAAATCTCAAAACACTGCATAAATGTTAGCTGCTATTGCTATGATTAATTATTGCTATGGTTGATACCTCATAATCATCAATACCATTTTCTATATTATGAGAGTAGGTTCACCTGGGATGTGGGGTGAGTTGTATTGGGAAATGATTGGTATAAATCAAAAGATACTAATAAAACTACAAAAAAATTACTTATGAATATCTTGTTAGACTACAAATTTTAGTTAGAAACCATATCTTTTCTAAATCTTATATCTCTCCCAGCAACTATGGGTGATCTATACCCATTGGATGTTTATTGAATGAAGAAAGAGATGAAATGATACCTTCCATACCTAATATTTCTGGAAAGTTTCACAGACTTTTAAGTTCTAGTGGCTTTCTTTGTGTGCCCACTAGGACGTACATGTAGGCTTGTTATAAGCACTATATGAACAGACAATTGAATTTTGGAGCTTTTAGAGTCCAGTTTCAAATGCAATGTTCTGTTTAGTCCAAACTCATCCACTCCATGCTGTCCCTTGTCAGCCAAACTCTGTTTATTACCTCCAGATGCAATGAATCATCTACTGACTTGAGCAACATTAGAGGTAAACAGTAAGGTTAAAATGTAGAAATAATTGAATAACACCAGCTAACGGTAACAACAAACCAGGCAAAGGAGGAAATGGACCCAGAGATTTCAGATAGAAAAGCATGATTGAAACCCTCGACCTTCAGGATCAAAACCACATGCCAGGTTTCCATGATGGAAAAATATCTTATTTTATCATTTATTTCAAATATTCATGTACCAATTGTCAATATGAGGAAGGGTGGGTGCCTAGAATAAGGGAATGGACCAACAAAGAGCAGGATAATATGATTTTTAAAAATTGTTGCTCTGATCCACAAAAATAAAACCTCTAAAATCTATAATACCAGATTTAGTATTTCAAATACAGTATCACACATATTCAAAAAAATACGTAATTGATCCTAGTTTACTGTTTAGGGAAGTATGTGCCCCTTTGTAGTAAAGTTCCCTGTAGGACAAAAAAAAAACACATATACACAAAATGAAAGGGCTTCAAAGCCTTTACTGAAAAGAAAGATAATAGGACTCCACAGCATTTCCAGGAAGTCAAATATCACTTCAATCCTTAATTGTTCATTCACCTGGATCTCATTGTTTCTAACATATAAACATGTATATTTATGCAAATGATTGCATACAAAGCCTTAGCATGCCCTATTGGAGGAAGCAAGCTGTGGACATTCTGATCATAGTAAAGAATCCATAAGGATAGCTACCAATTAAGCAGTCCCTGCAAAGCTTAGGGGCCCAAGACTAAATGGTTCTCAAAAGGCTGACCTGAAAGTGATGCTAATTCAGCTTCCTAAGAATTTAACAAGAGAAGCATCTAGGCCTTCAGAGAATATTGCATCTATATGTAGCATGCTTTTAGCCAAGTCCTCTAAACTTTTGGAAGTTATTCCTTTGCTAAAGATTATTTACTTGAGTTGATAAAGGTGGTTACCTATGGAAACAGTAAAGGCCTTTCTTTTTGGCTCTCTTCCCCATGGCAATAAGTACCACCCAAGTATCTCTTTTATAACAAAGGAAATAAAAATCAAAGAGTTTTCCAACTGGAAGGGATCTTAGTGATCTAGTCCAACCCATTCATTTTCCAAAAGAGAATACTGAGGTCCATCCGCTGTGTTTGAGGCAGAGTCAAAAATAGAAGCCAGTCAGTTACTCAAAAAACATTTCTCACTATGTTCCAGATACAAAAAAACATCCCTCCACTCAGGAGCTCACAGTTTAATGGAATAGCTAATATTTTTAGGGGCAGCTAGGTGGTGCAGTGGACAGAGTGCTGGGGTCTGGAGTCAGGAAGACTAATCTTCCTGAGTTCATATATGGCCTCAGATACTTATTAGCTCTGTGACCTTGGGTAAATCACTTAACCCTGTTTAGTATTTTGGAAAATTGGGGAAAATCATTTCATTTCTTTTTCTGAATTACATGAACCAGAAAGAACTGCTATGTCCTGCTTTCCATTCTTAAATCGCTAAAAAGAGAGTTTTCCAACTCTAAGCTTCCAGGATTAGAGGATTCAGCACAGAAAGGCTATTTGTCTTTTTATTTGAAAAGGTTCATAAGAATATTAGGCAAGGCACTTGGCATTTAGAGACAACAATATGAGCTACACAGGTGTACTTTGCCTAGTTATAGGAGCTAAAAAGACCCTCAAATACATATCAGGAATATCTTAAGAGAAATATCAATAGTTAGGAATCCATTGCACCTAGAGAAAATTCAAATGAGGGTAAAGGATTTATAAACCAGTTACCACTCAGGCCCATTATCCAGCAGGGGGCACCATGATATGGGCTCAAATAATATATTCTTTAATTCCTCCATCAAGAACTGGAAAAAAAGACATTTGGAGCTAGCTATCCATCTTCCATATGAAATCTCCAGCTAATCTCCAGCTAATGGAAGTATTACCAACCTTTCCAATAGGTAGGGTTTATGAATGTGTGTGTCTCTGTTGAGAGTGAGAGAGAACAAACCCACACAAACACTTCTCTTACCAAGACTATTGTCTACATTTTTCATCTGGCAACTGGCAATTAAATTTCCTTTGTATACCAAGTATGAGGACATAGCAGTAGGGAAAGTCAGAAGACTGCTGCATTGGAGAAAGTGTTTGTTTCCTGGATGGTAACAACTTAACGCAATGTTCTGATTGCCCCATTCTAGTTATAGCTCTGGTTTATGATGGAACTCAAAGAACTCGAAGGAATGAATAAAGGGAATGACTGAACTTAGTGAAGCAAAAAAAACTGAGCCTTTAGAATATGATTTATCCTGAAAGAAAATTTATATGAGAAAAGGAGATTTTCTTTGTGCTTAAAAAAATTAAGCCACCAACATACTTGTGTACCTTTTTATGTGTAGACATGGTCAAAGGATTGAGAATGAAAGCTCAAGGACGTGTTATAGACCTGGATTTAAACAAAACATTTGATGAAATTTCTCAGGATATCCTTAATAGCAGGTGAAGAAATGTAAACAGGAAAATTATAGGTAGACAGGGAGGTTCATAGCCTCATAGATCTGGAGCTAGAAGGAACCTCAAAGGTCATTTAGTTCAACTCCCTCACTTTGCAGATGAGGAAACTGAGGCCTGGGGGTTTAATGTCTTGCTCTAGACCACACTGGAAGGAAACATCTTTCAGCCTGGTTAAATTCCAAACCCAAAGAGAATTGATTATTGGATCAATTCCAAGCTGAAAGCATGGTAGAACGTTGCAATAGCCTAGGAACTGGTCCTTGACCCTGAACTGTTCAACATTTATTAATGATTTGGATAAAGACATAGAAGGCTTACTTGCCAAGTTTTGAGTGGTATCTAAAAAAGGGGAGGGGTAAAAAAATAAAAACTGTTATTATTTTTTAAATGAACAAGAAAATATCAGTTCCTATGGACCCCAAAGCCTACTTTCTTATTTCTTTGAAATCTAGACATATATTAAGAACACTGCTCATGAAAACAAGAGAAGGAATACAATGAGTTAATCCACTTATCTTTGGAGCTCTTGCCTATCAAACACTGGGGGAAAAACTATTAGAGCTGGCTAACAGGATTACTATAAATCTTCAGCTAATGGGGAGCCTTGCCAACCTTTCAAACTTTCAACTGAAACCTATATATGTTATTTCTCCTGACTAGAATGTGAGCTCCTTGAAAGCAGAGAATGTCTTCTTTTTCTATCTGCACCCTGTGTTTTGCACATAGGGAGTACTTAACATAGTTTTTCCATCCCCGGGATCCAAAGGATTAAAGTTGCAGGTTACCCAAAGGGCAACTAAATAGGTTTCAACATGTTACTCACAAAGGATTACACAGGGAGTAAAAGCCATATGAAGGGTGACATTAAAAAAGATGTATGTCTGGTAAAGTAGGTGGGCTAGCTGGTTAGCAAGAAGCAAGAAATAACTAATGGAAATCCTTTGTTCTCCATTGGTATCTACCTAATGTCAAGATTACAATCTGCATCATTAGAGGGAACACCTGCATCAAGATCACTGATCAAACTAGAAGAAAGTCCAGCCAAGAATTATATCATATTCCCAAAGTCCATCAATGACTGGTTTTTGGTATCCTATTCTTACCAGGCAGTTTACTGATATTGAGAGGCACATGTTTCTAGACAAATGCATGCCACAGGAGATTTTTTTTTTAATTGTCCCACCTGTGCCCCACAAGGAAAGAATCACCTTTGAAATTCCTTGGTAGGGGAAGCATTTAAACCATGTGATGAGCATGACCACAAATGTAAGAAATAGGCATGACTATTAGAAAGTACAGTCTATTTCAACCTATTCTACAAAGGGGGTCCAGACAATTATATAAAATGATTCTTTTAAAAGCTCTTTTAGGGGCAGAGCCAAGATGGCGGAGTAGAAACAGCGTGTCCAAGACACTATCCCCCCAGATCACCTCCAAAATATGTAAAAGGGGACTCTGAACAGTTTCTGGAGCCCCAACACCCACAGAATGACACAGAGAAGCTAACCTCCCACCAAGGACAGCCCAGCAGCCCTGAAGGAAGGACCAGCGCAGCACTCTGGCAGCACTCTGGGAGCCAGCAGCACAGCACGCAGTGCATGGAGAGCCCGAGCCCAGGTCCTCATGAGCGGTTTTATCCCCAGGGCAGCTGGACCAGCAGCCAGCTGGAGGGACCCCAGAACACCAGCAGCTGTGGCAATTCCAGAATTGCCTAGGACAAAGTGAGAGTGGACTTTGGGACCAGTATTTGGGGAATGCATCAGCTTCCTCCCCTGGGGGCTAGAAGCCACTGAGGAGACACGCCATTTTTTAGTTTTCAGAGGCAGCTCCAGCTCCTGGCCTGCGAACTGTAGAGAGATCCAGCGATCAGTCTTGGGGGGTAATCCTTCTTGCTTTAACCTCCCTGGATCTGGATTGTGATCTGGGGTGGAGTTCGTGGGTGGGTTTCCAGCTTGCCAGAAACGGAAGTTGGCCCCCACACGTTCTGGACGAAAATTCCCCTATCTGTCAGCAAAGACTTACTGTGGCAACAAGCCCAAAAGTCAAGTAATTAAGTGGCAACATGCCAAGGCAAAGGAAAGAAATTAAACAGAAAAATGCAACCCTAGACTCCTACTTTGGGGGCAAAGACGATCGAAGCATGGAACAGTCAGAGCACTGTGAGGTCAGAAATCCTGCTCCAAAAGCCCCAAAGGAAAATATGAGCGGATTACAGGCCATAGAGGACCTTAAGAAGGACTTTAAAAATAAAATAAGAGAAGTGGAGGAAAAATTGGGAAGAGAAATGAGAAGGATGCAGGAAAAGTATGAAATGAGGGTCAACAGCCTGACTGAGGAAAACAACACCTTAAAAATAGACTAACTCAAATGCCAAAGGAGGCCCAAAAGGGAAATGAGGAGAAGAATGCCTTAAAAAGTCAAATTTGTCAGATGGAAAAAGAATCTCAAAAGTTCACTGAGGAGATTCATTCCTTCACAGTTAGACTGGAGCAAATGGAAGCTAATGACTTTATGAGAAATCAAGATGCTGTTAAGCAGATCCAAACAAATGAAAGATTAGAAGGCAATGTGAAATATCTCATGGGAAAAACCACTGACCTGGAAAATAGATCCAGGAGAGACAATTTAAAAATTATTGGACTACCTAAAAGCCATGATCAAAGAAAGAACCTAGAAATCACCCTTCAAGAAATTCTCAAGGAAAATTGCCCTGATGTTTTAGATCCAGAGGGCAAAATAGAGGTTGAAAGAATCCACAGATCACCTCCTGAAAAAGATCCCAAAAAGAAAACTCCCAGGAATATTATAGCCAGGTTCCAGAATCCCCAGATCAAGGAGAAAATACTACAAGCAGCCAGGAAGAAACAATTTCAATATTGTGGAAACACAATCAGATTAGCACAGGACCTGGCAGCTTCTACACTGAGGGATCAAAGGGCATGGAATATGATATTCCAGAGGGCAAAAGAGCTGGGACTGAACCCAAGGGTCACCTACCCAGCAAAACTGAGTATTTTGTTTTAGGGGAAAATATGGTCATTCAGTGGAATAGAAGACTTTCAAGCATTCTTGAGGAAAAAACCAGGTTGAATAGAAAATTTGACATCCAGATGCAAGAAGCAAGAGATGCCTGAGAAGGTAGTCAGGGAAAAGAAATCAAAAGGAACTTATCAAAGCTGAACTATTTACATTCCTATAGGGAAAAACAATAACTGTGACTGATGAAATCTTTCTCAGTATGAAAATAATGGAAGAAGGGTGTATGGTCATATGAATACATATGTGAATGTGTATGTATATGGTTACAGTTATATATGGATAGAGGGCATAGGTTGAATTTGTTGGGAAGGGAGGATACTCAAGGGGTGAAGTTATGAGGTGAGAGAGGAAAGTGGCAAGAGGAGATGGGGAGAGACAGCATAGGGTAAACTATCTCATGTGGAAGAAGCAAGGGGCAGAGGTTGCAAGGGAGGGGAAGAATAGGAAGGCAAAAAGGCAAAACCACATTCTCATTGAATTTGATTCAGGGAGAGAATGACATACATACTAAATGGGATATCTCAACCTGCAGCAGAATAAGGGGAAGGGGGATGCGAGGAGGGATGATGGATGGGAGGGCATCCTTGGGGGAAGGGGAGGTTCGAAGTACCCCCTATAGAAGAGGGACAGGATCATATAGGGAATGGACCAGGTGGGGGGTGGGATGAGTGGGAGGGAATTATGGGCAGCCTTGTACAATATATCTACTATAGTAATGTTTTGCATAGCTAGACATGTACAACATATACTGAATTACTTATCTTCCCAGAGGGAATAGGTGACAAGGGAGGAAGGGAATGGATCTGAAATTTGAGATCTTGAAATTAAATGTTTCAGGGGCGGCTAGGTGACACAGTGAGTAGAGTGTCAGCCCTGGAGTCAGAAGGATCTGAGTTCGGTTCCGGCCTCAGGCACTTAACACACACACACACACACACACACACACACACACACACACACACACAAACCTAGCCATGTGACCTTGAGCAAGTTACTTAACCCCAATTGCCCTCCAAGAAAAGAAAAAGAAATTAAATGTTTCAAATATATATAAATACTATTATTAATACTCTTTTGCTTGTAATTGGGAGATAAGATGTGCAGGCATTGGGACACAAAGATTCACCTTCCTCTAATGGAAAAGTCAAAGGGGGTATGGGAGAAGATATGGGAGAGAGCAGATTGGAGGAAGCGATATCTTTAGGGACTGCTATCCTGGGAGAGTGGGTAGGGAAAAATAATTGTAACTCAAAATCTGGAGGAAATGAATGATGTAAAACAGAAGTTAATAAAGCATTTGTTTAAAAAAAATAAAAATAAAAATTTTAAAAAGCTCTTCTAGCCTAAGTCATCAGGAGCATAAATATCAAGGGTGGCTATGGAAAGTCTTTGCTAGATTTTCCAACTCATTGCTACCAGTATCAACACTCTTACTCAGGGGATCTAGCTACAAAGTGCTATATACTATGACTGACTTGAATTTATTGGTACCATTTTTCCAAGGAACTTCTTCCAAAAATCTATTCTCACATATTAAACAGATAAAAATATTGTTAATAAATCCAAAGCAGAATTCAGTCTTTCTTTCCAACTCCATCCTTATTCTAAACTTTCCTCTTATTGTCAAAAGCACTGCCATACTCTTCATCGTCCAGTCTCACTATCCTTCATAACCATCTTTGACTCCTCGCCATTGATGCAAATGTTAAGTCTTCTCACTTGCCCTTCCACAACATCTTTCCCCTACATCACCAACTCTCAATGCACAGAGCCCCCATTCTAGTTCTGGTCCTCTATCACCTTTCACATGAACTATTAAAATAGCCTAGGAATTGGTCTCCCTAACTCAAGTCTTTCCCCATTCTAATACTTTGTTCACACAATTCTCAAAATGATCTCCCTAAAAATATAAACTCCAAGGGTACCTTATTACCTCTTGGATTGAATATTAACTTCCCAGTTTAACACTTAGCATTCTTCATGCCCTAGCCCCATCCTCCCTCTTCTCTTGCTTCTCCATATATTGCAATTCAGCCATACTTGTCTACTTGCTTAACTCACACAGGATGCTTTTATCTCCCATCTTCATGCTTTTCACACCAGTTATTCCCTGTGCCCTTATCTCTATCTCTCAAATTCCTGGTTTCCTTAAAGACTCAACTCAAGTGCCATCTTCCACATGAGGCCTTTTCTGATCTCCCTACCTGCTAGACTCCAAACTACTTTGTGTTCATGAAGCATATATTCTGGATATATTTGCCTATGTTCTCTAGGAACCTATATTCTAATGGAGAGATGACAACTAAGGGAGATTTCAGCTGCAAATCAGATGAGAAAGTCCCATGTACTTGAAGGTGCCTCTTCTTTAATATCATTTCCACTGATAGAATCTTATTGGCACCTGATGTAGAACTATTTGACAATGCAAAGTATATTGGCAAGAACTTTCTTTTCTGGGTCTTCAGCAGCTATGGCTGTGCTTCTACAAAGGGCTTAATCGTCCAAGATAATGGTTGGAATGTGCTGGAATGACTGCTATTGCCGAGACTTTTGAATTCAGGATCTTGAACTGTCTTCATCAGATTCTAAGAGAAGACAGTGGTCAAGGTGATGATGGTGGTTGTTTGCCTTGGCTAACATATACTTCCTTTTATCTCTCCCTCAGGGTGCCTTGCTCCTATTATTTCCTCATGTGGAATGTAACCTCCCTGAGATCAGGGACTGTTTCACTTTTGTCTCAGTATCCTTGATGTGTTAAGGTACTGTGCAAAGGTCTGGCATATAAGTGCTTCATAAATGCTTGGGGACTAATTATTTATAGAGACCTTTAAAGTTGTACAAAGAACTCAACATTCATTTTCCTATTTGAACCTTATAACAATTGCATGAGACAGATACTGAAAGTATTATTATCCTCATTTACCAATATAGAAACTGAGGCTGAGAAAGGTTAAGCAGCTTGCCTATTGGTATGGGACACTCTTCTTATTTTGTTATTTGTTCATTCAATCATTCTGACTCTTGGTAACCCTATGGACCATAGCATGCCAGGCCCTTCTATCCTCCACTATCTCCCAAAGTCTGTCTAAGCTCATGTTTGTTGTTTCCATGACACTATCTATCTCATCCTCTTCCATCCTCTTTTCATGTCCTCTTCAATCTTTCCCAACATTAGGGTTTTTCCAATGAGTCTTGTCTTCTCACTACCTGGCCATGGTATTTAAGTTTCAGCTTTCGTATCTCTCTTCCAATGAGTAGTCTGAAATTAAGAAACTAGATTTCTCTCCTTATTGGTAGAGATCAGTGCCCTGTGTCTACATGACGTGGTGGAAGAGAGTTGGTCAGAGTAAGAGAGAAGAGCTCTTCAGTTTTCTTTTAAGTCCTTTTCAAGCTAGAGAGTCTCTTCCAGTCTCTTCAGTCACTTGGAATGCTTCTGGCTTGCAGTTTCAAGAGAGAAGATGAACAAGGATGACCCTACTTCAGGCTGGTGAATAGAAAAATAAGACTGTGGGAAGAAACTGACATGAGAGGAACTGGCAGTCTCTATCATGCCCCTAGCCTTCGTGTGTCAGACTAGGACTTCAGGAACTTTCCCTTGAGTGAGATATCAGACTCCCTCTTCGTTGAGTTGAGTTACCTTAGATCTAGTGGAGAGATCCTTCACTCTGTAATGTCTAGTATATATTCTCCAATATATATTTTTCTGATTTTTGTTTTGCTATTGAATTGGATAAGGGTTTCTTGACTAGTTGTTTTCTGTGTTCATTATCAAAATAGTATTTGATGTGATAGGGGTCAAGTCTTGAATGTAAATGTTGGGATCAATGAAATAGTAATCAGAAGTTGGCTTAAACCTGAAAATCAAATCCCCTAGGATATTTAAGAGAAGAGGGAGAGATAATTCTAGCCCAGTACCCCGTTTATCTAAGGATAGCAGAATGTCAGCTTCTGGTTCCAACTTCCTACTTCCCCACCTGCCAACTAAAGTATCCCTTGGAAAAGGAGGATGGGGGAGGAGAAGAGGCTAGTGATGTCTATACTGTCTCTCTTTGAGCCACACAATGACACCCACATGCTACATATGGGAGATAGCCTTCACTACACAATTAAAAATATTATTCTAAGGAGAGGTCTATAGGCTTCACCAGACTGCCAAAGGGATCCAGGACAAAAAAAGTTAAGAAAATTTGCCTTAAAATAAGAAATTAATCTATAATTATGAGATATCCAGCATCAGTGGGGCAGAAAGTAAAGGTATTTTCTTTTAGAAGGGGACCTTCCTGGAGCCTTTCAGATTATACCACATTAAATTCATTAGAACATCTTTGTTGCCAGTCTATTGACTGGCCATCCAACCTCCATACTTAAGAGGAGCACCAGCCTTTCTAGTGTGGTTAGTAAAACATCAGTTTTATGCATTTGCAGGTATATCAAAAGACTCTCTTCCCCCTCCCAAAACTCTCTAATGCAGTTCCTCATGCGTGAATTGCTACAATCTATTTGTGCTCCAGTAGAATTATATAATATTTCTAAAGAAATAGATTTGCATTACTTTCAATTATATAGAAACATTAATCAAGAAATAACTCGAACTAACTGCTAATGAATTGTTTCCAAGTAGAGTTCCTCCAGGCCTGCGTTAATGAATAGATAAGGCTCATCTGTAATTAGCAGACTGCATTAGCATGTAAACAATTAATGTGCTAAAGTCCTTAAAAATGGATTTTTCCTCTGACATTAAATATGCTGCCTCTAATCTTGTTCCTAATATCAAGTACTGAGGTTTTACTATATGGTATTCAATACGCTTTATTTTCTTATTTCAATCATTACAAAACTAGCTATGATAATGTCTTGAAGGGAGGGGTTTAAGGAAAGTTTAGAGGAAAAGGGAATGGACGCATGTTGTAGAGTATTGTTTTCTAGTCCACACTA
Source organism: Gymnobelideus leadbeateri (assembly GCA_011680675.1). Taxonomy (NCBI): domain Eukaryota; kingdom Metazoa; phylum Chordata; class Mammalia; order Diprotodontia; family Petauridae; genus Gymnobelideus; species Gymnobelideus leadbeateri. The sequence goes on from WOXC01009159.1 coordinate 79,750, forward strand.
TAATGACCTGATAAAATACTTAAAGTTCCCCTCAGGAACAACTACTCCACTTTCCTCAATGGTTCAGGAGACTTTATGCTAAGAAGAAAGATGGAGCTAAGAGAAGAAGGTAAATGCCACAAGGTGTCATCTTTTTCTTAAAATGTACATGTTATAAGTTATATGTGGCTTTCATAGTATACATTTTATGATATTTGAGCATTTTGATCAATATCAGATGAAGGTTCTTGACCTGGATTCCACAAGGAAAGCAGGGATAGATTTAGGGAGTCTATGAACTCGGATGGAAAAAAAATTAAATTTTTATTTTCGCAAATTGTCATTGAAATCTAGTATTTCCTTACATTGTGTGTGGGTTTATATGTCTGTGTGTGCTTAAGCACATTATTCATTATTCATCAAACTACCAGAAGGGTCCATGACACAAAAACAGTTTAAGAACTTCTGATGTAGAATCTCATCAATGTAGATACCCACTCCATCTTTACAAATTGCCACTCATGCACAGTTCATTCAGTGTGATTTTTGTCTATAGGTACCCACAAATATTCCAGAGAGGCCTTACCTAATCCATTGGAAGCATTTTACACATCTTTAAAGATCTTGTGCTACGATGTTCTCTTTGTTCTCATTGAAATAGCTCGAAAACCAGTATCTCAGTGTCTTCAAAATTGTGTCGTGTTCAGCACAAATTTTACCATCACTCATCTCAAATTCATCTTCATAGGTACCATTTCTACTTCCTCATATAGTATATCTGGTCCTTATGTATTAGTGTCCAAATGTTATAGTACTATTACTATTGCTGAGAACATGCCCCTAATGAATTGCTGATAATCTGCTCCATTTTTCTGTTTGTTCTCCTCCTTCTTTTTTCATCTAGAAATGACTTTGTGATAATCTGTTTTTGTTCAGTTAATGCCAAGCTTTCTGCAGCCTCATTTCCCTCTCTAATGCTTTTTAATGTTTCATTAATCAATATTGCTCATATTCTTCTACCATCCTCCTCCATAATTTCTTACAAATGGATTTGTACTTAAAACTAGAGTTTCCCTTGACTGGCAGCTCTTCTTTTCTTTAGAAGAGGGAAATAAGTAAGAAGGAAATAAGACTTTTAGAAGGAAATAAGACTTTTCAATAGGTGAGGAAGCAATTGTTTCACATAGCTTAAACTTCTCTAAGAAATAACGATAACTAATCCCCACCTTTACTTTTATCCGCTTCCTTTTTTAAAAAGAGTAAATCATTTAGGATATAATTGCATACAGTCTTCTTATCTTTATCCTTTCTGTAATTTTGCCCTCTGTTCTAACTCTAATTTAGAAATTAATGTTTATGTCAGTAACCAGTTTTTTCCTCTCTCTTAAGATATGGTTGTGTTAGTTTTTATAAGATTTTCCAGTGTTTATCCTATCTAGTGCCTTTTGAACACCTTTTTTAATAATTATGCATGATTTACAAGTATAGATGAGAATGGCTAGAGTGCCAGACTTGGAATCTAGCCTAGTTTTGAATGTCCCAATGGGTACTTATTGGGGGTATGATTCTGGACAAATGACTTAACCTCTCCAAGCTTAGGTTTTCTCATCTAATGAAAGAGGGATAGCAATGGCATATACTTCACTAAGTTGTTGTGAGAATAAAGTATGACAATGTATATAAGCATTTTGTAAGCCTTAAAGTGATATATATGTGTGTATGTATGTACATGTGGTATGAGGCTTCTAAGTAGTCCATAATCCTGCTTCCATTTCCCAATCCTGAATATATTTCCCCAATATATTTTTCACCCTCTTCCCCTTTGCCATTTTTTACATAGAAGTCACTGAGGATCAAGGTATACGACACATAGGTTTAGAGTGTATTGTCAAGTACTCTTCATAGAATCCCTTCACCTTGTCATCTGCTATTGGAACATAGGACGGAATTATCTTAAATGTGACTCTTGCTAATGCTTATCACAAGGGTCATGGTGATAGGGAGAGAGACTGGACCTGTGCTATCATTACTTTAAGGAGCTCTTCCACAAAAGAACTCCTTCTACCAATGCTGACCAAAACCTTTTCAGCAATTTATAGTCTTTGAAAGTTTCCTGAACATTACTGTGCTAAAAGAAATGAGCAGGAGGATTTCAGAAAAGCATGGAAAGACTTACATGAACTGATAAAAACTGAAGTGAGCAGAACTGGGAAAACATCATACACAGTGTCAGCAACATTGTGCAATGATGAACTGTGAATGACTTAGTTCTCAGCACACAATGATCTGACAATTCCAAAGGACTCATGAAGAAAAATGCTCTCCACCTCCAGAGAATTTGTGGAATCTGAATGAAGATTGAAGCCTGCTTTTTTTCACTTTCTGTATTTTTTTCATGTTTTTTTCCCTTTTGGATCCGTGTCTTCTTTCACAACATGGCTGATATGATAATATGTTTCAATATAGATTGAATTTATATCAGATTGCTGTCTTGGGAAAGGGAGAAGTGAGGGAGGGAGAGAAAATATTTGAAATATTTAGAACTCAACATTTTTAAAGAATATTAAATCTTGTCTTTAAATGTTACTTGGAAGAAAATAAAATACTATTTTTAAAAAAGTTTTCTGAGGTGCTAAGATACTGAGTGGCTTGACCAGAGTCATACAGACAGGATGTGTAAGAGGAAGGACTTGAACCTATATCTTCCTGACTCCTAGATATCACTATACCATGCTGCCTCCCATCGTGAAAATGAGGAAGGTGAAATAACCAAATATCCTATGAAATCATGTACCTTGAACATCAAATGAAATTCACTCTGCCAGCTCCCTTCTTTCCCTCTCCAAGAAGAATCTGTGTCATTTTTCCATTTAGCAATAACTTCTAATGTCTTTTTGGTTTCTCTCATAATGAGAATGTTGATATCAATGTGATTCAGGTCCTCTAATAATTTATCAACTAGTTTTTCATTAGTCAAGGATTTCAAGCTTACATTGTCAACTATTAAATTTAAATTCATAGATAGAAAGATAGTCCAGAAACTGCAGTTCCTAGTGCTTTTGGTCCCTGTTTCTGATGCTACTTACATTGCTGCAGAAAAAGATCTAGGACAAAAAACCAAAGGTCCTTTGGTAATTTTTTTTTTGTTTAATGGGTCACCAATAGGCATCTCTATACTTAGCCAACAGGGACAGTCTATCACTGGATCTGTACTCAAAGCCTTTTAATTTGTAGGGCCTGCTAGTGTATAAGCCTTTTATCAACCTCATAGCTTTTTTTTTTTTACTTTTTCCCAAATGGAGGAAGGTCTGTTTCAACTAAACCACACAGCAATTTTGTTGTCTGTTTGCACTGATAACTTTATTTTGCCCAAATTAGGTACATTTCTATAGGAAATTAATGTGTTTGTAGACCATAGATTTATGCTCCCTTTTTGGTCTGCGGGCAGCTTCAGTCTTTGCTTCTGCACTGACACAGTCTTCCACAACTCAGGTTTACCTTTAGGACACAATACCCCAAAGGGCATTTTCTGAACCTGTTAAAAATTGTCATTGGTCTGGTCTATAGAATATCTCAAGGGAATATCTCAAACTAAGCTCTTCCTTGTGTAAATATCAGATTTCAGGGGTTGGAGGAAAAGGGTAAGACCAGTGACTCTACTAGTATAGAGAGCTCCAAGTAAAGAACTTCTTTCAGAGTGGATCAATATTCCTCTGCCTCACTTAAATACAATTCATCACCTTGTTATGTCTTTGGTCTTCTTTGAGAACAAAGGACAAATAACAACGATATTCCTCTGTGGTTAATCTTATAGAGTTTCCTGAGAACACTTAGAGGTTAAGTGATTTACCCAGGGACACAGTGTCTATAGGTGTCAGAGATGGAAATTAAACCCGTTTTCTTGACTTTAAGAATCTCTATCAGTTACAGTAGTAGTCTCAAGCTCAAATAAGAATGGGGCCACTAAACTCTACATAAAAAGTGCTCCATACTACAATGGTCCACCTGCCTATTTGATACCTCTGTGTGACACCCTTGCTGCTTCTCAGGTGAAAGGTGTTAAAGAAGAAACAACAGCAAACAAGTTCAAGGTTAGTACTATTCTTCTCACCCGTTTCTGAGTATGGGGCTCCATTGTTTTTGTTTTTTGGGTTTTTTTGCTTTTTGGAAGGGGAAGGCAGGGCAATTGGGGTTAAGTGACTTGCCCAAGGTCAGATGGCTAGTAAGTGTTAAGTGTCTGAATCTGGATTTGAACTCAGGTCCTCCTGATTCCAGGGCCAGTACTCTATTCACTGTGCCACCTAGCTGCCCCAAGGCTCCATTTTAATAATAAAAAATTTCACCATCCCACATGATAGTAATTGTTCAATTAATATCTATCGATACAAAAAAAAACCATGATGTTTATGCACATTTTGAAATGGCAATATGCTGATGTGTTAAACATTTTGTACTGTGTCACACTAGAGTTTTACTGGAACTAAAAAAATATCAAAATGACAATATCATTTGATTATAAACTCTTTGAGAGCAGGAGCTATTTTTGCCCCCCCCTTTTTTTGCAAAATTTGTGGAGTTAAAAGGCACCAGAGAGGCCAACTAGTTCAATCCATACCTTAATAGGAATCCTCAATACAACCCATCTGATATGTAATCATTCAGCTTTTGCTTAAGACCTCCAATGAGGAGAGACACACAGCCTTCTTTGGAAGCCCATCTAGTTTGGGATGGTTCTAATTTTTAGGAAGTTTTGCTTCATATCAAGCCAAAATTACCTCCTTGAAACACCTTCCTATTTTGTTCTTTCTGTGCTTCAAGGACAAGAATAACCTGACTAATACTTCTATCGTATAATGTATGACATTGTCATACATACAGATGCCTCTGTCATATGACAAAATCTAGGTCGTCAAGCCACACTTACTGTTTTCTCTTCTCCAAGATAAACACTGTGAGTTTCTTCTATTGATCTTCATGTGGTATGATTTCAAAGCCTGTTCACCTTCTTTTTGGATACTCTCCAAGTATCTTCCTAAAATATGGTTCAAGACAAGACTCTAGCTATGGCTTGACCAAATCCAGGTACAGCAAGACTGTCACATCCTTAGTCCTTGACACTAAGTCCCTCTTAATATAACCTAATGCCCTATTAGCTTTATTGACTAATACATAATATTATGGACCAGCAGCTTATATCAAGGTTGCTGTACAGTAAGATCCCTGATTCACTTCAAATGAACTTCCTTCTAGTCGTCTTTTCATCAGTTACATCTTAAGATTCTTTTTTTTTTGAAACGCAAATATCAGACTCTACATTTATCCCCAATAAATGTCATGTTATTAGATCTGGCTCAACGTTCTAGTCTATCAAGTTGTATTAGGATTCTGATTCTGCTGTCCCAATGCACTGACCACTAATCTTAGCTTTTCTTTGGCAGTGTTGTTAGCATGCCTCCTATGCCTTTATCTAAATATTAAATAATACATGATCCAGCAGATTCCTAGGACATTCTATAAGATAACTACTTCTGATTATACTATTAATGATGATTTTTTGGGTCAGGTCATTCAACCAGTTCTGAATCCTCCTGTCATATGCCTCCATTTCTCCATCTTTCCACAAGAATTACCTAAGAGAATTTGTCAATTGCTCTGCTAGAAACCTATACAAACTATACCTGCAGCATTCACTTGATCTACTATTTTAATGACCCTGCCAAAAGGGAAATGAGGTGAGTCTGACATGACTTGCTCCTGATGAAGCCATGCTTGCTCTTTGTGATAACTGCTGCCTTTTCTAGGATTGAGGATAGAAAGACACTGAGACACGGACACAAGATACACTTTCACAAATGAGGTTCCACAGAGAGCAAAAGTGTATATTACAAATCTACAATGGACAAAGGTACATGTTAATGCCATTTAGAAACATGCCCCAATTGGTCACAATCAGCTAGTTCCTCTCATAAGTAATCATGGAGCAAATAGAGAAACAAACAAGAAATGTCATGTGATTAAGGTTGTTACATTTTTCACAAGCCCAATTCTCACACCAACTGGATGAAGAATGAATAGTCATAAACCTACAAATTATTTTTGCTTACAATGGTATCCCACTTGTCCACACCCTAGAAATGTAGTCACACAATCATAACCCACATAGCCTGAGCATAATCTCAAAATCAGAAGTTTAGTCACTGAGGGGACATGGAGGACACATCCATATAAGAATGCTTCAGCCCCTTATGACTCCTGAATTATTCAATACAAACATGTGAATAGTTCAGTTGTTTCCCAGACCCTCAGTAGTTAGGAGCTCAGCAAGATAGAGGTGGCAGAGATTTCTTCCCACTCTCTCTTGATGGGCTAGAGCATGGTGTAATAGGATAAGTAATTGTCTTAAAGTGAAAGCACAAAGACTTAATATCAGTTCTGATATTCACTTTGTTGGGTGAATCGTGTTAATCTTTCTGAACTTTTTTTTCCTATCTATAAAAAGGTGATAATACTACTTATATCACATACCACATACAACTAATTTAAGAAAAATGCTCTGGCATTCTTAAAGTATCATGCACATGTGACTTATTACTATAACAATTCAAACCCATTTAGATTTGTAACTGATAATTCAATTAGTTATTATTATTATTAGGCAAAATATCAATGTGGAATTCTGCTATAGTCAAAACTATTGAGATAATTCAATGAAAGTAATCATAATAGCACTCCATTAATCCAATAGTTCACTGTATCTGTGGTCTAATGAATGTGGGTATTCCCTCTAAAGATTTATTTAATAATCCATCTATGGAGGTAGCTAGATGGTGCAGTGGACAGATCTCTTGGCCTAGAATCAGGAAAACCTAAGTTCAAATCCATGCTCAAATGCTTACTAGCTTTGTGAACTTGGGCACTTAACCTTATTTGCCTCAGTTTCCTTATCCATAAAACAGAGACAATAATAGCATCTACCTCACAAAGTTGTTGTGAGGATGAAATAATATAATAGTCGTAAAGTCATAGCATCACACCTGGCATGCAGCAGACACTTAATAAAGCAGTTTTTCCTTCCTTCTAAAACTGCTCATCCCTTGTGACTCATCCATGTCCACCCACAAAACTTACCAGGAGTCCTCCCAATACGTTAGGGACTTTTCTGACATTGTCCTAACATGACATGGGGTAACAATGGAACACTCGGACTGTCCATCAACTGTTGTTCTTTCTCTATATGTGACTATCCTAACATTTTTCTGATTACATATTTCTTTGGTGACTTCCTTTACTCCACTTTCCCCCATAAGTTCTCAGTTATAATGTGCTGTAGCTTGCTAAATTAGCTGTACACATTAGGGTAATCCTCCACTTTGTTTCCTCAGAATTTGTGGTATTATATGAATGTCGTTCAATTTCATTGAAGAATAGATATGCTAAAAAGATGTGCCTGTGTTTCAGGAAGATAGTTGTGATTATTAAAGGGACCACATAGGTTACCAGGTTTTATTCTTACTCCTATCCAATTCTCGGTTCAGCTTATCATCCATTTGCCATATCTGTCCCAGATAGCTTTCCTGATGGATGAGCTGTATAGGTTGTCCATCACACTGCATATCACTGTCTGGACAATAGTCATCCTTTATCTATTTGGTTTTTCCTGCATGGAGGGTTAGGTCAAACTCTTTTGATTGATTATGGAGCTCATTTATGAAGCTCCCTAATGTTCCTGCATTTTTCCCCATCCAGACCTGTAAAATCACATGTGATTTCCTTGTGGATATACCTGCCACCATTGCATATAAGCAACTCCCTTGTAACTTTTAGTCTTAAAGAGCTGTTCAGGGAAAGAAAAAGTTGATGGATTTACCCAGGGTCACACAGTTAATATGTAACTGGGGCAGAATTTGAATCTGGGTAGGTCTTCGTAACTCCAAAGTTGGCCCTGAATTTATCTATCTATCCAAGAGATTATGAAAATTAAGAATTGGGCAGCATATAAAAAATTGGTACCCTGACTTGCACAAATACTTTCATTTGGGACTTCAATGTTATACAAATAAAATATAGTTTAACATTTATATTTACATGTAGGTAAGAATGAACACACATATTATATGTGTATGTGTCCACAGTATGTTTTCTCCTCTTCACAATCCAATCTATTTACCTCCTGATAGCTTTTGCACTCCCTTCCAAGACCATTCAGGCTTCAAAAACCCCAGGTCCTGTTTCTAATACTCAAAGAAACATCACAACACCTTTTTAATAGGCTTGTTTCCCAAGGGGGAGATAAAAGGACAAAGTAAATTAAGGGAAATACCAAATATAAACTTGAAACCTACTGTCAATAAAACTGAAAACAAGCCCTAAGTGGAGGTGAAGAAAGGCGGGTGTGGGAGGAAGAGAAACCTTAACTGGTGATCTCTTTCTCCCTTTTATTTGAGGAAGTTTAGTTTGTACAGCTCCTTGCAAGCTGTCTGTGGCTAAAATCACTGTTAATGAGCTTTGACATTTGAAATTTAACTGAGCATGAGCTAACAGCTTCCAGCATTGCACCACCCATGAAGGCAACTGGAAATATTTTGCTAAGGCCAAAGACTGGCTAACAGTCTCTTTATTGAAAAGACCCGATCTCAAGAGAAAGTGTTTATAGCAACCACTTTACCTACTGCTTCTCAGCCCTGTGATGTCTGCTTTGCTTTAGGGTCTGGGGTAGGGGACTGATGTAGGGGGTGGGGTGTGCTCTTTAACTCCTTATAGTCACAATTTTAATTGTCTTCTGTTTTAAAAGGAAGCCTTAATGATGTCCTTGCCTCTGAAGCAACCTGCAGCTATGAGGACAGGATGGAAATTTTGACTCAGGACTTAGGTGAATGAGTCAAAATCACAGAGTGTTGAAAGGAATTTCTATTTAGCTCCATCTATCAAATACCTTTTAGAAAAGGCATCCTGGAAATATTTCTGTGTCATTGGTCATCCCATCAAATGAACCTTTCCCAAAAGAGAAGATGGCAAATAGGTCAACTGTAGCAAAGATATTTCCTTCCTTGGGCTTTTTCCTCCTTTCTCTGAATGAAATTTACCACTTTTTCTCTTTCTATAAACTGATATGCTCAATACTTAAGCTATTACCTTTAGGTCATCAAATAGACAGTTACAAACTGAACATAGTATATTTCCTGAGCACTAGATGATAAAAAAGGAAGTTCAGGCACAAGAGTCTACCTACCAACGTTGCTGGGAGAATCAAATGAGGTGATTTTGTAAAACATTTAGCATATTTGTAAAATATTTAGCATGTGTGATACATAGTAGGTTGTGTATAAATATTATTAATATTACTTTTGCTATGGCTTGTGATGCTAGGTCATTTAACTCTTCAGTGTCCCAAGCAACTCTTTAAAACTAATAGCTACAGGGTATCTAGGTGGCGCAGTGAATAGAGCACTGGCCCTGGAGTTAGGAGGACTTGAGTTCAAATCTGACCTCAGTCACTTAACACAAAAAACTAGCCATGTGACCCTGAGCAAGTCACTTAACACCAATTGCTCTTCCTTACCCCCTCAAAAAAAAAAAAAGAAAAAAAACTAATAGCTACACAGAAAGTGTCAATATTGATTGGAAGAGAGAGCTCTGAGAGTTCCCCAAACTAATAAAAGCATTGGTTTAGTTAAAAATTCTGTGGCTATATATTATATATGGAATATATTCAGATCATTTGTTTTTCAGTCATGTCTCCCTTCTTGTGGCCCCATTTGGTATTTTCTTGGCAGAGATACTGGAGTGGTTTGCCATTTCCTTCTCAAGTTCATTTTACAGGTGAGGAAACTAAGGCAAATAAAGTTAAGTGATTTGCCCAGGGTCACATAGCTAGTAAGTGTCTGAGGCCAAATTCAAACTCAGGAAGATGATTTTCCTGACTACAAGCCCAGTGCCCATCACTGTGCCACCTAGCTTCCCTGTGGAATATATACATGTGTGTATATAGATAGATGGATAGATAAGATAAATGGACAGATGGATGGATGGATGGGTGGATGGATGGATAAATATATAGTACCTCTCAAAGTGCAATAACAGGGATAGGAACTGGACCTGTGATTTCATACATAAAGAGAACTCCTGAATGACAAGAACTACTCTACCAGTTTAGCTGGGTACCTTCCTGGTAATTGATAGTCTTAGAGAATTAGTTGCCTGGAACCCTGAGAGGTTAAATTACTTTTCCCAGGTTGTACAACCAGCATGTATTGGAAGCAAGACTTGAACTTAGATCTTCTGGGTTCCAAGGCCAGTTTTCCATTCACAATGCCATAGAGCTTCTTCAATTCAAAAACAGATGATGCACAAAGAATAGCATAGAAATTATTTATATATATGTATATATATATATATGTGTGTGTGTGTGTGTGTGTGTGTATTTACCTATATATAAACATGTAGTAACTTATAGACCATATATACTTGTTTGTTTTTGGAGGGGGAAAGGCAAGGCAAATGGGGTTAAGTGATTTGCCCAAGTTCATACAGCTAGTAATTATGTCAAGTGTCTGATGCCAGATTTGAACTCAGGTCCTCCTGACTCCAGGGTCAATGTTCTATTCACTGCCCCACCTCTCTGCCTATTTATATTTGTGTGTAAGTATATACTTCTAGACAAGTTATATATAATAACATATACTCACATATAGTAACTTAGACCCTATAGATACTTGTGTATAAGTATATAGTTATGGAATATATACTTATAGATAATATATAATAACTTTTATACTCAAATATAGTAACTTATAGTCTATGTATATACTTATATACAAGTATCTACTTATAGATTATATATTTAAAGATAATATATACATATAGTTATTTATATGTGATCCACTATAGTAACATATATTAACATATAGTAACTTATAATCTATATATTAATAAACTATATATATATACATATATATATATATAGCAACTTATAGACTCTTTATATAGTATATGTGTTTATATGTGAGAAGTCACCATTCCTGCTCCATGGCCAACCATTCTTTTTTCTGGTCACATGTCTCAATGATGCTATCTTTTATGATGCTAGCTCAGACTAAAATATTGCAGAGAAGGTGTTGACCTGCATTAATAGAAGTAATTTCCTCACACTGGACTTCCCTATACCAATGAAATAACATATTCAAACCTATATCAGATTACTTGCTGTCTTGGGGAGGGAAGTGGGGGAGAAAAATTGCAACTTAAATTCTTATAAAAATGAATGCTAAAAAAAATTTAAAAAGAAAAAGAAAAGAAATAACATATCCAGTCTCTATTCTTCTTTTTCAATGGAAAAGAATGGTAATTTTTAAAATGATAAATAAAACATGGATTTCTGTTCTGTTCAGAATCTCTGAGGGTTTTTCCCTCCCAGACTGACTCTTTTGTGATGACCCTGGAGGAGAGAGTAAGGCTGATGGCTCTGTACAGCTCTGCCTCACTTAAATCCATTTCACTTGCAAGTCAAAACATCACCCTCCCCATGTCATGAGTCCTCTTCAAGGACAAAGGACGAACAACATTAAGAAATGAAACAATTGTAAAATTATATGAGAAGCAGCATCTTTTAATAGCAATAGTCTGAACTCAAGACAGGAGAGATATGGGTGTGAATCCCATCTCTGGCCCTCTTAACTAGCTATATGACCATGGATCAGTCACTTAAATTTTCTGGACCTCAGTTTCCTCACTTGTGAAATGTTGATAAAGATACACTACTAATTCAAAAGGATGGTTGTGAGGTTCAAATAAGGTATTCTATGTAAAACCCTTTGCAAATATGCTAAAATTATGTAAAAATGTTTTTCTTCAGAGGCAATTTGGTGGTGGTGGTAGTGATAGTGGCAGAGGGCTGGACAAGGAGTCTGAAAAATCTGGGTCAAGTCCTACCTTTGACACAGATAGTCTTAATGACTCTGGTCAAGTTACTTAAATTTTCAAGGTGCTAGGCAGCTAATTCTTTAAGATTCTTAAGTTATAGGGCGGGTATCAATCTGTTGTTAGTAGAGGGACTTTGCTTAACAGGAGTTCCCTATACCAATTAAATCATACGTCTAGTCTAATCACTACTCCCAGGACAAAAAAAATTATAAAAACTCACTCTTTATGATCTCTAAAATTATTTATGAAAATTATGTAATAAGCTAGTTATATAACTCCCTATAGCAAACCTAGTTCCTTAGATAGAACACTGGCTCTTGGAATCACGCAACCTAGGTTTAAATGTTCCCTTTCAATCCTTACTGCCTGAATGACCTTAGGTAAGTCACTTAAATTGCTCTGGGTTTCAATATTATTATATGAAAAATGTTGGGGTTAATCTACATGTCTTCTGAGTTCCATTCTACCTTGCCAGATCTATGACTCTATAATCACACTGTGCTCTGTTGTCAGACATCTGTTAATAGGTGACCTTGGCTAAAAACCAATGGATTTTGAGAGTTTAAATGTGTTTCTGATTATAGGTCCAGAAGAAAATAGAAGAAAATGGTCTATAAAGAAATGAGAAGAATTTTCATTCTAACCCATTCATGCTGCTACAAATCCCTTCTGTCCAAGCTTCACAGGCAAAGATGTTAGGAATATTAGTAGTGCTGCCATTTGGAATTGGATTACAAAACAAGCAAAACACTTAAGATTTGATATAGGAAAGGTGTAATAGCATTATAATCTTATCACAATCTGAACTCTAGAACATAGCTGGAAATCATTTTTAAAGAGGAGAAAAGGGGGACCTTCTTATGTTGTGTAAGAATGCAAATCTTGGAATCACAAAACACAAAAACTCAAGTGTGTTATTGACAAGAGGGAATCTGGAATACTCACTCAGAGACCATTTACTCTTATTTTAGATAAGTATAGCAGTGACTACAAATGTCCTCCAAGGACATAAGCATCAAGGCTAGAGATAGTAGATAGAGTTCAGAACCTAGAGTGAGAAGTACTGAGTTCAAATTCCACCTCAGATACTTACTAGCTGTATGACCCTGGACAAGTCACTTAATCTCTGTTTGCCTCATATTGAAATGAGAATAATGAATGGCACCTACCTCCCAGGTTTGTTTTGAGGATTAAATGAGATACTTACAAAGGACACAGCTAACCTTTTTTGTTGTTGAGTCATTTCAGTCATGTCCAACTCTTCTTGATCCAGTTTGGGGTTTTCTTGGCAGAGACACTGGTTTGCCACTTCCTTTTCCAGCTCATTTTACAGATCAAGTAATTGAGGCAACAGGGTTAAGTGACTTGCCCAGGGTCACACATCTGAAACCAGATTTGAACTCCCAAAGAGGAGTCTTTCTGACTCCAGGCTTGGTACTCCATCCATTGAACCACTTAGGTGCCCCTACAAGCCTTAAGGTGCTATATTAATGTGCTTTAATATTAAGTAATATTGTTTATCAATATTTCATAATATTATTTAGAATTAAACAATATCAGAAAAGGATGACCCTGGCTCCTTACCCCAACCCTCAGCCCTTTTCTAACTGTTTCCAGAAATGGTCCCAAGTAATTTAAGAAACCTGACCCAGCTGCCCTTAAGGAAGAATGAGAACTGACAGACAGTCATGAAGAGATTATGGTACCCCTTAATTCCCCTCACCCCAAGCAGACCCTATGAGAAGCGCCGGTGCAAAAAAGTGACACTTCCAGGGGCTAAAGAAAAGAGGAAGGAAATGATAACACGTTACCGTAACATTACACAGAGCTCAATACCAAAAACGTGTTTGTGACATAAAAGAAGGGATTGCTCCTATGCATGTATTAAACATGCCAGGCACTGTGCCAAGTGATTTACAAATAAAAACTCATTTGATCCTCCCAACAACCTTGAGAAGTAGATGCCATTATTATACCCTCTTTACAGTTGAGGAAACTGAGGCAGACAGAGGTTAAGTGACTTGCCCAGGGTCACACAGGTAGTAAATGTGTGAGGATGGATTTGAATTTAGGTCTTCTGACTACAGACAGCTAGGTGGTGCTGTGGATACAGTGCTGGACTTGGAATCTGAAAGACTCATGTTCCTGAGTTTGAATCTGGTCTCAGAATAATTGTATGAGCCTGGATAAGTCACTTAACCCTGTTTGCCTCAGTTTCCTCATCTATAAAATGAGCTAGAAAAGGAAATGGCAAACCACCCCAGTATCTTTGTCAAGAAAACCCCAAATGGGGTTACAAAGAGCTGGCCAAAACTGAAACTCAACAACAACAACAACACACCTTCCCCTATTGTCAACAATCTGTCCTTCATCTTAGACCTCTCCTCAAATCCCTTCCATTTTTCTGGCATTCAACAAAATGTAATTGTTTCCCCAAGACAGAAAATCTCTTAGCATCCTCTCCCAAACTGCTCCTTTTCTCTCACTCCCTAACATACAGAATCAGGAAATTTTCCCTCTGCTACCTACTGTTACTCAGCAAACATCTTTCTTTAAAGTGAATCTCAAATATTTCCCTCCAAATCTGCTACCGACTTTTCAGATTTCAAAATCATGCCTCAGAAGCTGTATTATCCTGAGCCTTCCTTCGGCACTGGGGTGTCCTTTCCCTAGATCATATAGTGGAGATCGCTCCACCAGCTCAATCCCCTTCTCTCATTGCTGAGCTCCTTCCAGGGAGGAAATCATTTTGTGACTGCTCCCAGGATGTCAATCACTGACTTTCCTCCTGCTCCACTCCTTGCCTTCAAACCATACTCCACACACCAAGTACGGTCATTCCCTTCTCTCTTTTTTCCATTTCCTTTTGTGCATGACCCTCCACTGAATATGAGCCTTCTGAGGCCAGGGATGGTCTTTCTTTTTGTTTTTATTTGTATCCCCAGTGCTTAGCACAGTGCTCAGTACATATAAATACTTGATAAATGTGTGTTCGCTTTTTTTCTTCCTTTTTTTTCCATTTTCTCGAAATCCATTTTGTTATCATAGTCATAGGCCCTCTTCCCAATAAGTTCAGTACCTGACTCACAAGTTTTTTTCTCTACCCCATCCTTAGTTCCCTTAGAATATTCTGGCCTCTAGGTTTCTCAACATTCACATCTGTGGTGACCTCTGATCAGCATACTTGAAGACCAGTAGTCTCCTGAATGGGGGCCTGAAACCCTTGCCAACTAAAGCTAAAGGGTATGTGCTCAACCAATCAGAGGACAAGAAAATGGGCCACATTCTACCTTCCCCACTATAGTCTATTGTTGGGTTTGTCTCTAAAACAAGGACACCTATCCACATTCCCCAAAATTGTCCCTGCTCCCCACTTTCCTTTTACTATGCAAGCTCTCAACCTCTGGTTTTCTGAGCTTGCTTTGGTCCCTAAGGGCAGCTGTAACCTAACTACTACCTGAGCACCTGTAGTAGCAGGGCTATTGAAAAAAATCCACTCTGCTCCAACCATACCAAGCCCCATGCCCCCCAGATTACCTTGTGGTTACAGCAGGTGTCCCTCAGAGGGTGGAACTGGAAAGTAGGAGTTATTTATATGTACTTACTCTGTCACTCAGACACTTCCAACTCTACAAGATTTTCATCCGCGGGGTTTTCTTGGCAAAGATACTGAAATGGTTTGCCATTTCCTTCTCCAGTGTGCCCCCATTTTACAGATGAAGAACTGAGGTAAACAGGAGTTAAATTACTTACACAAGGTCACATAGCTACCAAGTATCTGAGGTCAGATTTGAACTCAGATCTTCCTGATTCCAAGCTTGGTGGTCTATCCACTAAACCACATAGCTGCACCTAAGTAAGAATGAGAGACTTAAAAAAAAGATTTGGATGCTTTGGAGTGAGTAGAAGAGGACAAGCAGGATGGATGAATTGCTATCAAATACAGGTTTCATTATATTATCTTTCCCTCATCCTGACAAACTTTCCTATTCTTGTTGAGGGGACCATTCACTCAAGTTCACAAACATGGTGTCAGATTCCACTTATAATTTTCTTCTCGTCCTGTATATTAAATCAATCATCAAATCCCGTCACTTCTATCTCCACATCGCTTATATCTGTTTCCATACCTCTATTAACACAGCCATCCTCCTCTCCTCAACTCTGCCTGGGATAGCCTCCTAATTGGTTTTTCTGACTCAAGCATCTCCCCTCTTTGTCTTCCTATTACTCTGCTACCAAGGTGATTTTCCCAAAGCATCTGTCTGACCATGTCACTTCCCTACTCAACAAACTCCATGGCTCCCTATTAACTCTCATATTAAATATTATTTTATTTCTATCTCATTCTCTTTTATTTTCTATTTTTGCATAAGTTTTATAATGCAATTTAAAGCTTTCAATCATTTTTCAGTCCTGTTCAGCTCTTTATGACCCAACTTGAGGTCTTCTTGACAAAGATGCTGAAGTGGTTTTCCATTTCCTTTTCTAGTTCATTTTACAGATGAGGAAACTGAGGCAAAGTTAAGTGACTTGCCCAGGTTCACACTAGTAAGTATCCGAGGATTCTATCCACTATGCAACATAGCTACCAATCATAAAGTTAGTACAGTAATAAAAGTATATAATTTATACAGGGAGTTAGCACAGTAGCTCTCTCTCTCTCTCCATATATATATATATATATATATATATATATATATGCATGTATGTATGTATGTGTATATATATGTATGCATGTATGTATGTGTATATATATGCATGCATGCATGTATGTATGTGTGTATATATATAATTTACAACTAAATAAATATACATGTGGGGGCATTACTCATTTTTACTTTTTTTTAACTAATCAAGATGTGTAATCAAAAATAAATAGAGACTATGGCCTTAAACCACCCACCTCCATGTCCCCACATACCAGAATTCCTAATTTGGGGTTGGTAGAATATAGAGTAACTACCATCTTTTGCATAAAACAACTACAGTTGTTTGATACATGCATATGATCTGTGATTCTGCAAAGCTCATTTAACCCGTAATGCTGCACCAGAGACTATGAACAGCAGAGCCTTTTATTTTAGTTTGCTTCTTCCCTAGTTCAGATTCTTCTATCTTCTGCAGCTTGCAAAAGAAATTGGTCTTTGGAAATTGTACAAATCAAATAATACATCGGCATTATTTATAAGATGGCATAGAGAAGTCTGTCTCATTCAAACAAAAACCTTCTGTTCCAGGAGACCAAGAGGATGATAAAAATGAAGCATCAGAAGAGATTCAAAGTGATCCATAGTAATAGCTTAGAAAATGAAACTGATCTTTTTTGCAAGGTATAGGTTATAGATAGTGTCTTTGTTATGTACTAAAAAAAAGAGGGAGTGTGTATGTGAATGGAGGGGGGAGTGGGAAGGAGGGAGAACAGTACAAGGTAGATATGTCTTTTTTATCCTTAGCTTCCTTTCCCAGAAATAACTATAGCTATTTGTATTTGTTAGAGTTTATCACATTATGTTCCATTGCATTCTGTTGTATTGTACTATGGCTATTTGACACACTGTGCACCACAAATCAAAACATCATTACTATTTTACTATCAAACTGATAATTTCATCTGTTCTCATATATTTTGCCTGCTTCTCATAAACTGATGAAAACAAAGGCTAGCTTCCTTAAAGTTCAGCAGTGTGTAGCTTCATTCTTCACAAAATGAAAAACATTTCAAAGTCAACTTAATTAGTAAATCTATAGTTACTGTCTGACTAAACTAAGCTTTTAAATTTAGTCTACAAAACATGATAATTTTATGAGCAAACTAAGCTATCCATAATACACTTTTATATTCTGAAATTAGCAAAGTAATTTTAAATCTTTACAGAGTGCTAAAAATATATATTGCACATATTGCCATTTCTCCTGAAATTTATAATCCTCTGATAAATCCCCTCCCCCTAAAAAGATTGGGGAAAGAGAAGAGGTAGGAGCTATTCTGACAGCTGTAATATCTCTGAGAATCAGCATCTGAGACCAGACACCTACTGCCTGGTCCCAACTTTAAAGGTACCAAATTGCAGGTTTCTCTCCAGGCACTCTGGGGTAATTTGACCCTGCACTAGACTCAAAAAACATGAAAAATGAATGAATGTCACTAGCAGTCTCCATTACCATCAACAATCACCACATTGGTGCTACCAAGAGTTACCCTGATTGGCTGGCCAGTATAGAACCAACAATAGTGGGAGTCAAGTAATTTCTTCCTATTCCCTCCCTGTGAGAGAGAGGATTGTTCAGTGGCAGTGTCTAATGAGAGGTGTACTGATCCAGGGACAGGTGGTCAAAGTTGGATAATGTGGCCTGACTTTTCTAAAAGGCTAGAATCAGCTAATTCCCACAGAAACTCGCTGCTGCATCTGAGCTATAGATTAGGGACATTTCCACGTGGGGCATGGCAGCTCTGTCTGACCGGTCAAGAAGGGAGGAAGTAACTGTCTACAGCCATCTATGCATCCCAGCCTTCCAGGACGACCATTTAGCCCCTTGCTGAGGCAATCAAAAAATCTCCTTGTGGAGAAAAAAAAAATCCTAAAAATGAACAAGAAGGCAGAGACATTTCCAGGTCAATAAAAAAGGAGGAAAAATGTAATAATTGAAGCCACATTCTTCAGTCACTGAAACCATGTCAGTTATCTCACTGCCCTCATTTCTCCCCCTTTCTTCATAGCTAGCTTCAGTGCAAAAACAGCCAATTAGAGTCTCTCTAAAAACGGAATAGAATACTGGCAGTGGGGAGATACATACTCTGATTGAAATTACCCCAAAGGGCATGGGTCTATGCCTGTGTATACCTTGTAAGCATGGGGGTAGCTAGTGTTAAAAATCATTAATGGGGTGACTTTTTTATTCCACCCTCCCCAATGTGGGGAGAGAGAAAGGGAGAGAGAGAGAGAAAGCTGAAATCTCCTTTCTTTTCCTAGTTGGGTGAGATACTAATGAAAGGTCTTAACTTTACCTCTCCTGAAGAATCTTCAGGGGGAGGACGGGGGTGGGGGCAGAATAAAGAAGTTCCCTGTTAAACTAAAAGTCCAAATTAAGAAAAGAAAATACTCCTAAATTCCCCAGAACTGCCCAAGGCTGAGGGTTGCTTTTTTTGTTTATTTGATTTTTGCTTCTTTTAAGGAAGGAGAAATTTCACTGATCCCATCCTGTAGTCCAGCTAACTGCAATTTTTATTGTTATTTCTTGATTTCCTCCCCTCTCAAAGCCAGATTTTTTTTTTCTCATTTAGTCCTACAGAGATTGTCCTGGAGTGTGACCTTTTATTCTTTCCTTCTCCTTCCGCCCTCCAGGCTATTGCCCTCATGCCAGTAACTAGATAACACACTCTATCAGAGATTTAAAAAAAAAATCATTGGGAAGGCACTAGGGCTGATAGTGGCATCAATCGTAGCCTGACACAGACCGGGGTCAACCATTTATCTCTCCTGCATAGCCTGTGGTTACTTCAGCAGCCATCTTGGCGGGTTACAGCTTAACAACCTGGTGCAGATGTTACCTCTCCTTGCTTGGACTGATAATATCTGCACCCTGAGCCCTGGTACTTTTCTGCCTCTGTTTGGTTTCTTTAGTTTCTTTCTCCATCACTCCCCACCACCAACCCTTTTATTTTTTAATACAAAATCCAGGTGAGAGTCAGTGTTCTCCCTCCATCCCTCCAGGTTAGTAAGAAAGGAGTTACAACCAGTAAAAAAGAATCTTGTTTTGCAGGGCCAAGATTTACGAAATAAAAATTTGAAAGAGGCTTTGCTTGTGAGTCAAGAGAATCCTGGAACTACACCCACAAAGCTTAACTCTAAATTTCACTGGATATAGAGCTTTAAAGAAAGAGACCTTAAGGGTGGCTAGGTGGTGCAGTGAGTAGAGCTCTGGCCCTGGAGTCAGAAGGACCTGAGTTCGGATCCGGACTCAGACACTTAATGTACACACAAACAAAAACCTAGCTGTGTGATCTTGGGCAAGTTACCTAACCCCAATTGCCCTCCAAAAAGGAAAAAAAGAGATAGAGAGAGACCTTTCAAATAGATTACGTTTTCTCCCTTTTGCCTCCTCCCTCGCCCTTTAACTTCTAGGACCATAAAGCTAGAACCAGAAGGGACCCTGGGAGTCATCTAATCTGGCCACTTTGTTTTGTAAACGAGGAAACTGGGACGCAGAGAGGTTATGTGCCTCAGGTCCCACAGTGGCACAGAATATATCCCAACCTGGAGTCCCCTGACTCCATATCCTTCCACTATAGTGCATTAGCAGCTACATGGCTTAATGGAAAGCATACCAGAAAGTCAGGCAGACTCATCTTCCTGAGTTCAAATCTGGCTTCAGTCACTTTCTAGCTTTATGACCCTGGGCAAGTCACTTAGCCTTGTTAGCCTTAGTTTCCTCATCTGTAAAATGAGCTAGAGACGGAAATGGTAAACCAGTCCAGTATCTTTGCCAAGAAAACCTCAAATGGGGTCAGGAAGAGTTGGGTACTACTGAAATGACTGAATGACAACATTGTTTCCTTCTCTTTCTTTGCTTTACATTTCTGTTGAATTAATGCTTTGTATGAAGGATGAGAGTTAGGGTCTTATAAGTTAGCCAAGTATTTACATTGTTTGATTTGAGGGTGGCCAGTCCAAAGATTAAAATATCTCTCTCATCATTTCTTATTTCCAAAATTATAACTTTACTTCTCAGGGACTTCAAGAATTCCAGATTATGATGCAAATATATCTAGGAAGAGCTGAATCTTTTCTGCTAACTCTTTAATTACATGGGTGGGGAAGATGTGTCAGAAGGGGAAAGGAGAAGAAAAAAGCTAAGGACGAGGTACTGATTAGGAAGATGGAAAAGCCCCAAATTTTACCTACTTCACAATTTTGCCTAAGGCTGACAGTGCCTACAATAATAGATAATAAAATTCCACTTTCAATCTCAAAACCAATCTACATGGCGAATTCTTGCCCCCATCATTCTCCAGATTCATATTAGTATTAATGATTTTAACCATCTCCTCCATCTAGACTTTATACTCTAAACTCCAGCATCATAATAGTATTGACCAATGAATGAGTCACATCCAGATCCAAAGCACACCTTAATTATGGGAAAGCATATCTTTAAAGAGTCACCTTTCCAAAGGCTTTTTTGTTACTCACCACTCATTTTCAAAGAGGACCCATGACATCAAGGGGTGATGTTGACTTGCTGGTGAATTGGATTTAAGCGAGGCATAATTATGCAAGGTTGTCAGCCTCACTCTCTCTTCCAGAGTCACTGAAGTCCAGTGGCACGACAGAAGTCAGTACTATGATGATGCGTTTACAAGAAGCCCTCAAATAAATGTGATGTTACTTTAAACCAGATGACATCATCTTCCAAGGATGCCATAGAAATACACATCATTGATCTTGTTCAGTCATTTTAGTTGTGTCCAACTCTTTGTGACAGCATTTGGGGTTTTCTTGGCAAAGATACTAGAATAGTTTTCCATTTCCTTCTCCATCTCATTTTACAGATGAGGAAACTGAGGCAAACAGGACTAAGTGACTTGCCCAGGGTCACATGGCTAGTAAGCATATGAGGTCTGATTTGAACTCAGGTCCTCCTACCTGCCTGCTGTCCTCCCCTAACTGGTAGCTACATCTTAATGTGGTAAATAACTGGCTTAATAATGACCAGTTTCTCCAAGTTAGATCAGAAGATTTTAGATTGAAAGTTAGAAAAGCTCTAGAGCTCGTGATACAGTGAAAATTACATGGGATTTGTAATCAAAGTTTGCCTTGAGACTTTGGACCAGTCATTTCACTTGTCTGGGCCTTGTTTCAGCATCTATTAAATGATAGGATTGTATTCAATGACTCCTTGGGTCACTCCCAACTCTAAACATATAACAATTTAATTCAACTCATTTTACAGATCCTAGCTATGCTTTCATAGTCTATCCTTTTGCCCTTTGCAATGTAATGCAAAATTCACTTACCCTTCTAAGTAAAGGTGAAATAAGTTCACAGAATAGCTCACTTTCCTGCTTCACTTTCCCTGAACTCCCAAGCCTCAAGCCACTTCATACATGGGTCAAAATGACAAAATAGTCTTTCCCATCTACAACAAAAAAGGGTTTGATGGTTGAAGCCATGAGGTGCCAAGAAAATATTTTATTGACTTACTACATCACTAAACATTTCCTTGGCCAAAGTTAAAAGTTATTGGGTGGAATAAATGAAGAGCCAGAAATGGTGAGGGAGAGAGAGAGAGAGAGAGAGAGAGAGAGAGAGAGAGAGAGAGAGATTTTAATATGCCAAGAAAATTATCCAAAGACCTAAAAGCTTTTAAGGCTTCCCTTTCTCACACCCATATTCCAAGGCCATAGGACTAAAGCTTTAGAGACAGAAGGGACTTGAGAGACCATCAAGTCCAATTCTCTAAATTTACAGAGGAGGAAACTAAAGCACAGAGAGATTAAATAACTTTCTCAGGGTCATAAAATGAATGTGTCTAAGGAAGGATTCAAACTCAGGACTTCCTGACTCCAAATCCATCCAGTGCTCTGTCTAGCAGACCCCTTTAGATGTTCCATGCCATTCTCCTTTCATAGAAAAGAATGCTACATTAACTTATCCAGTTCTTGGCTTCACTACCCATTCTGACTTAACTAGAGCTGTGCAACAGAGATAAATGTGAGACTCTCTAGTTTTCAGGACAAATCAATTCTCCTTCACGTCAGTGGATATAGACTTGAGCTTTTAAGAAGTTACTTTGGTGACTACATCACTCAGACGTGCACTCAGATGTAGCCCAAGGTCACAGGTTCCCCGACCCTGGTATAAGCCCTATAGTCTATGGACCTGGGTTCAAGTAGCACCTCAGAAACTTACTACATGTGTGAGCTAAGCCAAATCGGTGGGGACAGATAGGTGGAACAATGGGTATTGTGGTAGGTGAGAAGTCAGAAAGATTCATCCTCCTAAGTTCAAATCTGGCCTCAGGTACTTATTAGCTATGTGACCCTGGGCAAGTCACTTCACCTTGTTTGCCTCCATTTCCTTGTCTGTAAAATGAACTGGAGAAGGATACCTCTTCAGTATCTCTGCCAAGAAAATCCCAAATGGGGTCACAAAAAATAAGACATGACTGAAACAAAAACAGCAAAACCAAGTTGCTTAACCCCCCCAAGGACCTCAGTTTCTTCATCTGTAAAATAAAGATAAAATAAATACAAAATAAAATAAATGATCTCTGAGGTCATTTCTGGCTCTAGATCCATGATACCATAGCCAGAAATTCTCCTTTGCAGAGAGCAGGCATTTCTGAGGGAAATATTAGATTTCATTTGATCACTATTAATTTGAGTCTAAATCTCCTTTCTTTGAAAATCTAGTCAAACTGAGTGTGAGAATCTGCAAGGATAAAGTTAAGCATGTTTAAAGTGGTCCACAGATCATCAATTATAGTAACAGTAGTTTCATGAAGGACATCTGTCCTTCCTTTGTCCTTCAGTCAGTTAATCAAAAGATATTTATTAAGTACCTACTATGCATCAAGAGCAGCAAGGGGGATCACTGGATAGAGTGCCAGGCCTGAAATCAGGTAGACTCATCTTCCTGAGTTCAAATCTGGCCTGAGACACTTACTACCTGTAAGACTCTGGAGAAGTCACTTAATCTTGTTTGCCTCAGTTTCCTCATCTGTAAAACAAGCTGGAGAAGGAAATGGTAAACTGCTCCAGTATCTTTGCCAAGAAAATGGGGTCATGAAGAGTTGGGCACAACTAAAATGACTGAAATGAAAAACTATGCACCAATAACTGTGCTAGGTAATGGAGACACAAGTACAAAGAATGTAGTAATTCCTGCTTGCAGGAACCATATAGTCTCATGGAAGAGACAACAAATACATATTTATGTGGAAAGGCAAAAAGCCATTCCCTCAAGCTGTTCACAGTCTAATGGAGGATTCAGTGTACAAGCAACAATGTACAACCAATATATGGGCTGTCTAAATTGGGAGTAATTCAGAGGGAAGACGTTAAGATTAAGGAGGCCTAGGAAAGGCTTTTTGCAAAAGTCAAGACCTTATTTAATACTCAAAGGGAACTAGGGAAGCTAGGAGACAGAGATGAGGGCCTGAGTAAGATACAGGGTAGTACGGGAGGGAAGGAAGGTGGACACAAGCAGATGAGGAGCTCAGAGAAAGCTTAATGCAGAAGAGAGGCCTTCAGCAGTGTCTTGGAAGAGACTCTGCAAGGCAAAGGTAGAGAAAGAGTATGTTTCAGACATATGGGACTATCAAGGCAAAAGCACAAAGATGGGGTATGGTATGTTATTTGAGAGGAACAGGGAGGGCAGTGTGACTGACTCATAAAGTATGGGAGGGAAGTCGTGTCCAAAAATGTGGGAAAGATAGTCTGTGATAAGGTGGTTGTTGTTGTTGACTTGTTTCAGTTGTGTCCAACTCTTCATGACCCCATTTGGGGCTTTTTTGGCAAAGATGCTGGAGTGGTTTTCCATTTCTTTCTCCAGCTCATTTTACAGATGGGGAAACTGAAGCAAACAGGGTGAAGTGACTTGTCCAGGGTTATACAGCTACTAAGTGTCTAAGTCCAGATTTGAATTCAGGTCCTCCTTATTCTGGGCTCAGCACTTTACCTATCCATTATACCACCTAGCAGCCCCGCAAGAGGTTGTAAAAGGCTTTAAAAGCTAGACTGAGGATTTTATATTTTGTTCTAGAGACAATAGGAAGCTGCTGGAATTGACTGAGTCATGGGGTCATGTGGTAGGACCTGTGCTCAGAGAAAATCACTTTGGCAACTGTGCATAGGATGGACTAAATGAGGAGTTCTTAATCTAAAGTCTAGCACAAAAATTTTTGTTAATTATTTCAATGTAATTATTTGCTTTCATAATCCTTAATTTAATGCATCTAAAGACATTATTCTGAGAAGGGGTAATATGGGCATCACCAGACCAGAGGAATACATAACACACATGCACAAAAATTCAATAGCCCCTGCTCTAGAGGAATTCTGTGAAGCAGATGTAAGAAGGAAAGATAAGGATAAATGAGTCAAGTCAGGGTGAACAATTAGGAGGATGTTAAAATAATGTAAACAAGAGGTGATGAGGACCTGAAATAACGTGGCATCTGGGGAATAGAGAGAAGTGGTTGGATGAAAGAGATATTATAGAAACAACAAGGTATGGCAGTTGATTAGATGTGTTGGGTAAGGAAGAATGAAAAGTCATGGAGGTCAAAGTTATGAAACTGGGAGACTGAAAGGATGGCAGTGCCATCAACAAAAATAGGGGAACTTGGAAGAAGGTAGGAATTAGTGGGGGAGATAATTAGTTAAGTTTTGGACATGTTGAGTTTAAGATGTCTCCAGGATATCTAGTGTTTTATACTGAGTAGGCATTGGTGATATAGGTCTTTGGCTCAGAGGAAAGACTAGGACTTGGTATGTGTATAAGTACAGTCAGTTCTGCTATAATCGAACATATATGTTCCCCCAAAGCACCCTGATATTCAAAATTATGCATGAAAACTATGATGTTTATTAGGGAAAATAGGGTAAGGACATAATACTTAAAAATTGCATCAATGACATTAAAAAAGGTACCCACTTCCACAATTTTATATATGGTAAGTGGTTAAAAATGCATAAACACTACAATAAATAGCAGTTGCCTGCATGGCCACGGGCTGCTACTCTGCCTACAACCCAATCTGCAAAAGCAAGTTACGCAGGTCAAAATTCCTGACCTTAGGGTGGGAGGCCATGAGAGAAGTTGGGGCAGACCAGGCCATTTTCTACACATAACTCCTACTGCAACAGAAAAACAAATGTGATGATGTATTACCTTGTCAAAAGATCTGGTTTGCTTGTGGAAGTGGGTGTCAGAAGGGTTGCATGCAGCCTTATGACTTGTTATGAAATAGTGCTGTTTTCTGCATTTTCACTATAGTGAGAGTAAACTTAAAATTCAAATTATACTCAACATGTTCCCTAATATGGCAGTCAAACTGGAACAAATTCACATTCTCAAAATGTGTTATAGCAGAACTTATTGTACATACATACATAAACACTTATACATATACATACATAAATATATATATATATATATATATATATATATATATTTCATCTTCATAGAGATGGAGTTAAAAACATAAGAATGTATGAGATTACCAAAGAGAGAATGGATAGAAGAAGAAAAAAAGACAGAAGGTAGAACTCTGGGATACACCCACATAGTTAGAGGATGTGAGATGTATGACGGGCCAGTAAAGGAAAGCTAGAAGTAACAATGATACAAATAAGGAAGCATAAGAGAAATCCAGAAACCAACACCCAGAAGATAAAATGGTCAAGAGGAGAAGGTCTCCAACCAAAGCAGCTAGGTGACAGTGGATAGAGAACTGTGCCTGGGCTCAGAAAGACTTGAGTTCAAATGCAGCTTCAGACACTTTCTAGTTTTGTGACCCTAGGGAAGATCTCTATCAACCTCAGTTTCTTTATAAAATGAGGATAACAATAGCACCTACCACACAGGGTTATTATAAGGACTAGATGAATAATACATAGAAAATACTTTGCAAGCCTTAAAACTCTATATAAATGCTAGCTACTATTATCAACAGGATCAAATGCAGTAGGTAAATCCCAAAGATATAACAAGGGCTGAGAAAAGGCCCCTACAATTTGGTAATTAAGAGATACTTGGGGGACAGCTAGGTGGGCAGTGAATAGAGCACTGACCCTGGAGTCAGGAGGACCTGAGTTCAAATCCAGCCTCAGACACTTAACACTAGCCATGTGACCTTGGGCAAGTCACCAATTGCCCTGCCTTCCCCCCTCCAAAAGAGAGAGAGAGAGAGAG
This sequence comes from Gymnobelideus leadbeateri, assembly GCA_011680675.1. NCBI lineage: Eukaryota > Metazoa > Chordata > Mammalia > Diprotodontia > Petauridae > Gymnobelideus > Gymnobelideus leadbeateri. The sequence continues at coordinate 106,569 of WOXC01009159.1, forward strand.
AGAGAGAGAGAGAGAGAGAGAGAGAGAGAGAGAGAGAGAGATACTTGGCAACTCTGTAAAGAGTTGAGTAATAAAGTCCAAAGCTAGATTATAAAAGGGCTAATAAGTGATTGACAAGATTCACCAGAAGTTTGGCTAGGAACGTAGGGAGAGATAAAACAACAGCTGGAGAGGATAGTAGAGGCAAAGATGTGGGTGACTTGGGTTTATTTGGAAGAATTAGAGAAGGAATCAGCAAATTGAGAGTAATTTAAGATTCAAAAGAGAAAATGCAATCTTTTGGAGAAAACAGGAGAGAATAGGATCAAGGGCTACATCAAAAAACCTTCAGTAGAATCTAGATCAAACTGTGGTTTGATCATCTTTTTTTCCTTCTAATTCATTTTTTTTTTTAAATCTTAAAGTCAATTGTTATGGGAGAGAGAACAGTGATATTAACAGCATGTTCTGAGAAGCCTAAGAAGACATAGGCTTTACCTCATCCAGAGTCTTGATCAGGAGCAACTTGAAAAGGATGTAATAATGCCCTCTTCTTCGTCAGGAAAAGCAATAGAATCAATCATCAATACACTTCCATCACTTGGAAATGGATGTGATCCAGATATATAGAAACAGTAGCAGCTAGGTGGCGCCATAGTGCACAGAGTACTGGGCCTAGACTCAGGAAGACTCATCTTCCTGAGTACAAATCTGACCTCGGACTCTTACTAGCTGTGTGACCTTGGGCAAGTCACTTAATCCTCAGTTTTCCCATCTGTAAAATGAGTTGGAGAAGGAAATGGAGAACCACTCCAGTATCTTTGCCAAGAAAACCCCAAATAGGGTCATGGAGTATCAGATATGACTGAAATGACTGAACGTAGCCCTAAAATAGCCAAGAGTTGTTTGGCTGCCCTTGAACTTGTCCAAAATGTCCATCAAAAAGACGCTGGCATCATCAAATGGAAGGAGAACTATAGCTGTCTGGCATTAGGTTCTGGAGGGAAGAAAGAGAGGGATGAAATATTTGAACAGGTTTTCCCAGAGGCTTTTGGGGAACCTCTCTTTCTAGACAACATTAGAACAGATAGCCTATGTAAGATGGTTTCAGTTTGACCCAAGGGCAAGGGAATGGACGAAACAACTGCTCAGATTCCTTTCCGGAATTAATGGTTAAGGACTCTGTTTGCCACTACATAACTCAATTACAGTGGTCCTCAGATGTCATTGTTCTCTGTCCTATGGACAGGGGGCACAATGCTGCTGCTTATGAAAAGTTAATGGGTATTGATCTCAGATAGACAAGATGGAAAGCAAGCCTGGCTATTCAGTTGGTAGGTAGTTCCAGTTCTGGGCTGGGAAAGGGCTGCCCACAACATAACTGGTACAAGAGTCTGAGTTCAAACTCTTGGTTCTTGCCCCCCATTAAAATTTAAAACCAGATTCAGCCCAGCATAGAGCGGCACCAGAGGATTGCAATTTCATCCAGCATGTGATTTTTCTTAGCCTTGCAATTTCTTAATGGGATCCCCTGAGGGCTGGTGGGTAGAAACACTGCACTACCAGTCAGGATTTGCTACAGGCAGCTTAATAAACATGGCACCTGCCCCATGACAATGATCCTAGCACCGACTTGGGCACAGAAGGGGGAGATATGGGATAGGAAGATCAAGGCTCTGGCCTCTAGCTGCAGGAGAGTGAAAGCCAGGGGAGTGATTTTGAATTCTAGTCCAAAGACTGAGGCCACACAGTGGGTCCAGAGTTCCTCCACCACGGCCAGGTCTCTGCTGAGCCTAGCAGGCAGCCTCTCTGCCGCTTGCGATCAGTGTGTATCACACATCTCATCAATGTCATGTAGCTGACATCTCATTATGCACCAGAAGTGGACGTGGACAGGTACTGAACACCAGAACTTTTACTTTTTCTTATTATTACTCCAGTGTGCCATGAAGCTGGGAGTTAATTAAGTCCTATGGGACAGACAATCAGTGCCTTTTGCTAGGTTAAATTACATTATATACAGATGCAAAAGAGGGAAAAAAATAATTCCCCAGATTTTTCCTTGTTAATAGAGTAAGTTAGAAATATGATGATTCCAAACTGGAGGCTGTAGTCAGACTAACTCCTTATGCAGGGCTAATTAAGTCGTATAGCAATACCACGAGGTATTTATAGAGTGACTTTCTTAAAGGATCTCCAAGCACTTTAAAAAGCTCTCTTTAACAAATTCCCATCATATCCCTAGCAGGTAGTTTTACCAACTCTTCTTTAGCAAATGGAAAAACTCATGGCCAATGTGGGGATATAAACTGTTGTTAGAACCACATAATCCCAGACCTGTAAAAAAAATCTCCAGAGATCATATAGGGTATTAGAGGTAGAAGGGCTCTTAGACAGCATCTAATCTGAAACAGGCCTTTTCTAGATGGGGAAACTGAGGCCCAAAGAGATGAATGAAATTATTTTCCCAAGCCAATATAAACCAGTCAGTTGAGACTGGGAACCACGTTTCCTAGTTCTATATGGTTTATATTATGTGCCTGAGTATAAAATGATGATGAAGAAGGAGGAGGACAAAGAGGAGGAGAAGGAGAAGGAGGAGAAGGGTGAGAAGGAGAAGGAGGAGAAGGAGGAGGAAGAGAAGAAGAAGAAGAAGAAGAAGAAGAAGAAGAAGAAGAAGAAGAAGAAGAAGAAGAAGAAGAAGAAGAAGGTAGCTAGTATTTATATGGTGTTTTAAAGCACTTTTACAAAGTGCTTTAAAATATCTCATTTTATACTGACAACAACCCTGGCAGGTAGACACTATTACTATCCCTATTTTACAGATTAAGAAATGGAGGTCAACAGGTTAAATGACTTCTCCAGGGTCACAAGGCTAGTAAATGTTTAAGGCCAGTTTGAATTCAGGTCTTCCTCACTCCAGATCAAGCATTCTATCTAGAAGACCATGTAATTACCTTTCCCGATATCTAAAATTTGTATAGTCAGCTGTTTCTATACCCCTCAAAAACGCATTCTTTTCATCTCCATATTTTCAGAGAGTACTTTATATGGGCAGGGAGGTAAACCTGGGTTCTCAGAGATCTTACTAGAAGATCAGAAGTTGAGACAGGTATGACAGAGATAGAAAGTCTTCAGGTATAATCCTGCCAACAGACTGTGCCTGCTTTCCAAGGAAAAGCCTAGATAAGTACAGGGTGGCCACTTGGTGATGGATTCTTTAATAATGAGAACCCATGAAATAATGTGTGTACACATGTCTTTGTACATGTTAATACATGTGTTGCATGTATTCACACACATGCATGTACATATAGAATATCTTTCAGCCCCCTGCAGTTCCCTTCTCTTTCTACAGTGATAAGCTATAGAGTAACAGAAAAGAGAGTAGAGGGTGCTATGAATCACTCAGTTTCTAACTTTCTGCAAACAATAACTTAACCATTGACACTCCAAATGTGAGACCCTTGTCCGATAACCAACATACCACACTGGAAGAATTGAATTCTATAGGTCTTAGTATTTCATGTGTTATAAATGAGACCAGAAGGCAAAAAGAAGTTGCAGCTAATTATATGGGTGGTTCACTGGTTCTCTGTGGAGGGACAAATAAACTAGTTCTGTTAGCATGTGTCCAAAGGTAATATAAAACATCTTTTCAGGCACTCATGTTCATTTCTTGTTGTGTTATTCATGATGTGTCTGTAAAAAGACCATCATGAAAAATAATTAAAGATTGTACAGCAATATCTGTTGCAGAGGATAAGATAGATAAATACTCTGAAGAATTCATTAACTACTTTGATACTCAATGGCTTCTATGAAAAGGTGGACATAGGCAAGGACAGTGAAAAATGTGGGACAAAAGTAAAGAACAAGTGAAACCAAAGGCAGTATATACAGATACCTATACTATACAGATATCTCTTGCCTATACTTACTTCAAGAAAAGAACAAAAAGACACTGGACAATGAGATCAACAAATAATATCACAAAAAATTAAACCAATTATACTTTAACACTAGGAAAAGACTCATTACTGATGAGGGAATCATTCTGGAATCAATTAGCTATGTACAGTTAGAATGCTGACTTGTTAGAAAAAAATAAAAATTAATATACCACAAAAGAATAAAAATTAGGAAAGAGATATGGCATTGGATAGAATGACTCTAACCTGACCTAGTTAGATAAGTTTTTCATACTCAAGAGTAGGAAATAAATGAAGGAAAGAATATGGACATTGATTGATTATAACAATTTCAAAAGGAAATCTGACCAATATATACCAATTGCCATAAAGAGGAGATCAAAAGAGACAAAAAGTACCTTAATCAGCAAGCAATCTACTTGCCAAGCAGTGAAATATAATAGCCAAGGGCAACACTGGGTTAGAATATATGCTCATTTGTAAAAATCATACAGGGAAATGGTAGAAGATATGAGTATTATCACTTCACAAAATAGTGAAAGTTAGTGGAAAGAAAAATAAATTTAAGGAAAGCTCGGTAAGAGACCCAACTAGACAAAGTTATCCAAAGGCATTTAAGGATAAAATTGTAAGGAGGTCAACAGATGAAAGGCAGAAAAGATCTTTAAAGAAGGAAGGCCAGAAGGAGCTGGTAGACAAGCTTTGAAAGTTATATGTTAGGGGCAGCTAGGTGCCGTAGAGCGCCGGCCCTGGAGTCAGAAGGACCTGAGTTCAGATCTGGCCTCAGACACTTACGCACACAAAAACAAAAACCTAGCCGTGTGACCTTGGGCAAGTTACTTAACCCCAATTGCCCTGCAAAAAAAAGTTATATGTTGAATTTATTACATACTAAAAAAGAAAAGAAATCTGTACATAATAGGGATCAAAATCATGTACAATCTTCTTTTTATGCCTTACTATATATGATGAATATATATGTATATATATGTACATATATATATATATGGGATGCTTATTTTGGTGCTTAAGTTCAGATTTAAAATTATATTAAAAATAATGACAAAAAAGGAGAATATCTAGAAAGATCTTTATAACAAACTTTTCACCATCAAGGACAATGGAGCCGCCACATTTGAATTCTAACATCATGGTCCCAGATGTGCTTCTTGAAGTTGAAATAACATTCAAGAAGATAAAGATAAGGCAAGCAGCTGGTCTACACCAAGTACAGAGAATAGCTGTGTTAGGTGCTAAGATTTTGAGGTCATTAAAGTGGCATGTCTCAAGGAGAAGGAGAAGATACCAAAGGCATTGAAACAAATCTAGAATCATATTTTGGGAAAAGAAAGGGAAAAAAGAAGGGATGACTGAGAGACTACTATACTACACAGGTATCAAGATCATTCTCAATGAAATTATTCAAAGGAAAGTCTTTCACCGGCTATATTCCGAAAAAAAAAGCTATCTTTTTACCATTGCCCAATTAACCAAAAGATTCAGAGAAAAGAAAATCTCACTGTGCTTGCTGCTTGTTGACTATAAAAAAAAAAAATCAGTTGACTCAGTAGAGCAAACAATACTTTAAAGGTTTGCTTCCAACAAGGTGTCTCTTATTCATACATTAACTTTGGCATGTGTGGGTATGATTGTGGAGAGTATAGATGATCAGCCAGTATTCACAGTACTCAATCATTTTGTTCCCTCTATCCAGTTTCCAATGGAGGGAAGACAGGGGACCAGAATGGAATCTTTCCTAGAACTTTCCTATCTCCTTCTTGGGGGATGGTTTTGGATGGGATCTTTTCTCAGGTTACCACCCTTCACTCTGATTTCGTCAGCCATACCCAGTTAAAACAATGCACTTACTTTTCAACCTAGGGATAATATAATGGCGCCTCAGGTCTATTTGATCCCTTCTTCTCCTCTTTAATGGAGATTCTATCAGATGAAAGTTACAATCATAATAGCTCATTGCTTCCAAATAGGAGGATTCTCAACATTTGGGCAAAGATTTATTTCAATCTCTGCCCTAATTTAAATTTGCATTCGTCTCTACCTAACCTTTTGTCTCTTTAAGTTTGAAGCAAAAATATCAGGAAAGGTGAAATATTCACAGTCTAATAGGTGAGACAAAAAAAAAACTATTATGTGCAAACAAGATATGCGCAGGATAAATTAAAGATAATCAACACAGAGGGAAGGCACTAGAATTGAGGGGGATCAGGAAAGACTTCTCCTAGAAAGTAGGATTTTTGTTGGTATTTGAAAAAAGTCAGAGGAGCCAGGAGGCAGAGAGGAGGAGGGAGAACACTCCAGGCATGGGGGAAAACCAATGAAAATGCAGAGTTGGGAGACTGAGTAACTTATTTGAGGGAAAGCAAGGAAGTGTCAATGGATCACTGACTCTCTAGAAGAGTGGGGGAGGGGAGAAATAAGGCATAATACTACTGGGAAAGTAGGAAAGGGCTAGATCATGAAGGATTTTGAATGTCAAGCAGATGATTTTATACATGATCCAAGAGGAGCCACCAGAGTTTATTGAATAGGGGCATAAGATGGTTGGAACTTAGCATTAGAAAGATGAATTTAATGACAGACATAAGTCTATGTTCTCCTTATCCACTGCAATTCTATTTTGATCTAGTCTCAAAATATAGTCTTCTGGTCAATTTCAACATCTCTCTATCCATCCCTCCACCAATCTATCTATGATGCACAATATATTATATATGTAAGATTATTTTATATATCATTATATATTTCACTGCCATGACCTACATGTGTGTATGTATATTTATATATGTATGTGTATAGATGTGTATAGATATCTGAGCGCCCATAATGTGTGTACATTTGTATATATACACACAAATGCATTGTGGGGACTCAGGAAATGTTTTTCAGTACTTTCTCTTCTTTGTCCAACTGTTTTGTTGATAATGAAATTTGGGTGGTAATGAAATCATCACCAGCAAGGCTTTCAAATTAATTAGTGCCATGAAGAAAAAGAATGAAATTTTTTCACTCTAGTTTGTCTAAGAAATAAAAAGGGGAGGTGCTCAAATGGTTGCTAAGAGCTTAAAAATCTGGAGTCCTTTGATTTAACACCAAACTGTCTTGGGATCTTTGCCACATCACTCTGGCACCCCCAGAAAGTTGTTTCTCTTGTTGTCGTTCAGTCATTCAGTTGTCTGACTCTTCCTGATCTTCTGGACCATAGCACACTAATACTATTCATGGCGTTTTCTTGGCAAAGATAATGGAATGGTTTACCTTTTCATTCTCCAGGAGATTAAGGCAAACAGAGATTTAAGTGACTTGCAAATGGTCACACAGCTAATAAGTGTGTAGGGACATACTTGAACTTAAGTCTTCCTGACTCTGGAGTCAGTGTTCTTTCCACAGAGCCACCTAGCTGCCCCAAATTGACCAGTTCTCTCTGGTACCCAGCAAAGCTGTTCCTCTACCCTCCCAAAATTAAAGAGTCACAGAATTGTAGAGTTGGAAAGAATCTTGAGACTTCAGGTTCAATCCATCTCTTTTTTTTTTTAAAGCAACTGGAGTTAAGTCACTTGCTCAAGGTTACACGGCTAGTCATTATTTATGTGTGGGTGCTCATTTTCTAAGGCCGGATTTGATCTCGGGTCATCCAAACTCCGAGGCTGCCGCTCTTACTCACTGCCCCACCTAGCCGCCCCTTTAGGGTAATTGGGGTTAAGTAACTTGCCCAAGGTCACACGGCTAGGTTTTTGTTTGTGTGGGTTAAGTGTCTGAGGCCGGATCTGAACTCAGGTCCTTCTGACTCCAGGGCCAGCACTCTATTCACTGCGCCACTACCCGCCCCCAATCCATCTCTTAAAGCCATCTATGTCCAGAAAGTCACCTTCCAGCCTCTGCTCAAAGACCTTCAAAAAGGGCAAATCAACCACCTCTTCAGGTATCACATTTCACTTTTGAATTGTTCTGATTCACAGGTGGAGAACTTGTGACCTCAAGGCCATATGTAGCCCTCTAGGATCTCAAATGCAGCCCTTTGCCTAAATCCAAACTTCACAGAATAGTTTGCAGCCTCCAGGTTGCAGGTTCTCCACCCCTGCATCTAATTGTTAAGAAGTTTTTCTGGCACCAAGCCTGAATTTTTCTCCTCACAACTTCCATCCATTGCTCTTGGTTTGTCTTCTCTGGACAATCAGAAACCTAATCCATCTTCTATATTATATCACTTAAAATGTTTGAAGACAGCTCTCATGTCCCCCTGAGACATCTCTTCTCCAGATTAAACATCTCCAGTACTTCCTTTCTTGTATGACAAGAAATTCAGGTCCCAGAAGTCACTCTTCAATTTATAGATGTCGTTCTTAAATGGTAACCCCTTATAACTAATCCCACTACTCCAGAAGTCTTCTGGGAGGGAAAAGTACACAAGGACCATCTTTTCCTTACTCCTGGAAACTATACTTTTCTTCACATAGTCCAAGGCCCCATTTATTTCTATTTTTATGTTTGTTTGTTTTGTTTTGTTTTTACTGTCATGTTACATGGTTAATTCACATTTAGCTTGTGATAGACTAAGACTGCCAGATCTTTTCCACAGAAGCTATTTTCTAACCATGCTTGTGTCATCTTGTACTTGTAAAATAAATTATTTTTTTTAAACCAAGTATAAGACTTTACAGAGTAGCTAGGTTGCACAATAGATAGAATGCCAGGCCTAGATTCAGGAAGACTCATCTAGACAGATAAATCCAGCCTGTGACCCTGGGCAAGTCACTTCACTCTGTTTGCCTCAGTTTCCTATATGTCATCTTTAAAATGAGTCTGAGAAGGAAATGGCAAACCATTTCAGTAGCTTTGCCAAGAAAACCCCAAATGGGGTCATGAAGAATCAGACATGACTGAAGACAACTGAACAACAGCAAATAAGACTTTACATTTATCCAAAATTAATATCATCTCATTAGAATAAGCTAAATACTTTAGACTGACACCGCATTTCTGGATCATGGCTCTGCTGTCCAATAGGTTACCTACTTCTCCAGTTCTGTGTCACCTGAAATAAGTATGCCACCTGTGACTTTATCTCAGTTATTGATTAAAACATAAAAAAGTAAAGGATCAAGTACAGATTCCAGTGGCCCTCCACTGGAGATTTCCAGTCAAGTTGGCGTTACACTACTAATAACAATATATTGAATCCAACCAGACACACAGTTTGAAGTCCATCTAATTATATAATAATCTTGTTTATGTTTTTCCACATTTTCCACAAAAATAACATGAAATAGAAAGGATCAAATGCTTATTAAAATTTACATAACCTATATCTATAGCATTCTTCTTTTCAACTAATGTTTTTAAGGTGGGGTGGGGGAAGGAAATTAAATTTGTCTGCAGTGACCTGTTCTTGATGAAGTCATGCTGACTCTTTGAAATGACCCTTTCCTTCTGTAATTGTTCTTTCTTGGGTTGTCTGTTCTAGAATATTCTCCAGAATTAAGTCCACTTCACTGACCTATAGTTTGCAGTTCCTGTTCACTTCCTTTTTTAAAAAAGTAAATTGGTCAGTCAGTCGATAAACATTTATTAAAGCACCTACTATGTCCCAGGCACTGTGCTAAGAAATAGGAATTCAAAGAAAGGGAAGACAGTCCCTGAACTAGTGGAGCTCCCATTCATTGAAGGAGAAGATAAACTCTTCCTTTTTCCAACCCTGTGATATCTCCTCCATTCTCCATGATATTCCAGATATCATTGATGATGGTGCTTTCATCACATCCACTAGCTCATTTAGCACCCAAAGATGAAGTTCATCTGGGTATGTTGACCTGAACTCATCAGGGGCAGTGAGATGATCGCTTACCATCTCCTTGTTTCAAGTATCAGCTCATGATAGCTATTATTGTTTTATCGTTCCAGCATTTCCAAAGCAATAGATTATAGTTAACACTAGGATGATAGAAATAATAATTAACTTAAGAATTAATGTCATATTCATTTATTCCTCTTAATGAACTGTTTTCCCCCTGTTACTATAGGAGAGTAGGCTTGCATAGAAATTTTCTTGAGCAATATCCCTATACATAATCAATCAATAGACATTTATTGATTGATTGATTGGTTGATTGATTGATCAATAGACATTATGGCTTACTTTATGCCAGCAGGGGTAGCTAGGTGGTGCACTGGATAGAGGACCAACCCTGAGGTCAGCAAGACCCATCCTGAATTCAAATCTGCTCTCAGACCCTTACTAGCTACGTGACCCTGTGCAAGTCACTTAATTCCATTTGCCTCAATTTCCTCATCTGAAGAATGAACTGGAGAAGGAAATGACAAACTATCCCAATATCTTTGCCATGAAACTTCCCCCCAAGGGGTCATAAAATGCTGAACATGACTGAAAATAAGAATACGTGCCAGGAAGGAACTGTGCTAACTTGGACGATGCACACTAGAAAAGAAACTTCAAGCTTATTTGTAGCCCTTCAGGCTACATGAAGATTTATGTTTAAAAGTTGTTTTGTTATATGTGTGTGTATATAAATATATATATGTATATATATATATATATAATTTAATCACACGCACTTCACTCATTTCATTGGAGAGTTAATATATTATCATTACAGAATGCTACATGTGTTACCCACTAGTTGATAGGATGTTTTGCTGTATTTTTTTTCTTTTTTAACCTTGTTACAAGGGGAGCCATATTTGGTGTGGGTTTGGGTATATTGAGAAGTTAGTGTGGTACCAAAACAAAAGACTGATAAAAAAGAAAAAGAAATATTTCTAGATTCATAAACCATTCCAGCTAAAGAAAGCTCCGAGATCTTTTAGTTCAACTGTCCCATTTTGCGGTTGAGGAAAATTGAGTCTCAAAGAAGTGACCCAAGGTCAGAACAAGCTGGTGGGGGCAGAGCCAACACCATAATCCAGGAGGAATTGAATGATCCTCACTCATACCTTTCCAACTTGCAAGAATCCTCAAATCTGTTAAGTACTTATTAAGCACCTACTAAATGCCAGGTTCTGTGATAGCCACCAGGGATGCAGCCCAGGTTTCCTGTAGACTGGGAAGGAGAAAGGGGTTTAAGATTTAGAACAGGAGACTTAATCTAGTCCAAACAACTCCTGAAGATACTAGACTGAGAAAAAGTAAACAATTTGCCTAAGACCACTTTGGTAGCAGAGCTGGGATTTGAACTGAGGTATTTTGATGCCAAATATGGTGCTTTTTACACTAAAACAAATAATCCAACAATCTTCATAAAGATATATGTGAGGGATGGGTTCAATTTTGGATACATACTCTCAGTGAAAAGAGGTCTAAAAAAAAGCACTGAACAAACCCTAAACACACAATCTCAGATAATTTAGGTGGGTTCTTCCTGGAAGTAGGATTGAATGTCTCTTAATGCTTCTTCCTATGTGTAGGACTTAGCATCTCTGATTCAGGACAGGCCATATGGAAATCATGCCAGCAGACTACCTTACCTGGGGGAACACTCTAGTCTGAACTGGCAGAGATCCCTGTGGCAAGACAACAGAATCAGGTCATTTCTGTCCTTTTTGAACATCCACAAATCCAAAAGCAACAAGTTCCCTCATTAAAAGGTTATTTCTACCCACTTGTTTCCTTTCTCCTTTGGAAAGAACACATTTCCTTCCTTTTGGGCAGCTGAGAAAATCCCTTGGTGTGTGTGTGTCTTATGGAAAAGTTTCCACTCACCCACACATCATCCCCATGACCCTGAAAGGCTGACTTGCATTTATTCTGGCTCCTTAGAAAAGGTTAACTAAAGAAATCATCCCAATGTGTCTTGCGGCCATAGGCACCCCAACTTCTGCCTCCCAGTCTTAATGCATTTTGGATCCCATAATCCATCTTTAACCAAGTTCAGCCAAAGGACTAGAAAACAACCCCACAACCAGGGTGGGGAAGTTCAGACTAATGGTCAAACATTACCAAAAACCTAGTAGATAGGAAGTAACTAAATCACCATTCCCTCCTCAGAGCCAGCAGGGCTTTTCTCAAATTTCCTTGGTGCATTTCACAAGCCTGGATCTGTCTTTTACAAAATTGTTGAAGAAATGTTCCCTCAGGGAGTTTACATTCTATCAGGGAAGATAACATGTACATATGGACATCAATGATCATAGATTTAAATGTGAAAAGGTCCTTGAAAAAGTCTAGTAAAACTTTTTCATTTTACAGATGAAGAAACCAAGTCACAGAGAGATTTACTGACTTGGCCTAGATCATACAGATAAACTGGTGAGATCTGAGTTTGGAGCCTTTGACTCCATAGTCAATGTCCTTTTCACTGTTTACAGGCATCTACTATACACATAAAAATCAATACAAAGTAATTCGAAAATGTGTTGATAGGATGATATGAAAAGCATTTTGTCAACTTTTGTTTAAAAATATTTTAATGCAGATATCATTATAAGGTGAACAAATTTTAAAACTCCATATTTTTAGTCCTTAGAATTGACTAGAATGCTTACTGCCTCTCAGGCCTGAGAGGATAATTTGGTGCTACAAGTGAAAATGTTATATTAAATATATTGAACTCACTAAGGAAATTTAAACTATTTAATGGTTTATAGTTATAAATAATGAAGAAGTAATGTTGCATGGGGCAGGGGTAGGACAAGAGCAGGGAGAGAATCCCATTCCCATGCCCATGAAAAACTTAAATCACATATTCCCCTGTGAAATATATTGCAAAAGGTGCTAATTTGGGAGTTGTCAAAAGGCCTGGGTTCGAAACCTGACTGTGCAATATATTACTTATTTCACCTTGGACCAACAGCAGCATTACCTCTCTGGGTCTCAACTTCCACATGTACAAAATGTGAAAATGGAAATGAAAAACTAGAAAGCATCTGTTGATGACTCCAAGGGCCCCTGTTAAATTCTATGATTTCCTCTCTCACCCCTGGAAATCCTCATTTTTCTCCAAACATTTGGGTTTTTTTCTCTTTTTTATTAATTAATTTATTTTTAGTTTTCCACATTCATTTCCACAAGACTTTGAGTTCCAAATTTTCCCCTCTCCCCTCCTTGAGATGGCATTCATTCTGATTATCCCTTCCTCCAGTCTGCCCTCCTTTCTATCACTCCCCTATCTCGTTCCCCCTTACTTTCTTGAAGGGCAAGATAGATTTCTATACCCCATTGCCTGTATATCTTATTTCTCAGCGTTTTTCTCAAAACATTTGTCCACCACTGTGGAGTCACACTGTTCCATTTCTGCAGTGTTTTCACACTGACACCTTTTGGAGATGCATTTCATCTAAATAAAGGAAAGGTCTATTTGGCATTTTGTCTCTTAGGCAGAAATGTAAATGTCCTCCAGTCAAATTTTACTCTGATGCTACAGCCTGGATTCACACTAGTTATATCAGCAGAGAGGGGCAGTTAGGTTACACCAGAGTACAGAGTGCCAGGTCTAGAGTCAGGAAGTATCATCTTCCTGAGTTCAAATATGGCCTCAGACTTTTACTAGTTCTATGACCTTGGACAAGTCACTTAACCTTGTTTGCCTCAGCTTCCTCATCTGTCAAACAAACTGGAGAAGAAAATGGGAAACCACTACAGTACCTTTGTCAAGAAAACCCCAGATGACAACACAAAGAGTCAGACATGACTGAACAATGACAATGTAGCAATAGAGAACAAACTCTTAACAGTTGCTATGAGGTTTAAAAGGTTCTGAATCTGCCCTCTGAAGACCAGCCACCAGGTTACTCTGGGGAGATAAATGGTTCAGTCACCATATTTTTTTCTTTTTAAAATATTTTAATTGTTTCCAATTACATGTAAAAATACTTTTTAACATTTATTTTTTAAAAGCATGAGTTCCGAATCTCTCCCTTCCTTCATCCCCTCCTCCCTCATTGAGAAGGCAAGCAATTTGATATAGGTTATACATGAATCACCACAATTCTTGAAAACCACCTACTGAATCATAGATGATTTGCTTTCTGGTTCTATTTCAATAGAGAGGGTTCCTTGAAAAACTGAAGGAAGTTATCTCTGTCCTGCTCTTGAAGGAAACAATTCATACTTAGGAAATGAAACAATACTCTGAAGGTAACCTCCACGCTCCCATACTTCAAAGGATCACAGATATGAAAGGGAACTCAGAGGTCACCCAGATGACTCTTCTTCAATTTACAGACCAGGAAACTGTGTCCCGAGGGGTTAGGTGAATTGCTCAAGGTCATAGAGTTGGTAAAAATCAGAGGCAAGAGAGTTTTCACTGTAACACTCACTCTACCTGTTTGAAAAATAATGGAATTAAGGCAGCTAGGTGAAGCAGTGAAGAGGGTGCTGGGCCTTGAGTTGGGAAGATTCATCTTCCTGAGTCCAAATCTACCACCAGATACTTACTAGCTGTGTGATCCTAGGCAAGTCACTTAACCCTATTTGCTTCAGTTTTCTCATCTATAAATGTTTTTCTATTTTTCATTCAAATTCATGTATAATTCAAATAATTGATCTTGAGAAGAAAACAGCAGATCTCTCCAGTACCTTAGCCAAAAAAACCTCAAATAGGGTCATGAAGAGTTGGACATGGTTAAAAACAACTGGACGACAACTTGAAGTCAGGAGGACCTGAGTTCATATGTTGGCACCATACCTTTACCAGCTGCTAGGAAAATCGCCTGATCTCTATCAGCCTATTTCCTCATCTATAAAATAAGATGAATAGGGGGTGGCTAGGCAGTGCAGTAAATAGAGCACCAGCCCTGGAGTCAGGAGGATCTGAATTCAAATCCAACCTCAGACACTTAGCACTTACTAGCTGTGTGACCTTGGGCAAGTCACTTAAACCCAATTACCCTGCCCTCCCCCTCCAAAAAAAAAAAAAAGCAAAAAAAAATAAGGATGAATAATAATATCACCTACCTCGTGGGGTTTTTAAGAGGATCAAATAAGATAACATACATAAACTTTAAAATGTTATATCAATGTTAGTTATTATTATCATTTCATCAATGAACATATCAAGCATCTACTGCATATCAGGTGCTTTACTAGGCTGGGCACACGAAGATTAAAAATGAAATAATTTCTGCCCTCAAGGGGCTTACATTCTACTGGGGGGTTATAACAGGAAGGTCCATGTTATTCTCTCTATTTCCTAGATAGGGAAAGAAAAGCAGAACATAGCAAAATTCTCATCTGGCATCATGGCACAATCTGTAGGAAATCTATTTCTCAGCTCTAACCTTCTACTACCAGCTTCACTTCTCTCTTTTACCCAAAGGACATCGATGTGATATTGTAACCCCACCCTATGCTATTCCATAGAGTTCTTAACTATCTTTAGCCTATCTAAAATTCCTTATTTGGAAAGAATTAGAGAGGCAGATATGATCATTCCACTTCCATAGTCAGACCCAAAATGAGCCAGAATGTTTCTACAGAGTATTAAGTTTCTCTGAGAAAATTCCACATAGCATTTTTTGGACACCAAAGGTTTGAATTTATGAAGTCTTTCTTTAGAACAAAATAATCTTGTCAAGTCTCTAAACTATTGCTACCATGCATCTCTCAAATAGGACCATTTTCACAGGGTTGCTGACACATGGCTCAGTTTTTCCCTGACACAGGGATCATTATATCTAGATGAAAGGTAAGCCCAGATCACCTGGGACAGTTCAACCTCAGAAATGCATTCTGGCAGAGAGAAATGACAAACAGACAGACAGAGACAGAGATATAATAGAAAGAAAGAGAGAAAGAAGGAAAAAGAGAGAGAGAGAGAGAGAGAGAGAGAGAGAGAGAGAGAGAGAGAGAGAGAGAGAGAGAGAGAAAGAAAGGAAGAAAGAGAGAAAGAAAGAAAGATAGGCAGACAAAGATAGATAATAGGTAGGGAGATAAAGGATAAATATGTGTGTGTATCTCTCTATATAGATAGATATGTATATGTGTCTATATCTATAGACAGATAGCTAGATAGATAGACAGACAGAGATAGATAATAGGTAGGGAGAGAAAGGATATATAGATATATATTTATATTTATATATATAGTTATATATAGTTTTACATATGTGTCTATCTCTCTATATAGATAGATATTTATATGTGTCTATAGATAGATAGACAGATAGATAATAGGTAGGGAGATAAAGGATATAGATATATAATTATATGTAGTTTTATATGTGTGTGTATCTCTCTATATAGATGGATATGTATGTGTCTATATCTATACATAGATAGATAGATAGATGAGTAATTATAGTCTTTATTTTTGCCATGTGCCTGTGATTCCATTGATATAGAGAATTTTGAGTGAGGGAAAACCATTCATGCAAATGAGAACTTTCTCCAGGACCAGTAGTTCCCTAGCACACTGAGAGTTTAATAGACTTGGCATGGTCAAACATTCAATATGTGTCAGAGCTGGGATGCCTGATATTATCCAGTAATATTGTAAGATCTTGGATTTACACTACCCTTATATTCAATCAAGTTCAAAGAACTATGAGCTCATTTATCCTTGACATATCTTAGTATGAGAGGAAAAGGCAAATGTGATTAACCCATTTTACAGCTAGAGCCAAGGAGGCAAAGGGAAATACTGTGAAAAGACCAAGTTTAGTATATCTATAGTAATGATATTACAAAGCATTTTACAGACATAATGTCATTTAATTTTCACAACAATATTATGTGGTAGTTACTACTTGAGAGACAGCCTAGCAAAGTAGAAAGAGGGGCTGGAAAATCAGGAAGACTTGGGTTCTAGTCTTGCTTCTGGCACATCTAGCTATGTGACTTTGGGCAAACTGTTCACCTTCTCAGTCCCTAGATGAAGGTAAATAGAGCCCATTTCAGAGACCACAGAAAATACCCATACTCACTAATAAATAACTGTCTCTTCCAGAGACTGGAATCTCAGTCACTAACATCCCTGAGCAACAGAGTGTTTAACACAGGGCCTGGTATATCATGAGCACTCTGTAAATGCTAGCTATCATCATCATCTTCTTCATTATTGCTACTATTTATTAGCCACAACATGACTTCTAGGAGTTACTCCATCACATGGGTGCCCCTCTCTGTGGATCCTGTGTGTGCACACATATGTGTATGTATGTACATACATATGGATAGGTATATGTAGACACATGCAAATATGTATTCGTGTGTACATGTATGTGTAAGTATGGGCATGTATTACATACATGTATGTGTCCATTTATGTGTGCGTGTATGTATAGGTATATGTAGAAATATATGTTTGTAAATATTTATGTGACTATGTGTATAAATGAGTGTGTGTACACACATGTATGCTATGTGTTTGTGTGTGTGCATATGCATATGCATGTGCATGTGTATGTATGTGAAATTGTTCTTTCCTAGGAGATTTCTATTCTAGTTGCCCTCTACAGTAGGGACTATCTTCTTTTGTCACTGCTTGTTACTGTCTTATGTATCTCTATTTCCCACAGTCACAGGTGTTCTGGTAAATGTTTAACAACCAGCTCTCAAAAAAAAATGAATGGTATCTTTTTTTTAAGTTTAATCTGCTTTATTAAGACTTTCTTAAAGCTAGAAAATCAACAATGTAATATGTCATACTTTGATTTGTAATGATGATTTCTTTCTAAGGTATAAATGCTCACATTAAAAAATTTAACCATTGAGGATCCAAATGGTTCTAGAACACCCCTTTCCAGCTTTCCTGAACTTGGTTATTTGGCACAATTACCCATCTTTGTCCTCCTGACTTCCAAAGTTTTTATTTATGGCATTTTCCTCCATGTCTAGCACATTTATTCCCTTTCCCAGGGACCAACTCTCTAACTGCTAGCCCATGGAGAAAGAACAAAAGAGAGGTCCTATCTCAGCCCAATGTGTTTATAGTTCAAAAACATATCACCAGAAAGAGTGCCTCCATTCTTCTGAAGTACAAGTTGCACAGACCCAAGTCTCAAACAAAAGAGGTTTCCCAGAGTCTAGAAGAACTATAACTCCTTCCATAGTAACAGGAGGGTTTATCCCTCTAATGTCATATAAATTCATAGTGGGTTTGGGGGAAGGGTGTTTAACCATTTGTATCCCTGCTCCCATAGAATCTGGAAGACATGTTTCCCAGTCACATTAATACTTCCCACTAGGTTTAGGGTGCCCCACTCCCTCCATACTCTTTGGCATCTGGGCAGGCTATTCAGACTCCTTGGATTCTTTCTAAATCATATAGAAAAGGGAGGGGGAGTCATGTACTTCATCTGGCACTACCATGGAGCAGAAATGAAAAGATTTGCAACCCTCTCATCTATCTATCTATCATCTATCTATCTATCTATCTATCTATCTACCTATCTATCTATCTATCGATATAGTTATCAGCACCAATGCCACCCTCTTTTTCCTTTCCCTAATTCCACATAGTCACTCACTTCTATCTATTCTTTTCTATCACATTGTCACCACCCTGATCCAGGGTCATATGTCTAGAAAACTCTGTGTTTGGTACCTTAACCTCCAGTTTCTCCCTACTTTAACTTAATCTTTAGATTACTGGCAGATGGATTTTTCTTAAATATCATGTTTGTCAGGTCACTATCCTGCTGAAAGAAACTTCAGTGGTGCAATGGGAAAAGTACTGAAGTAGCAGCAGACCCAGGTTCGAATCTCAGCTCTTCTGCTCCCCGCCTATAGGAACTTGTTAGTCATTTGAGCTCTTGGGACCTCAGTTTCTAATCTATAAAGTGAGGAACTTAGGCATAATGCAACCTAAGTAAACTTGACCAGATTACTTAACCTCCATGAACCTCAGTTTCTCCATCTGTAAAATGAGAAAATTTACCTATATAGGCTCTAAGGACCGTTTTAGCCCTAGGTCTCTGAATGAAATGGTCTCTAAGATCATTTCCACCATTAATCAATGATAATAATCAATAATAACTTATCTAATGGCCTTCAAGAGCCCCTCCAACCTGTATTTCCAACTGCAATTTCCATTTTCCTAAAACAAATCCACTACCTCAGTGAAATGGCCTATTCACTGTCCTCCAAATATGCTCTGCACATAATCATCTCCCTACCTTTGCTCCAGGTATTCCTCACCCCTGAAATTTGCTTCTCTCCACATAGCTGAATCCTACCCATTTAAATCCTTTAAATCCTCCTAAAGATTCAAGTCTCCTCCATAAAGTTTTCTGGGAGCACATTAAGCTACAGCACCAATGATCATTATCATCATCTTTATCATCATCACCATTATTATCATCAATGACACACTTAGGTAATATTTTAAGGTTTTCAAAGTGCTTGCAATACATTATCTCATTTGAACCTCTTAACCATAAAAGGCAACTTTTACAGATATCATAAGCCCCATTTTACAGATGGGGCAAAAAAGCCAAAGCTCAGAGGGAATGATGGAATCATAGATTTAGGAAGAAAAGGAACTTTAGATACCAACTAGTCCAACGCCCTTATTTTACAGGTGAGGAAACTGAGGCACAGAGGTTAAGTTGCCTTAGAAACACAGTTAATAAATGTTAGAGGCAATTATTGGACTCAGACCTTTCTGATTCCAAGGTGAGCATTTTATTCACTGAATCACACTATTTCTCAAAGATCTTGCCATAGTCCTAAAAATGTGGCTGAGTCAGAAAGGAGACCAATGGACCCAACCCAGAAATATGATGGAATATAAAATAGGAGGAGAAAGGGAGGCACCCCCTATTAAAAAAACATTTTAAGGAAATAAGGCAAGTCTGACAAATGATCAACTCCTCTGACCAATATTGTCTCCTATTGTTTATTCACCATGAGTATTTTAGTCACTGAATAAAAATAGCTAACATTTATGTAGTACCTACTACGCACTGTGCACTTTACAAATATTACCTTTTTGATCCTCACAATGAACCTGGAAGGTAGGTGCTATTATTATTCCCATTTTATAGATGATGAAACTGAGGCAAACAGAGGTTAAGTGTTAAGAGTTTAAGGCCCAGGGTCAGGGACTTCACTGAGGCTAAATCTTCCTGATTCCGGGTGCAGCACTACTAACCTATTCAGTGTCAGTGCTGCCAAGAAATTTCTTGTTCTTCCCCAACTGGGCCTTCTGGTTTTAGCTTACTAAACTTCTGATATGAATCCCCTATCCTTTACTTTAAGGCAGGGATTAATTTTCCCCTATACCTAGTGTTTGTCAGGGCAAGAGGTGCCATCTCCTATCCACACAAGCCAATTTGCATGATGTCATATAATGCCTCATGCTATTACTTAACTTATCTCCCCCCAGTGACTATGCTAAAGGTTCTGGAGGGTAAGGTCTATTTCTCTCACTCCCCTTGCATAGATACATGCCCACTGAGGGTCTTATCACAGTGCTATAGAAACAGCAGGCAATGAATATTTTGTGAATGAATGAACCCCAGCTTGATCTGAGTTTATCCATAAGTTACATTTTTAGAAAATGGAAATTTCTTGCTTTAAAAATTTTAAAGAATTCTTAGGGCCCTTCCAAGTAACAGCCAATCGAGACTAGTGTTCTGGTCCCAAGAACATAGTTCAGAACAAAACTAAAGTGGCAACCTATATTTCAGTTTCCATTATTGAATCATTTTGACAGCTAAATACATGTGATTGTGCCAGGATCCATACATGGCGCTAAGGCTCAGGTTATGCAAAATCATTTACTTCAGTAAGATATCTAGTACAATTTCCCAGCAGGTCCTAGAAGGACACATTCTAATTTCGGAGTATGTCTTTCATTTATCCATTTTTGAGGCAGTTAAGTAGCATAGTGGATAGAATACTAGACATAACATCAGAAAGACCTGAGTTCAAGTCCCATCAAAGACATTTAACTAGCTGTCTGTGATACGGGGTAAACTCACCTTCAGTCTTCTCATCTGTAAAATGTTGATAATGGTAACACCTACCTCACAGAACTGTTTCAAGGATCAATGAGGTAATAAAAGTAAAGATAATACAAGTAAAAATCAATGACATAATACAAGAAATTATACAAGTTTGCTTTGCAAACCTTAAAGGGCTCTATAAATGGAAGTTATTACCAGTGTTGTTCCTTAAGTACCGTGGAGTTTAGCACAAAAGTATCATTAAGAAAAAAACTTCCTGCACTCTTGCATGCAATTCACACTTTTTTTGCAGGAGGGGGGAGGAATCCAGATCTGTCATTTTATTGCTATAGGGAACTCTCAAAGAAGACACTCTCTCTCCCAATGCAGATTTGCACCTTCTGTGCAACTTATGGGACTTGAGGGGTTCACTTGCCTAAGGAGACACATTGAGTTTGTGTCAGAGGTGAAATTTTAAACCAGCTCTCCCTTGCTTCAAGGCCAGATCTCTTTTCCCAATTCCACACTGCCATGTTGATGAACACATTGCTATAATTAATTGTAACAACATATAATATTTATATTTATCAGAAATTACCACAGGGATAAATTATCACTTATTAAGTATCTATATCATACCTGGTAGTCCAACTGGTCATTCAACAACAAAAAAGGAAATATATGAACACATTCCTAAGAATGAATGAAACAATACAAGAACAATCTTGATTCATCTGGAAAGTTTTCCTAAAATAGGTGAACCATCCTAAAACTAAGTATTCAATTTTTCACATCTACTGTGGGAAGTCCCCACTTTTCACCACTCTTGCTCAATAAGTGACTTAATAGCCACTTAATATATAGAAAACAGGGTTCTCCCATACAGACCCTACAATTTCACTGATATGGGGAACTTCCAGAGTGGGAACTTCCTCCACAAATGCAGGTCAGTAACTTCACTGTAATTTAATGTCTTAGTGAGATGTCTGAAGTCCTAAGATGTTAAAAGACTTTCCTACAGGGCAGCCTGGTGGTACAGTAGATAGAATGTCAGACCTGGAGACAGGAAGACACCTTCCTGACTTCAAATCTGGTCACAGACACTTGCTAGCTGTGTGACCCTGGGCAAGTCACTTAACCCTGTATAGTTTAGTTCCTCATCTGTAAAAATGAGCTGAAAAAGGAAATAGCAAACCACTCCACTATCTCTGCCAACAAAATGAAGCCATGAAGAGTTGGATATGACTGAAGAAACTGAACAACAAAAATACTAACAGCAAATACTGTCCTTATTTATCTGCTTACTGGCATCACCTTTTTTCTTTTCACCCTTATTTTCTATGCAGACTAAATTTTTGTAGGGAAGTCCCTTGAAAGCCAAGCATCTAACCACTTTTCTGTCCCAGAAAAATAAAGAAGGGGTGGTGGTTAACAAACAATGGGTCTCCTTTAGGCCAATGTTTTACATCAATCTGAGCAAGGAGCTATCCAATGCTAGCACAGGACAGGCTGTAGGGAAGAGCTGAACAGAAGACAAACTGGGGAAACTGCCCAGCTTCACAGGTCTTCCAATATAGTATGGCTTCAGTACTTAGCGTGAACTGAGTCCCCTCCAAGAGTGCCAATGATCAAGAGTTAGTTATTGTAAAAAATTAGGAAGAGGAAAGCAATGTGGAAAATATTGATTTAAGTCTTTGAAATACCAAATTAGGAATCTGGCTGCTATGTGGGATGAATCTGTGATTAAAGCCAAAAGCAAAATAAATAAACAAATAAATAAATGAATGAAAGTAACACTCAAAAGAGATGAAAGAGGGAGTTTGCAAATGGGTGAATTTCTGTTATTAGGACAGTGTCAGGATGGGTTTATTAGATGGTTTGGGTATTCACTTCAAATTAGATAAGACACATTATGAAGACAGAAGAGGAGCAGTAAAATGTAAGTTCCCTGAGGGCAAGGTCAGTCTCCTTTTCATTTTTACCTTTTGTATCCCCACTGTGTATTGTGGCTTGCACACAACTGTAACTTTTAAAATGCTACTTAAATCAAATTGACTGAGTAAGTAGGACAGATAGATGTGGAGTGTGGGAAGGAATATTATCTTAAAGTGACAGGATTTAACAGTTACTTGATATGAAGGGCAGGGTCTAATATAACATCAAGGCACTACACTTAGAGATAAAATAGAGAGTGATTTCTCTCACTCATAAGAAAAAAAATAGACAGGGAGACTACTTTGGTGGGGGGAAGAATGAAGAGTTTGTTTTTTATCTACCTTAGTTTTTAATGTGAGCCAGACATTCACATGGAGGAGGGGTCATCCTTTTCCCCTTTCAAATAAGAACTGAACTATGAGAGAAAGAGTGGGCCAAAAGAGATATATTTAAGAATCATCCTCCTAAAAGCAACTATATTCTCTGGTTTCAATTCCAGAGAATTCCTTAAAAAAGTTGGGGAAGATGCCTCATTGGGAGTCTCTGAGAATAAAGTCATTCTACAACCACTCAGAGAATCTGGTTCAGAAGGTCCTAATATTCCTGATTTGAGATGGGGGTGTGGATGGGGAAAAGGGGTTTGAGACAAGATGATCCTAGGATTCTTTTCAGTTTTAGTTTCACTACAATGATCTGTTAGGCCCAAGTTTCTAATCTGCTCCCTACAGAGCAGAGATGTACCAGATGACATATGCCCAGCAGTAAGTGGCTGCTCTCCTGTCATACTGAGGATAGCTTAAATGATTTGGAATCCTTCCAAGCACAAAGGGACTGGCCAAATCATTTGACATTTATTGGAGAGTGGGACTGGGAGGGGACATAAAGAGTTCATTTTAAAATATCCACCCAGAAAGTGGGACAAATGCCATAAAGATTATCTGTATATACTTTTATTTTCTAAGAAAGTCCAGGCAGCCCTCATTTATATTTGAAAAAAAAAATATATGATTAACCATAGTTAACTGTGAATGCAGATGTTTTGCATTAGAACCACTAGTCAAAGTTTGAAAGCATTTAATATTATATATTGCTACCATTCAGACTAAATTGTTTTTTTAATGTACACAATATTCCAAATTTAATTTTGAGCTGTTTGGATCAGTCTGTAAAAAAGATTTGATTATACCTGAGTGTTCTGGCCCCAGTTTTTCCATATCTCAGTAATCTTGGCGGTAATTGGCTGATTAGGTGCCTCACACTCCATCTCTGCCTCAGTTTCCATGGTAATGTTACAGGAGCTATTATAGATGAGAACTTCATCTCTTTCCACTTTAGGGCTGAAAAGAGAGGGGAGGTTAAATGGGGTGTCATCAATCTTAATGAAATGCAATTATTTTTACTCTTATTAATCATTGCAAGCCATTAGCTTGTGGCAACTACAGGCCACCATTTGTCAAATTTTGCAAATTTCTGTAATTTTGTTTCCATTCTTTTATTGTTTATTTGTTTTCCCTTTATCTGCAACCCCTGCAATGAAAATATATGCGGTAAATATCTTTCACTAAGGCTTTGCTCTTTTCCAAATCTATTAGGAATATTAGCACCAAAAAAAGCATCTTTCTCCCACTCCAAACCAACAAGCAAAGCAGGGATGACATGGTCTGTTTTGAAGATGGAAACAAACATTGGGGAGAGATTTTTCTCTTTCCCCCTTCTCTCTTCCTGCTCTTACTCAAACTTAGCACTGGGGGAGTGAATAGCCTTTATCCCCCCCAGGGCAGAGGGAGAAATTGGAAAACCCACACAACTGGCTAACTGGTCCCTAATTCCAACTGTGAAAAAATGAGCTCATTTAGGCTTTCAATTCCCTCTCCCCAGCTGATGGCAATGAGTCTCTGTTGCTAGGAGTGGAACATTAACTTAGTAAATTAATTAAACTTACTTAACAGCCCAGACTAAGGAGATTCGATATATGTGCCAGTTACACTCCCAGCCAGTGACTCTAAAAGCCCCTCTTGCACTGAGCAGAGAAGTCAGAAGATGGGAAATGAAAGATAGAGGCCTGACAGCTTTACTTAGAAAAACAAAACATTTGGATATGTTGGAGGAAGGTTAGGAGGGGAGTTTTAAAGGGTCTTATGCCCAATAGCTGTGATCTTCTCTCAAGCTTAATCCTGGCTGAGGGTATTGCTATAACTATCTCAGATTATTTATATTATTGATAAGTATATCACCATCATCGTACTTGACATTGGCATTATATTTTATATTTTCAAGTCACTTCTATAGCTATTATTAAATTTCATCTCCCCTCTCCCCATTTTATAAGGAGAAAATTGAGGCCAGAGAGAATGTGACTTGCTTAGGGTCATATAACTACCTAGTGGCAGAACCAGAGCTAGTGTCTAGGTCTTTTAACCGCTGCTGCATTGATCCTTGAAGTACCTAGTCATATGCTAAATAGTGAGTTACCTGTCACTGAAAGTATTCCAGCAAATGTACAGCAATCAATCAACCAACATACATTTATTAAGTTCCTATGTACTAAACATAACCAGCTAGGTGATATAGTAGACAGAGCACTGGGCATGGAGTCAGGAAGTTCTGAGTTCAAATCCAGCCTCAAACACTTACTAACTGTGAGACCCTAGGCAAGTCACTTAACCTCTCATCAGTTAAATGAGGACACACTGGAAAAGGATATGGCAAACCACTCCAGAACCTTTGCCAAGGAAAGAGTCCATGGGGTCTTGTAGAGTCAGATATAACTGAACAACAACAAATGTATCAACCATTGTGCCAAGTGAACAAATGAAATAATCACCATTATGAACAATTAAAAGGATGAGTACAAAGTAAATCTATACAGATTATATACAAAATACATACAAGGTAATTGGGTAGACACTATCTGTTAGGGAAAGGTTAGCAGACTACCTGTCACCGAAGTTGGAAATAGGACTCCTACAGAGGGGATCCCAGAGGGCTAGACTGAAGTTCCTGCAATTCCTCTTGAAGCCTAAGATTCTAAACCTGGCAGACAAGAAAACCCCCCAGGAAGACCAGAAGCATCTGGTAAACAAACAATTTTCTGTTCAAGAACCCAGAATTCTACTGAACCATATTATCTCTTTTAAATCAATATCAAAAATGTCCCTTTCAAGCAAACGTTATAAAAGCAAACATTGGGAGTTCGGAACCAAAGAGTCTCTAAGCCTGTCTAACATTTCACTTAAGTGAACTTGATGCTGAAAGAGGCCTACCTTATTCTCCAATGGATATGTGGTCAAAGATATGGATGGACAAATTGTTTTCAAAAGAACAGCAAACAGGGCACTGGACTTGGAGAGCCTGAGTTCATTCAAATCCTGCCTGAGATACTTCCTTGTTACATGACTCTGAACAAGTCATTAACCACTCTATGCCTCAGTTTCCTCATTTATAAAATTGGGGCAGGGCTCCTAAAGTCCTTTCCAAATCAATAATCTTCTGAAAAATGCTACCCAGAGAAATAAATGATGGAGTCTGAATGCAGATCAAAGCATTCTATTTTTCACTTTATTTTTTTCATGTCTTTTTTTTTCTTTTGGTCTGTGTCTTCTTTCACAACATGACTAATATGAAAATATGTTTTGCATGATTACACATGTAAAAAAATTTAAATTAAATAAATCCATAATTTTCTGAACCACTGGTATAAAACTCAAATAGAAATACTTTCTTATGGGCCACATACTGGTTCAGAAAACATTAACTGTGTTATTGTTAACATTTTCTATGCTGTACCTAATTTTTATGTATTTTTGTTAAATAGCTCCAAATTACATTTAAATCTGGTTCAGACCAACTCAGGAGTTTTTGCAGACACCTCTGTTCTGAACAACCATATGAGATTGGTCCAAATGACTAATAATAAGAGAAATCCAAATCAAAACAATCTTCAGGTTTTGCCTAATGCCCAGAAAATTGGCCAGACTAATAAAAAATGGAAACTGTCTATGCTGGAGAGGTTGAAGGAACAAAGCAACAAGATATTACACTCTTGATGGAGTCATAATTAGGTCCACACATCCTAGTAAGAAATTTTTTAAAATGACTAAATTTTCTATACCCTCCAGACAGCTGTTTGACAGAGATTTCAAGGAGGTCAAAGACAGAAAACAAAAAGTCCAAAAGATACCAAAATGTTCATTGCAACCTCCTAAGACTTTAAAACAGCAATACAGCTGAAAATCTTCACTGGCAGAAAGAGGATTCTCTAAACCAACAAAATCACAGACCCAGTCCAAAAAAAGAAAATGTCATCACTGCAACTTTTGTGATCCAATAAAACATTGGAAAAAAAGTAGATATCCACCATTTAATGAATGACTACACAGATTATGTAATATATGACTGCAATATAAGAATACTAACAAGCATTCAGAAATGCATGGGAAGAGATATAAACTGATGCAGAATGAATTAAGCAGATACAGTAAAAACAATATACACAATGACTAAAACAACAAAAAGGAAAAGAATAAAAAAAAACTAAAACTGAATACTGTGTAATTATAATGACCAGCATTAACCCTTAAAAAAGAAAATATCTTTTTTCTGCTTTCATGGCAGACAGAGCTGGGACACCATGGGGAGAAAAAAGGGGGAGAGAAAATCACCTACTATGTGCCAGGCATTATATTAAATGCTTTACTAATATTATCTCATTCAATCCACACAAAAACCCTAGAAGAAGGTGCTATTATTATTCCCATTTTATAGTTAGGAAACTGAGGCAGAGAGGGGTTAAGTGTTTTGCCTAAGGTCACAGAGCTATTAAGTATCTAAAGGCAGACTTTAGTCTTCCTGACTCCTCTAAGCTGCTTCTTGGTGTTTGTTGGTTTTGTAGGACTATTTTTCCTTTTTTTTAAATCTTTGTTACCTAGGGTGGCTTACAAAAGAGAAGAGAGAGAGAAAATATAAATTCAGAAATGAATATGATACAAAAACAAGAATTTTTTTTAGAAAAAAATTTAAGGAAAAACAGTCCTAGTCTGAGCATCATATTCCTGCAGATTTTCACTCCATATACGTGGCAGGACTTATGCCAGGAAGTAAGAAAAAGGAAGTATCTAGGATCCCAGGTCTAGTCCTTTTAGAGGTGCACATAGGAAAAAAGAGGATAAAAATGTAACCTTAGAGAACATGAAATGAAGATGCTTTAAATCATAGAATCTTGTCATCTACTCCCAAAACCTTCCATACAAAGAAAATAATTCTTCTGTAAAATTCCATAAGTTGACTTGAACATTTCAAGTGATGGGGAGCTTACCACTTCGAGGTGGTCTCCATTCACTGTTGGATAGCTCTAATTATTAGGAAGGGTTCCCTAGAAATTTGCATAACCCCACATTTCCAAATATTAGTCATGACTGTGTGACCTCTGAAATATTAGAAATTAAGTCTTCTTCCTCTTCCACATAGCAGGTCTTCAACTCTTTGGTTTTCATCTTCAAATATTTGAAGATAGCTGTTATGTGGCTCTCTCCCTTTACTTACCATTTATTCTTCTCTATTTCAACTAAATATCCTCCATTCCTCATAAGACATTATGTCAACAACACCTTGGTTGTCTTCTTCAGCCTAGTTCCAGCTTGTCAATACCCTCTTAAAATCTGATGTACAGAACTGAACCAAGTATTCTATAGGCAATGTAACTGGTACAGATTATGGCAGTATATTCCCTTTTGTTATTTTGGACATAATATCTTTATTAATACACCCTAAGATTGCATCATTTTTGGCTGTTTTATTTACAGCTACATTCCATTATTAATAGGCTCATAATAAGAATCGGTTAGGGTCAACAACAAACTCACACCATTTCCACACAAAGTGCTATTAAACCTTGACCATGTCTGTACAGTTGATTTTCTAAATGTAAACATAAGACTTGGCCTTTATCCCTATTACATTTCATCTTTATTAGATTCCAGCCCATTGTTCCAGCCAGATGAAATCATTTGGAATCTTAATTCCATCATTTGTTTCTAGCTATCTCCTCAGCTTTATGTCATCTGAACATTTGATTGTATGCCTTCTATGTGTTCATCCAGATTGTGGACAAAAAAAAATTATACCACATGAAGCCAAGGATAGAGAGCTATGGCATGCTACTAGAGACTTTCTTCCATTTGACATTTGTCCATTAATCAAAAGTCCTTAGATTTCTTTGTTAAACTATTATTCCATCTAATGAAACTATTCTTCAACCTACATTGCTCTCTCTAGAGCCCAGCAAAAAAAATCATCATAGCTTTGGTCAAATGTCTTGATAGAAATCAAGATACACTATGTCAATGTCATATCTCAAGTCTACCAGTGTGACAACCTTATCAAACTAGGAAACGTGATTCACTTGGCATAGCTTAATTTGAGTAAATTCACATCTCTTTCCACTTTAGTTGTCTTCCAACTATCTGTTGGGATCGGCAATGAATGTAGTGAATATTCAGTACTTAGCACTGTACCTGGTACATAAATGTTAGTTGACTGATCACCTGGATTTTAGTTCCTAGGATTCAACTTTCTCCCTTTTATAAAAATTGGGAGGAAGGGAGAATTTTCCCATTTCCAGTTTTCTAGTGTGTCCCTTACCTCCATGATTACTGAAAGATTACTAATAGTGGATCCGTGATACTTTCAGAACTCTGTAAAGTAATTTATAGTGATTGGGAACTTGAATTAATTGAAAGCAGCTAAATGTTCCCTTTATATATCTTGCATTTTCATTTACAAAATCAAAGAATCCCAGAACTTCAGAATTGGAAGGAATGTCAGTGGTGATTTTGTCCAGCCCATCCCAGAAAGGAGCCCCCACTACAATACATCCAGCAAGTGGTCATTCAGACTTTATGCTATTTCTCCTTCCAATGAGGAGAAACCCACTACCTCCCAAGGCATCCCATTCCACTTTTGGAAATCTCTAATTGTTAGGCAATAAATATGTATGTGTATATATAGATAGATATAGATATAGATATAGATATAGATATAGATATAGATATAGATATAGATATAGATATAGATATAGATATATACATCCCTATATATCAACTTTCATTCATCGCTCCTGGCTCTGTGATCTGGGAACAAATAGAACAAGTCTAATCTTTCTTCCATGGGAGAGTTTTTCAAACACTTAAAGTCAGTTATGTGTTCCTGCCTAAGCTAAGCAATCCCAGTTCTTTCAACCAGTACCCATATGGAATAGACCTGAGGTTCTTTACCATTCTGGTTGTCCTCCTCTGGGTTTTACCCACCTTAACAAAACCCTTCCTAAACTGTAGTCTGGCAATTAAAGAATATAATAACTGTCACCTCCTTATTCCTAGAAGTTATGCTACTCTCAACGCAACCCAAGATTATATTATCCCTTTTGTTTGCCATGTCATATCACTGATTCATATTGATCTTATAATCCACTATAACTCTCAGATTTTTTTCAAACTACTAATTAAGCTTGTACTTATGAAGTCAATTATTTTGAACCTAGGCATGAGTTTATATTTATTGTAATAAAATTCCACCTTGTAAGATCTTGTTGAACCCAGTATTCTAACCTGTTGAGATATTTTTTGATCTTGACCACCCACTAGGTTAGTTATCCCTCCTAGCTTTGGGTCATGTGTGAATTGGATAAGTATAACATTTGTGTCTTTGTCAAAGTCACTGACAAAAAAGTGAATGAACAAAGAGCCACAAACAAATCCCTGAGGCACTCCACTGAAGACTTCCTTCCAAGTTGACATAAAATCATTCACTAATGATTGTTCTTGAGTCCAGCCATTCAGCAAGTTATGAGTCCAATTCATTACACTATTGGTCAGCCAACATTAATCTATCTTTTCAAAAAGAATAACATGAGATACTTTGTCAAATATGTTGCTAAAATCTGGTTAAAACATATCTATATAACTCTCCTGATCTACGAGTCTAACACTGAAAGAAAAAAGAAGGAAGAGAGGGAGGGACAGAGAGAAGGAGGGAGGGAAGGAGGGAAGGGAGGAAGGAAGGAAGGGATGAAGGAAGGAAGG
Source organism: Gymnobelideus leadbeateri (assembly GCA_011680675.1). NCBI lineage: Eukaryota > Metazoa > Chordata > Mammalia > Diprotodontia > Petauridae > Gymnobelideus > Gymnobelideus leadbeateri. The sequence goes on from WOXC01009159.1 coordinate 137,353, forward strand.
GGAAGGAGAGAAGAAGGGAGGTAGGGTTGAAGGGAGCGATGATGGAAGGGAGGCAGAGAAGGAGCAGGAAGGATGTCATTCTGGTATGCTCTATTCTTACTGAAGTTATGCTGTCTCTTTAGCACTCATTTCATTTTAATTAAATGCATTCTAATCTTAATAGTTTGGAAAGCATTCTCCTTGGGGGAGAGTCAAGTCATACTAAAGGAGTCCTCCTACTTTGTTTTCATCAGTTAACACTATACAACCTTCCTCAACTAGAATATTTATCTATTCCTTTTTTATATTTTATAAGCCTGAGGTCATATAAAAAGCACTTTGCAAAACCTGAAGCACACAAAAAATTTAGTTAGTATTATTATCAGAATTATTATTGACCTGACACTCTTCTTACATATTTGTGCTATTCTTGTATTCACCTAATGTTATTTCATTTTATCTTTCTTTTTAAAATTTTCTGTAGTAATGTTTAATGATAATATTTTAAAACTATAATAGAAATTAGCACACAGGATCTGAAAATATATTTGATATTTTTTAAAGCAATTGGGGTTAAGTAACTTGCTCAAGGTTACACGGCTAGTCATTATTTATGCGTGGGTGCTCATTTTCTGAGGCTGGATCTGATCTCGGGTCATCCCAACTCTGAGGCCAGCGCTCTTACTCACGGCGCCCCCTAGCCGCCCCATATTTGATATTTGTATAGTATTTTATAATATTTGTAGTATTTTGTACTTTCATTTTCTCATTTGATATAGCAGATAGAATGCTGGAAGTGCAGCCAAGAAGACATGCGCTCAAATCCTACCTCAGACACTTGAAGCATTATACAGAAATTTTAGGCATTCCCATAGCTATTCTGAGTTAGGCAGGACTTACATTTATCCTTGGACCAAGATGAAGGGAAATTAAGTGATCTTACCTCATTAATGGCAGGTAGGTATCTATGAACTGATGTCCTGACTCCCACACCCATATTCTTGGTTAGGTTTTGAGGAAATCATGCATTTAACAAATATTTCAATTGCATTTCACAATTAATATGAAGTGCATACTATGTGTAAAAATCTCTGACAACTTTTTAGAACAGATGAGTAAGACACAGTCCCTGCCATCTGGTAGCTTATAATCTAATGAAGGGGATAAAACAGTCATCCTATGGCAATCGTCATAAGGGATGTACAAAGCTCAATGGGGATCCAAAGGAAAGAGTTAACACAATTAACGAGGGAAAGGCATCCTAAGAAAGTCCAATGTAAGAGAGGCCTTAATGGATGGATGAGATGCAACAAGGCACAGTAGATAGACTGAGGAACTTGTGGTCAGAAAGAACTGGGCTCAAGGCTGCCTCTGACATTTACTAGCTTTGTGACTACTGGCAAACCTCTTCTTCTCTGCTTCAGTTTCTTCTCTTATAAAATGACGGGATTGGATTGGATGACTTCTAATGTCCCTTTCTAGCTTTAAATCTACAATTCCGTGATCCTATAAGTAGAAATGGGTGGGGGGCAGGGGGAGCATTACAGGCAGAAGAAAGAGAAGAACATTAACAAAAATATAGAGCTTAGAAAGGACAGAGTATTTTGAAGGATTACATTTTTTGATTTTGACAGGAACAGAGGGCAAATATAGGGGAGTATAGATGACCAGAATGGTAATTTCTCATCTGTACAAAAGACTGGAATGAGGATTGACTGGAAAGGAAGAAATCACTTAGGAAACTGAGAAGGAAATGGCAAACCTTTCCAGTATCTTTGCCAAGAAAACCCCAAATGGGGTCACAATGGATCAGACATGACTGAACAACAATAACAATAATACCCTTATGGAGCTTAATTACCCTAGCAACAAAGTATGTTAGTTACAGGACATTATTACAAGCCTAGAAGGAATTGTGTAGGACCCTGTAGGGAAGGAGTGTTACCCAAACTGGCAGCCTCCACTTCAATCTTTTTCTGAGGATTGCTTCATCAGAAGTATCTGAACATGCTTCATCAAAAAGGGTCCTAAATTTAGAGTGAAAGGTCTAGAGTTGAATTCTAGTTCTATCTATTCTCTGTGGGACTTAGGGCAAAAACACTTTGCAGCTCTGAGACTTGTTTCCTCATTTGCAAAATTAAGGAACTGAACTAGGACCTTCCTGAGGTTCCTCACCCCGGGAGCTGATCTCTAAGCTACTTTCCAATTCTATGTCTATGGGGGAGGGGAGGAAACTTCTGCATGCCTCCAGTTTCCACCTTCACACACACACACACACACACACACACACACACACACACACACACACACATCCATCAGAGTCATTAATGGCTGCTCTGGGGCAGATAGAGGCACATAGTCATTATGTGGGCTCCCCCAGAACTTTCTCAATTACTCAACCTGAGAAAAGAGTTTTGAAAAGTGGTCTTTTCCAGTCCAAAATATTACAGTAGCTCAAGCAATTGAGAAGAGGCACATATGCTCAATGTTATATGTCCTCACATGTGACCCAAGAGGAGGGTTCATGTATGATATTCCTGAAACCCTGCTTCTAGTTAGAGAAATAAGGAAATTTGCTAGTGTCAACTGGATAAACCGACATCTGGATGGCCAGAGCTGACCAGAGCAGGCTAGATACAGGAGCGTCAGAAATCAAACAGAAGTTTAATTTCAAAGTGAGGGAAATGGTTTTCAAGCAAGGACACATGCATCAAGGCCCTGCCCCTAGTGGGGGGGGACACCACTTTAGGATAGGCATCACTCAATACTCACACTAGTATCTACATGGATGGTGAACCGTACCCTGACAATGAGGGGTAACACCAACAATGAGAGATGTTTGTTTAATAGCAGGGCTTCATGACCAGCACTTACCTGAGCTTGTCCCATACTTGTCTGAGCTCAGAGAACACCTGGTGCTAGTCATTGCAATACAGTAATTATGTAAGATTCTGCCAGAGGGTGAGATCATCCAGAGGGTGAGAGCAAAAGATTATTGTCATGCCAAGATCAAGGCACAGTTTGCTTGATGGTCCTTTGCTCTGGAAAACAAGGTATCTCCTAATACTTGACACTAGGAATCAAGCTTTGTAGCAGAGGACTGAGCTTTCTTGGGCTATGACAGCATTGGGGACTGTATCAAAAATAACTCCAAGTCTGAGAATGAGGGGATTGGCTCTTGCTTAAAGAAATGGGTGATTCCTGAGCAGATTGGTTCTTAGAGAAGGAAGGGGATCAGCGACGTGGCCTCCACAGCTGGAAGATGAGAGAGTGGAACAAAAGACTTGTACTTTGCACTTCACTATTCCCAAGAGTTATTGAGAAAGTTTGATGTAGAAGGAAGGGGTTTGCTTTTCCAGTAGCAATGGAGAGTGTTAGCCTTATAGGGAGTGACTGGAGAAGATCCTGGGGAAAAGGATTATTTTACCAAAATGTCAAGAAATTACTCCACTTTTATTCCCTTCTGAAGAATCTATTATGTTTATGAGCTTGCTGTATTTTCTGCCTCTTTTTAAGATCCCTGCGAGCCTTTTTCACTTTCAGGGGATTGGAGGAGGGGGTAGGAGAGGAGTAAAATAAAAGCCAGCCTCCACTTGAAACATTTGTTCTCTTGAGTACTGGTATGGGAGCTGGGAAGCCAGTTATATTTGTGGAAACTTAGACATGAGCTACACACAAGCTATATTTAAACATTTCACAGAATAAAGTCTGCAGAGGTAATAATGGACCAAGATGATAACTGACCTTTTGAGGCAATCTATGAGACTGGATGCATTCTATATAAACTTAGGTCTTGGAGAGCTCTGGGTCATGGATTCCATATAAAATGGAGAGTTTTAGATCAGTTGATTTCCAAGTACTCTTCTAGACTAATAATGTATGGCCTTAAATGTTATGCTTTAGCACAGTCTAACTCATGTACCCAAATAAAAATATTGTCCCAAATCACCACCAAAGAACTGAAGTATTTTTTTTTTACTCTAGAGGAAGCCAAAATAAGTTCTCTATCAAAGGATGGGAAAAAGGTGCAAGAAAAAAAACATTGGATTGAGTCAGAAAACTTGGGTTCTATTTCTGTTCCTGCAACTAACTAGCTGCATAACCTTGATTAGTAAGTAATTTCTCTGAGTCTCATTTTCCTCATTTGTAATATCGAGGCATTATAAATCAGAAGCGCAGAACCTGCAGCCTCCAGGCCAAATGTGGCCCTCTACATCCTCAAATGAGGCCCTTTGGCTGAATCTAAACCTCTGTGACAGTTTTGTCACATATTTGGATTCAGTCAAAGGGATGCACTTGAAAACCTAGAGGGCCACATGTGGCCTTGAGGCTGCAGGTACCCCCCACCCTGGTCTAAATAATCTCTAAGGTCTTTTCTAGTTCTGCCATTTTAGCCATGAATATCACTTAAATAATACCACTGAAACAAGTTAAAATAGCCATGAAAAGAAGAAGATGTACACATACTTAAGTCAGAACCTAAAGGGAATTAGACATCAAGACTGATGGAAATTATTAATCACTTTAGGAAACCCTAAAGAAATGTATTATATTCTATTATATTGTTAATTTTTTCTTTTCTGTAAATTTTATACAAATCTGTATCTCAGCTTGTTTGCCACAAGAAGGTGAAGGAAAATTGAAAGCATTAACAGATTCAATTAAATTAAATTCCACAAGTATTTGTGGAATCATAGAAGATGGCACGTGTGCAAAGGAGAATATGGGAGGCAATACTTATTGATGGGTATAGTACAAATGATATTGGGAGTTTTGTGTTGTTGTTCAGTAATTTTTTAGTTCTGTAGGACTCTTTGTGACCCCCTTTGGGATTTTCTTGGCAAAGACACTAGAGTGGTTTGCCATTTCCTTCTCTAGTTCATTTTATAGATGAGGAAACTGAGGCAAACAGGGTTAAGTGACTTACCCAGGGTGATTCGGCTACTAAGTGCTTGAGGCAGATTTGAACTCAGGAAGAGGAGTCTTTCTGATGCCAAGCCTGGCACTCTCATATAAAACTTATATAAAACTCTATATAAATGAAAGTTACTCCTTTTAGATAAGCTATGTTACTACCAGGGTTCCTTTCTTACTAAGTAGTGGGTATTTGCAACTATTCCCTACCATCAAATGTTTAAAAAAGACAAATTCTTGACTATAACCCCAAGTAAAATAAGAAACCTAATTTCACTTCAAAAACTGAAGTAACATTCTTAAAAACAGGCACTGGGAGGTAAGAACATAAGCCAAGGAGGAGGGGTTTTTGTCATAGTTGAGTCATTTCAGTCATATCTAACTCTTGGTGACCTCATTTGGGGTTTTCTTGGCAAAGATACTGGAGTGGCTTGTCATTTCCTTCTCCAGCTCATTTTATAGATGAGGAAACTGAGTCAAAGAAGGTCATATAGATATTAAATGTCAGAGTCCGGATTTGAACTCAGGTCTTCCTGATTCCAGGGCTGAAGTTCTATCCATTGCACCAGTTCTATACACACCACAACTGTGCCAGGCTGTATCACAACTTGTAGTTGTAAAAGAGCTTACATTCTACTGAAAGAAAAATGGCTTCCCACAGAACCCAGATTGTCTTAGAGCCTGAAGAAATCAGGCTCTTGAAATACAATGGTTATTTTTCTCTTTGATTCAATGTGATTTGCTCAGTTTGTTTTGTTTTGATTTCATTTTCTAAGCTGTAAATAAAACCTCCATTAAATGATCAAAGACAGCCATTCCAGCTAGGTAGGCAAAAGAGTAGTTTATGCCTAAAAGTCATAGGGAACAAAAAAGGATATAGCATCATATGAAGAGGGAGAGGGGAGGAGGGAGAAAGCACAGCTTTGAAACATGGTAGTGTTTGAAAAAGGAGTTAAAGATGATCTTTTTTTTCTTCTAAAAACCAAGGCAATCTCAGAGCACCCCATGCTGTCCTGCTGTTTCCCCTGCTTATTTGAGGACGAAATGAGTTTGGGGACAGAATCTGGGAAGTTTCAGTCACTAATTTGTTCTTTAGAGGTTAAAAAAGAAGTAAATCCATATAAGCTTATGGTTTCCAAATCCTAAATCTACAGTAATTTTGTCTGTGCTTCTCCCTTCCTTTGAATAAACACTGTACAATCTGCTGGATTTCTCTGTGACTTTTTGTTTCTTAAAAAAAATGCATGAATCTGTTTGGAAAGAAAAGAAACGGGAAAAGGGGGGGAAACCCTTCTGTTTTTCATAATGTCTAATCTTTTTCCCCATTGGCATTCACCAGATGTTGCTTTGGATAGGAAGATAAATATTAAAATCTAAGAGAGAACAAAGCAGACTGTTTACTGGGTAGATTTTTCAGATGTTCTCCTGAACACTTGAAAAAGACAGGAGATGCTTTGATATCCAGGCTGGGTGGAATTCACAATGGAATGCCCCCTCTGGACCATCAGCAACTCAGGTACCCACTGGATCTGGGATACTGAAACATCTGGGGTTATCTCTCCTATGCTGTAATTCCCACTGATGTCATAATGAAAGGGAAAACGAGAGAGAGAGAGAGAGAGAGAGAGAGAGAGAGAGGTGAGAGACTATTTGAATGGTAGCCAAGGGTTTTATTACCTCATGAAAAGTCCAGAGAATAATCCCAGGGATGAGTCCATCTGATGGTCCAGAATTAAGGTGCACCAAGGACTTTCTTCACACATGTATACATAAGACCAAGATCTTAACAGACTGTTGGTCCCCATGGTGACCACTAATTCACACTGGATGTAGGTAGCATTGGGGGCTTCACAGTTTTCCTCCAAAGGCCTTAGGTTGCACAGAAAAGCCAAAGAGGCTGCAGGGGAGAATGGACAAAAAACACCAAGAGAGCTATAGTGAAACTTCAGATTCATTTTGATATATCAGAACTTTTTTTAAAAAAAATGTATTTATTTACTTTTAGTTTACAACTTTCACTTCCACAATCCCTTGAGTTCCAAATTTTCTCTCTTTCCCTCTCTTACCCCCTCCCTCCACCCCCCCACCCGCCCGTAGCAGCATGCCATCTGATATAGGTTCTACAAATACCTTTGCATTAAACATTAGTCAAGTTGTAAAGAAGAGTTATAACCAATGGAGTGAACAATAAGAAAGAAGGAACAAAACAAAACTAAACACAAAAGTGAGAGAGCAAGTAGTTTGCTTCAATCTGAGCTCAGACTCCACAGTTCTTTTCTCTATATCAGAACTTTTACCAGTGCTAAGCTCACTTGACCATTCTGGAAATGGGGGGGGGGGGGGAAGGAAGGAAGGAAGGAAGGAAGGAAGGAAGGAAGGAAGGAAGGAAGGAAGGAAGGAAGGAAGGAAGGAAAATAGGAAATGAGATCTTTTAAGAATATCAAATTGACTAGTATTGTTGAATTGTGTGCAGAGGACTGAATTATAAAAAAATTGGAAAGGTAGGAAGGAACCAGATTGTAAAGGCCTCTAAATATCAGGCAGAAGACTTTATACTTGATTCTAGAGGTGACAGGGGGCCACTGGAGTTTATTGGGTAAGACTGGGGAAAGGAGGAGGAGTTGTAATATAGCTTGACTTACACTTTAGGAAAATCACTTTGGCCGTTGAGTGGAGAATGGACTGGAGTAGGGAGAGACTTGCAACAGGAGGACCAACAATTCTAAATATATAATCTTATGAATCTCTGATCTGATAACTTTAGAGACAGGAGTCAAAGGCAGTTAGTTAAGTACCTGCCATAACCTCAATTTTGTCTAGTTGTCTAGTAAGGGGAAGAATGATTATGTCAGGGATGATGCAATCCTGAATCTTCTTTCCCCTATGAAGGTGAGAGGGCAGATTTCAGTGATAGTTTTTGTTTCAAAAGGTAGAGGAAAAGCAAAAGCATGAGAAAGACATATGGGTTATGATTCTACCTACCAGTTTCTGTCAAGACAATGGCTATTTCTATGGTATTTTGCACACCATAAGGACCATGAACAAAGCACCAACAGCAAACTGCACCCCATTAGTATGCATTTCCTAGGGGATTGCCGTGGTGCCCACATACCCAGGACACCCCAATCACTAGCATTCAATAATTTATAAATAAATCATGGCTAAGCTTCATTTCCTATCATGGTCCAGTCCCCAACATTACCCAAAGTAAGCATCTTATCCAATTAATTAAATAGTCTCCCATAAAGAAAGGTAATTCTTGGGACTAGACACAGGGAAATGCTGCCTTGATTTTCAAAAAGACCAAAAAATAGAGATTCATCAAATTATAGCCCATGGAGCTTGACTTTAAATCCTGCACAAAATTGGTAACATTATCAAAGGATCCTCTTATGAGCATTTAGAAAGGGAAAACATGATCACTAAGAGCAGAAATAAGCAAATCAATAAGGGGTCACCACACTAATCTATCTCCTTTATGTTGGCCTCACAGATTAAGGGAATGTTGGGGACAGCTTATCTGGATTTTAGCAAGACATTTGACAAAGTCTCACAATAATCTCATGAATCAAATGGACAAATGTATGGCATATTAGTAGTTCCCAAGTTTAAGACTGCAGAATGCTGGGAGATACAATGGATATAGGATAAAGGGGGGAAATAGAGGGACAAGAGAGATATTTCAAGAAGTCCATATCCAATCATCTATTTTTCTTAAACCACAGATACAAATAGTACAACTGCTATCATGTAAGGGTTCATAAAATATTTTGGTGTTATGAAGAGGTCCATATACTCAAATATATGACAATATAGTTGGGTGGATTTTGAACTGGTTGAAAGACCAGACACAAAGCATAGTGATTAATGCATTGATGTCAACCTGGAGGGAGGAAGCTAATAGAGTGCATGAGAGATCTGTACTTATCTGTATTCTGTCAAAATTTTCATCAATAACTTAGATAAAGAAATAAATGACATACTTATCCAATTTGTGGCTGAAATGAAACTAGAAGGGATAGCTAGTGCATTGCATGACAAAATCAACTTAGAACACTGGGACATTAAGCTATACAAATATGATACATTATTTGATACATATTAAGAAACAAGGTGACTCCTACACTTGCATTCAAAAATGTAATTGCATGAGTAAAAAATAGGATGGGACGGAGTATAGGGTGGGCTCTGGCCAGGCAATAAGTTTTTGAGAAGAAGAAGAAGAAGAAGAAGAAGAAGAAGAAGAAGAAGAAGAAGAAGAAGAAGAAGAAGAAGAAGAAGAAGAAGAAGAAGAAGAAGAAGGACGAGGAGGACGAGGAGGACGAGGAGGACGAGGAGGACGAGGAGGACGAGGAGGACGAGGACGAGGAGGACGAGGAGGACGAGGAGGACGAGGACGAGGAGGACGAGGAGGACGAGGAGGACGAGGAGGACGAGGAGGACGAGGAGGAGGAGGAGGAGGAGGAGAAGGAGAAGGAGGAGGAGGAGGAGGAGAAGAAGAAGAAGAAGAAGAAGAAGAAGAAGAAGAAGAAGAAGAAGAAGAAGAAGAAGAAGAAGAAGAAGAAGAAGAAGAAGAAGAAGAAGAAGAAGAAGAAAGAACAACAACAACAACAGGGAGTCCTAGTGGACTAGACATTCAATATTGTATCAACTGCTCAATATGTAAGTCAAAACTCTTATACGATCTTATGTTTAATGAATAGAGGCATATACTGTCCAGAATGAGGGAGAAGTCCCTCTACACTTTTCCTTGGTCTGAGCACATATAAAATTTTGTGATCAGTTCTGGGTATCAAAGGGCAGCTACGTGGCACAGTGGATAGAGTAAAATTTGGAAGACTCATCTTTGTGAGTTCAAATCTGCCCTTAGATACTTACTAGCTGTGTGACCCTGGGCAAGTCACTTAACTCTACCTCAGCTTCTTCATCTGTAAAATGAGCTAGAGAAGGAAATAGCAAACCACCTGAATGGGGTCATAAAGATTCAGATATGACTGAACAACAACAACAACAAGGAATCCTATAAAACAGATTCTTTGGCAAGTATAAACTGAATTAGAGAGGACTCTCTGAAGGCTCTTCCAACTATGATATTCTAGGATTTTATTATTCCAAACTAAGAATTGACATATTTATAGTGTTTTACGGTTTGCAAAACACTTTATATACATTATTTTGCTTGATTCTCAAGACAAACCTCACTGAGTAGTTACTACCAATACTAACAATCATATTTTAAAGATAAGGTTCGGAGAAGTTGACTGATTCACTAGTAGCCATAGAGCTAGTATCAGAGGTGGCATTTAAATCTAGCTGACTTAATTCCACCATGCCATCATCAGTCACACCATACTGTCTCTATGATTAAAGGGTTGGACAAAATTACTTTAGGGTAACTATAACAAACAGGGAGATGAAGACAATTTTATATGAAGACACTAAAAAAAGAAACAAAGTTTGAAAAGGGCTATAAAATCAAAGTCTATAAAAACCTGAAGGGTAGGTAATGGAGCCAGCAGTGACGGGTAGGGTGGCCTAATAGAAAACACATGTGTCTAAGAGGCAGGCAATTTAGGCTCTCCTCCTAGCTCTTTTACTAAAAACCTATTTGACCTTAATCCTTTCAACCTTTCTCTATATCTTAATTTCTTCATCCACCAAGTGGGAATGATAATCCTTTCCTTTCCATAGGGTTGTGAGAATTAAATGAGATCACAAATGGGAAAGTGTTTTGAAAAGTTAGGAGTTCTAATCAACTGGGAATGGCTAAACAAATAGTGGTAAATGAATGTAATAGAAACTGTTATACCATAAGAATTGATGAATGGGAAAATCAAATGGGAAGAAATATGAACTGATTCAGGGTGAAGTAAGCAAACCAGGGCAAAACAATATGCACAACGACTAATCTAATGTCAAAGGAAAAAACGATAACAAGAGAAACTAAATGTTGTGTAATTATAATAATTAAGTCTGGTTCCCAAGAAGACTTGAAAAAGAACCTCCCTCCTTTCTTTGCAAAACTGGGTGGCTAAGAGAGTGGAGTATTTCAAATGCAGCCAGATATGGCTGATGTATTGGGTTGGGTTTCTTTAACTGCATTTTTTCTTTTTTTATTCTTTGATACAAGGGATGGGTCTCCAGGTAGAGAAGAAATAAAGGTTGATGTAAAAAACAAAAGATATCAAAAAGAAAAGTTGGGAGCGAGACAAACGTAAGGCATAATTATTGAAAATATAACAGAATAAGGTGTTTTCTCTTCAGAACTTAAAGAGGGAGTTCTAGGACAAATAAAAGGAAGCACAGATTCACACAGGAGACAATAAACTGAAGGAAATAAGTGATTATGCCAAGAGTTGATACAGGCTGGAAATACAAATAGCTTCAAGAGTTTATTGTTTCCTCTTTAGTACAAAAAAATCAGCAAAATCAATAATGTTATGTCTGCACATGACAAAGTTTTTTTTTAATGATATAGAAATTATCTAATTGTTATCAGTATAGATGGGCAGTCCATACCACCAATAGATTTTTCCTAAATAATGTGGTTCTCTCAGGATGAACTAGTCAAATAATTAAATATTTTCTCTTCTTTTTTCACTTTTATAGACAGTCTTATGATAAGCTATTCCATTTTGTTGACATAACACTAACACTAATAATAACAGCTTTCTTTATATAGCACTTGAAGGTTTGCAAAGCACATTACCAATATTATCGCATTTTATCCTCACAACAACCCTAAGAGGTAAGTACTATTCTTATACCCATTTTATGAGGAAACTGAAGCAGATAGCAGCTAAGGGACTTGCCCACAGGGCTGCACAACTAGGAAATATCTAAGGCTAGATTTGAATTCAGATGAAAGTCTAGCTGATACAACTGATAAAAGTCCAGGAGGAGGTAGACTAGAAACAAGGAATCCAGATTATAGTTTTAGAATTTTCATTGATCTTAGGAGGTCATTTAGTTCAACCCATTCATTTTACAAATAAGGAACCTGGAGAGTTGAAAGGTTTAGTGAATTGCTCAGAGTTACATAGTAAGTAAGAAACAAAAGAAGGATGTGAACCCAGATATTCCCATTCCAAATTTATTTGAGGTATTTTATTTTTGCTTTAGGATTTAGATGTCTTTTGGTTCTGTTTCTGAACCCATACAAGGTATTCAGGAATCCACAGAATTATAAAGCCAGAAGAAATCACCAAGCACAAAGGTTCTTAACCTTTTTTTGCATCATGATCCTCTTTGGCAATCTGATGAAAACTTAGTTTCTCTTCTCAGAATAATGTTTTAAAATGCACAAAATAAAATGCAAACAATGACAAAGAAACTAATGCTACTGAAATACAATTATCAAAATATTTTTGTAACCATATTTTGTACATGAGGAAATGGAGATCAAGGAAGATTAAATGACTTGCCCAAGGTCACACAGTTATCTCATCAGAGGCAGAATTTGAACCCAGATCATCACTGCATAGTCAATGATCTTTCCATCATATCACTATATTTTGTCTTCACCAGATCCTGGATGAAGTGAACTGTGCAGCAGCAGAGATTCGAATTAAACCGGAGATTTGCAACAGTGATCATCCTTAAACACTTGTGCAGTTTAGTAAGGAAAGTTGTGCAACTTCCTTTGCTGGGGATGTTTAAAAAAATATACAGCATATTTTCAACAGCCTTAGATAGTTTATATGTGTTTACAGTGTATATAGGAAGTTAAAAGAGTAGGGTAGGTAAACTAGAAGAATGAAAAGAAAAATGAATTAGGTTTTCTAGGATGGGTTCATTGTAGCACTTAAGAAAACTATAATTTTCAGCACTGAAAAAATTAAGGAAATGCTCACATCAGAAATTTTATTTTAAAACAGTACCAACCTTGACAATCCTTTCCAGAAATTCAAAATCAGTGGAATTAGGTTAAAAAAATGGAAATAGCAAAAGTTGAATTCCATAAATTTGTAGAACTAAATACTTTTTTCTCTTTATTTCTTTTCTCTCTCCCTTCTTTCTTTCCTTCTTTCTCTCATTTTGCTTTCATCCTTTCTTCCCTTTTCTCCTCCTTCCCTTCCTTCTTTCCTTTTCTTCCTCTTTCCTTCCTTTTCCTCTTTCCCTTATTTTTCTTTCTTTTCTTCTTTGCTTTCTCTTTTCATCTTGTCTTTCTCCTTTATTTTCCTTTTTCTTTATTTGTTGACTGTTTTCTTTCCCTTCTTTTTTTTAGACCAAGTTAAATTATCTTCTTAGAATAAACAGCCAGGCTACTTCATAATCTGTGTATCTACTGTCACCTAGTGGCTATTTTAAGGATTGCTATTTCCATTTCTTTACCTAATTCCACTGATTTTGAACTGTCACCAATGTTATCTAGAGTTTCTGGAAAGGATTGTCAAGGTTGGTTCTGCTCTAAAATCAAATTTCTGATGTGAGCATTTCCTTAACTTTTTCAGTGCTGGAAATTATAGTTTTCTTAGGTGCCACAATTCACCCAGTCTGGAAAACCTAATTCATTTTTCTTTTCATTCTTCTAGTTGAAATAAGACTCCTTCAAATAACACCAAGCTGCTACCTGAGATAAATAAAAATTCATTTTTAACACCAATATTCTGCTGCTGCTATTTAGATGTCAATCATGGAATATCAGAAATGCATAAAATGTCAAAACTTTAAGTGACTCCAAAAACACTGAAGGGATGGTGGGCAGCATATTACTGAAAAATGATTTGCCTGGAAAAACTAACATGAAAGTTATCCAGAAAATATGCAACTGGAAAAGGAGGTGGACTGGTCATATGGTGAGAGCAAGATGGTAAGAACAAGTCTTCAGTGCTTCACAGAATGTTAAAAACAAACAAAACCCAAAACAAACCCAGGAAGGCTTGAAATTGGCGTCCTCCTTGGAGCCCTCATGAAAGGACATGGATACAGAAGGCACAGGATAAGAAAGTGTGGTTCGTCTGAGAACTACCTTGTGGGAAGAACTAATGCCAAATCTCTTGAAATATAACATCTAGGGGTAACAATGAGAGACCTAATTAACATGTTGAAGAATGGAATCATGATCCAGACAGAGCTGGCTAAAAAGACGGGTTGGCTCTAAAAAGATGCAATTTAATAAAGAAAAAAGATAAAGTGATAAACTTGGGTTCAAAAATTCAATTGCATGAGAAGGGTGTGGATATACAATAATTTAAAGGGAAAAAATATCAAAGGGAGGAGGTTTAGTTCACTGGAAATTCAGTGGATTGGCAGTACATATAATAATCATGGAAGTTAATGCAGTTTTAAGAGGCAAAAAGAGGAATATAGTGTCCAGAAGAAGGGTGTCCATAGTCCTGCTGTGGTCTGTCTTCATCAGGCCACATCTGGAATGTCAATTTAGATCTGGATTCTTAGTTTTCAGGACATTAATATACTGCGGAAGTAGAATGATGGGTATAATTATGGAACTAGAAATCAAATGAGGATCCTCTAAAGGATGTGGGGGTGTTTAGGAGAAAAACAGAGTAGGAGATAAGAAAGCTCTTATTCAAGTGTTTTCATGTGGAAGAAAAAGCCTTGTTCTATTATGGCTGCAGTAGTCAGAATCAGAAGCAATAGATGAAAACTGAAAATTGGCAACTGTTTGTAACAAAACTCTTCCTAGCAATTAGTTATCAAAAGGGGAAAACGGGCAGGTCAGCACCAAGTTTCCCATCCCAATAATTCTTTTAAAGTGGATGAACACTCATTAGAGAAGTTGCAGAGATTATTGTTCAAGTAGTGATTGAACAGGGCCACTAAGTGGAGCAGGAAATAGTGTGCCTGGCCTGGAGTCAGGAAGACCTGAGTTCAAATCCAGCCTCAAACATTTACTAGCTGTGTGATCCTTTGTCTCTGTTCCTCATCGTGAAATGAGATGAAGAAGAATATACAAACTACCCAGGATCTTTGCCAAACCCTAAATGGAGTCATGAAGAGTTGGACCCGAGTGAAAAACTACTTAAGTGATTGAACAAAATCCTTTGAGGCCCTAACTCTGAAATGCAGTAATTCTTTCATCTTATTGTTGTTTATTCACTATATAATGAAAAGTCCCCCTCTCCTCCCTTTTCCTAAAACAGAGGGTATAGTTATAAGCCATGGTTTAGCTCCCCAAAGAGTGAAGTGGAAAAGACTGGTCCAAAAGATTCTGGTTGAGCTCTGGCAATGATTACCTATTGGTAGTTTGGGCAGACCATTTATTTAAACTCTCTGTTTCCTCATCTGTAAAATGGGAAAACAATACCCTTTTTTATCTACCTCATAGAATTTTATTTTGTTTTATATTTTTAGGTAAACACTTTGCTAAGAATAAAGCCCTATGGAAATGGCATTTATTGTTAGACATGTCTTCGTTGTTTGGATCCCCAAATGGCTCATTGCAGAATCATAGGTGAATCAATCAGCCTTTCTGAGCTTAAGTTTTTCTTGTATATTCAAGTTCATTAGGAACCTATCTCATCATTTCAAAAGACTTAGTCAAAAAATATTATGTTCTTTTCTAAACTAGCACAGTAAAAACTCTTTTTAATATAGACTCTCCTCGTTTCCTTCCTCTCTCCCCATCTCTCTCCTCTTCTGCCTCACTCTCCTCTCCCCAATCTTTCCTCTTTTCCTCTCCCCATCCTTCCTCTTCCCTCTTCCTACCCTATTCCTTCTCTCTTTCCTTTCCCTCTCTCCCTCCCTATCTTTGTCTTCCTCCCACTCTCTCCCTAATATCTCTCTTCTCTTTATCTCATCTCTCCCTTACCTTTTTTCACCCTTCTCTTTCTCACTTTCTTTCTCTCTGTCTTTCCCTTTATCTCTGTCTATCCCTCCCTCACCCCCTCTCTCTCATCCCTTTCTTTCCTCTTCCTCTCTGCCCCTTTTCCCCATCCCAGACTCTCCTGCTTTCCTTTCCTTTTCTTCCCTCCCCACTCTGCTCCTTTCTTTCTGCCTCTGACCCCCATCAAAAATCTGAATCTGCTTAATTGAAATCTCATCTGTATAGTTTGGCGAATCTAATATTCCCATTGCAACTACATGTCACAGTAGGACTTGGCTGCTAAAAGACCTCCATAGAAAGGAGATCTGGTAAACTTTGTTGTTAAATGCCTAGATAGCTCCTTGATCTGTGATTATGCAAACAAGATAATCTTCTGGCTAAGCTCGTCCTGCAGTTTAGGCAGTAATTAGGTCTGGACTTTCCTAGAAGCACAATGTGTAATTACTATGCAATTTGCCAGCCATCCCAATGAATAGCAAAGCTATATTTTTCCCCACCAAAAGGAGGAGTTTTCTGAAGCCTGTTGCACAGCTAAAGGTAACAGAGATGTTGTATCCCTAAATATGAAGTCTGTTAATTACCTGGTAATTACCGAATCAGAAGGTAATGTTTGCTGGCAAAGGTAACTGCCATTCTAATTATAAGGATCAGGGATGTGACCAAGCAAGGACAGCCAATAGTAAGAAGTTGTTATCTCGACTTGGCAGCATCCTGTATTGCACTAAGGCAGCGGCAGACAGCAGACATCAGCAGCCATCAGTTTCACTCTCATGGCAGAGAAGCACTAGGAAAAGTGATGGGTTCTCCTGTGGTAGCTTTCCATCCAAAGACAATCCATAAAGCCCAGACTATTCTTTCGATAAACTACTGTCAAGCGAACGGGTCCAAACAGTGACTGGCTGGTTGTTTTTAAGTTGTCCTATGGACTTCACAACAATTTCCAGAGAGCCAATTTTCAAAGGTAAAAATTGAATTTCAGAGCAGTTAAATGGTCTTTCCCTAAATTGCTAACAACAAAAATAGAAACCTTTACTAAATGAAGTAGAATCACACAACTCCTGAGCAGGAAGGGCCTTCAAAGAGAATCTAGTTCACCTCCATTTTATAGATAAGGAAACTGAGGCTCAGAGAAGTAAAATACTATGCCCATGGCGATATACATAGTTCTTGATTCCTGGAACTTGTCTTCATGTCTTTTGACTACAGGTAAAGGATTTTTTGGGGGGCGGGAGGAGCGAGGAATGACCTCTTTATTAGATAGCACTAGGCATGAAGATTTTAACTTCCCTAAATCCCCCCTAAAATACCATATGTCCTGTTAATAAAACTGAAATAAAATACCACATGTCCTCTTTAGAGCAGCTTAGTTTTTGCTCTGAGACACACAACAATGACAGAAAAGCTTAGTGTTCAATATTGAATATTTTCTTCCACTTTGATTTTACACTACTCTGCTGGGGGTGAGAGGAGTGGGGAAAGGCTCTTTTAACTATACGACATTGCTCCTCAATAATCCCAGTACTACCTATATTGAAATTGTCATTTTAACTGACCATCCAGTGGCGGCACCAGGCAGCTGAAGGTGGTCACTGTAGCATTGTCTAAGATTTGGCAGGGGACGCCACAGACAGCAGCAGATATGTTCCCTGGAGAAAATCCACCTCCATGAACATGCAGTAGTCTTCCACCAAGACAGCCTTTAAAGAGAAAAATTACTTAGTCAACAGCCAAGGCTACTATTATATAATCACATTTCTTTTTCCTTTTATAAGTCAAAACCCAAACCATTGCTTTCTGAATACATAGCTTTCTTCTAATATCCTCACTGAGGAACCTCATTCATTCTAGGCTCCCAGACAGGCCAATTGTCTTGACTAAGATCACAGCCTAATGAGTAAGAGAACTAGGATTCAAACTTGGGTCCTCTGATCCTAAATCCAGTATTTTTCTTGTTATTCCACAATGTAGGTGACAGAAAATTCCATTTCATACCTTCTATTCTACAACTGGGTGGCTCAGTGGATAGAGTGCTAGGCCTAGAATAACAAAGGCCTGAGTTCAAATTTGGCCTCAGATGCTTACAAACTGGGTGACCCTGGACAAGTCACTTAACCTTGGTTTGTCCTAATCCACTGCAGAAGGAAATAGCAAACCATGAGAAGTGAATAGAGTACCAGGCCTGGAGTCAGGAAGACTCACCTTCCTGAGTTTGAATCTGGCCTTAGACATTTACTAGCTGTGTGATCCTGGGCAAGTCACTTAACCTTGATTGCCACAGTTTTCCTTCCAGTGTAAAATGAGTCAGAGAAGGAAATGGCAAACCTCTCTAGAATCTTTACAAAAAAAAAGAAGAAGAAGAACAAATGGGGTCACAAAGGGTCTGACGTGACTAAAAAAAATGACAATTCTGCCAACACAAAATCAAAGAATATTGGAACTACAAAGGACCTAAGAGAGTATTAAGTCCTTGATTTAACAAATAAGGAACCTAAGACCTAAAGAGGTTAAGCTGCAGTTAATCAGAAGCAAAACTGGGACTGGAATTGGCAACATTCCATACTGCAAAGTTGTATGTATATGAAGTGGCTCTGTTCAGGCTGTAAAGTATTATAATTCTCTTCGTTAGCTACAACTATACTCTTTCCTCTCAATCATTTTTTTTCTCTCAATCATTTTTAAAGCCTTTGTATCCTGTTAAAGTTAAGGATCTTAAGCATCTTTTAAGCTACGAGAGAACAGAAGAACAAAAAACCAACATGGCAAAGAAATGAAAATAAGAATAAGTAAACTGAGATGAAGAAGAATATACATCCAACAGAATAGGAACTATGGCAATTTGGTCTCCAGGAAAAGCTCATCTCCCTCCATATCGTGAGATTTAAATAAATATTATATAAAGAGAACATTATTATATTTAATGTATACATAATACAGTCATGCATATTACATGATCCTGAGGGGAAAAATGGGTATAAGTTATCATAGTCTATTTAAATAATAAGGTAATGAGTTCCTGTAAATTACAGTACTTTGTGTTTTTTTTAAGAAATTAAATCAGATTAATTTAGGAAATTAAAATACAATCACATGTTTATAGAGCATGCACTCTAAAAATGCAGTCCCTTCTATAAAAAACCAATCAAAGATAGTCATAAATTCAACATCACAAAGAGAACTCTCAGGAAGAAATTGGGGAAATAACAAACCCAATCACTTTTCAATTTTCCCATCTCCCTCTTCTCTCATCTTTCAGACTGGTGTTAATTTTCTACCCATTGGAAGCTACACATAGAAATCATTTAACCTCCGCTATCATGGTTAATCCACTCACAGAGATAGAGTTTTATGGGATTTATTTGACTTACCAAAGTTACTGTAGATTGACGTAATGGTAATTATAGAGGTGAACACCAATGTTGATGAAGCCCAACCTCTGAGACGGTCATGACCTCGGACTTGATATTGCCCAGCAGGAAGCTGAGAAACTGTGCATTGCAAAATTGTATGGTTACCCAAGATGCCTACACATGGTGATGCCCCAATAAAGATCTGCATGTTCTTAGCACCAGTGGTACGGTTCACCATGAAGGTTATACTCAAGCCATCAGTTTGAAGAATGAAAAGTAATGCTGGGGTGAAGACATCGCTATAACCAATCATCCCCACATCATATAAGTTCCCATCTACTTCTATTTCCAGGACAACTGTCCCATTGCCTGGGGGAACAATACATTGGATGAGCACAGAGCTAATATTTGCAGTGAGGCAGGGTTGGTGCCCTACCAAGACTGAAGTTGTGTTCTTTCCTCTCAGTGTTGTGCCTTCTATGGTCAAGAGGCCTCCACCATTGACACTGAAATTCTGAGGGTGATACCCAAGCACCTGAGGAGTGACAGTGAAATATGGAGGTATGGTGCGTAGGCAAGCAAAGCCACTTCTCTTATTCAGAAGAGAGAAGTGATGTAGACCAGGGCCCAAGCCAGTCAGTTGACATTCCACCTTAGTTTCATTACAGAAGGTTATATCACAAGAAAGATGATCATCAACCAAAACCACCACCTCATCAGTATCTGTGGCTAACTTTTGACCACCAATGAATATGGTGGTCAAAGTCCCACTGACACTGGTAGTCAATGTGTCCATAATGGGAGTTGCCTCTTCCTGTAGATAGAATGTACAGTTTCCTTGGCACTCACTGCTTATTCCATTAGCAGTGACTGTGACATTTAGGGCAAGTGATGCTTTAGGGATGTGCCCCACAAGGCTAACTTGGCAGAGGATCACCTGGTCATCCCAGTTCCAGATGGCACAAGTATGAATTCCAGAGAGATCCACCTGCACTAAACTCATTCTGGACTTGAAAGCCAGACCCACTATAGTAAGCAATGTCCCTCCACATACTGATCCATAGGTGGGAAAGATGTCAGTAATCTGGGGGGACACTGTGAAATTTTGGGGTACAGCAGACATATTTGCAAATCCCACATCCCTCTGGAAAACCTGGATGGGATAAATCCCAGCCTCCACATTTGCTAGCAATAAGGAACAGAGATACTGAGTTCTATTGAAACTGAAGGATGGTAGCTCAAGGTCACATTTTGTGTCCCCCAGAAGGACAATTGATTTAGATAAGTTATTTCCTTCCACTCGTAGCTCCAGAATGTCACCTCTGATTTGTCCTTGAATGGCAGTCACAAAAGGAGTTAAAGCTTCATGGTATGTAAAGGTAAAGTCCTTCTTTCCCAAGTCAAATGAGGGCTCCTGGGGGGCACAGATATTGCCAATTGAGATTTCTATGGGAACCATGACAGCTTGAGGCTCCATATCAGGCAAGTGAGGAGCTGATGACGTCTCGCACCAGATGGTCTCTTCAGTTGAGTTCACAATGCTACAAGTCTGGTTGCCAACTGATACTGAAACTAGAGATGGATCCTTGCTGAAGCCAATCCCAGAGATAGTAAGAGTGGTTCCACCTAAAGGAATGGATATTGAAAATCAAGTTAGAAACAACAGATATTGGGAACCGGGCAGTGCCTAGGTCACTAAACTAATAAAATGAGGCAAAAATTTTATTAAGTATAGTAAAAAGTCATTAAATTATACTTCAGGTTAAAAGTATTTGAGGGGCAAACCTGTGATTGGATTTCCTAGTATAAAAACTCTGTCCACTGACACAGATCATCAGCTTATCTGTACCTTCTCATCTAAACAGTTGCCTTTCTCAAGGTTAAATCATATGCCCAGGGTCACACAGCCAGTGAGTGTCAGAGGCAAAATTTGAACCCAGGGTTTCTTGCTTCTAAACAGATCCTCCAGCTAACATTCCAGGTTGCCTCAAAATATTTAGGAGGCTAAATTTCTCGGGTACTTTTTTCACACACCTCAGAAACATCCACTTCCATACAGCAGATATTGAAATTACAAATCATTCTCATCTATTTGTAAAATCATGTGGGCTTTCCCCAGGCCAGATATGCTCACTTCTTGACTCTTCTTCCAGCTCTGGCCCTGAGTCTCCAAGCTTCACTCTCCCCCTTCCCCCTTCTTAGCTCCCTAGTATAAGCAGTCTTTCCCCTTTAGAATGTAACCTCCTAGGGGGCAGGGACTACTTTCTGTTTGGGGTTTTTGTTTGTTTTGTTTGTAGTTGTATTCCCAGAATGGAATGTGGTACCTGGCAGAAAGTACCATTTAACAAATGCTTGATAACTTAGTTTGTTGATTTGACAAATACCTAATGGAAGCCATACATACAGATAGATAGATAGATAGATAGATAGATAGATAGATAGATAGATAGATAGATAGATAGATAGATATGTGCTCTCTAGTGTTTTTAATAGGAATGGGTGTTGTATTTTGTCAAAAACTTTTTTCTGCATCTATTGAGATAATCATATTGTTTTTGTTAGTTTCGTTGTTAATATAATCAACTATGCTGAAAGTTTTCCTAATATTGAACCAGCCCTGCATTCCTGGCATAAATCCTACCTGATCAAAGTGTATTATTCTTGTGATAAGTTGCTGAAATCTTTTACCTAATATTTTATTTAAAATTGTTGCATCTATATTTATTAGGGAAATTGGTCTATAATTTTCTTTGTTTTGACTCTTCCCAGTTAGGTATCAGTACCATATTTATATCATAAAAAGAATTTGGTAGAACTCCTTATTCACATATTTTCCCAAATAGTCTATATAGTATTGGAATGAACTGTTCTTTGAATGTTTGATAGAATTCACTTATGAATCCATCTGGCCCTGGAGATTTTTTCCTAGGGAGTTCATTGATGACTTTTTCAATTTCCTTTACTGAGATGGGGTTATTTAGGGATTTTACTTCCTCTTCTGTTAATCTGGGCAACTTATATTTTCATAAATATTCATCCATTTCACTAAGATTATCAAATTTATTAGCATACAGCTGGGCAAAATAGTTTCTAATTATTGATTTAATTTCCTCTTCATTGATGGCAAATTCATCCTTTTCATTTTTGATGCTAGTAATTTGGTTTTCTTCTTTCTTTTTTTCAATTGGAAGCCCTATATATACAGTCACACAAAATATATCTTACACAAAACACGTCCTTTCTGCCATGCTCCCACACTCCACTCTTCACAGACCAAAACATAATTAGAGGAGTAGTCAAATCTCATTATAACGCTGTCAAGAGATATAACAGCTATCTCAGAGGCTGAGTTCAAACAAGAAAATTCTATATAAATCACTGTATACATGAGGAAGATTAGAATCAGAGTATAAGAAGGTGGGGTGATACAGAGGAAAGATCCCTGGCTCTAAAATTAGAGGTCCTAGATTCAAATCCTATCCTTATTACTTGTGCGAGTTTAGCAAGTCACTTAAACTCCCTATGCTACAGTTTCCTTATCTATAAAATGAAGGGGGTTGGATTAGATGGCCTCTGAGGTCGCTTCCAACTGTATATTGATGATCCTATTTGACCCAATAATATAGTGAGATGCTTTATAATAGTGTTTCCCAATTTACAAAGAATAAGTTCACATTGTAGCTAATAGTGGCATAGTGGATGGAATGTTGGACTTGGGGTCAGGAAACTGTTCCATCATTTCAGTCATGTCCAACTCTTCATGAATCCATTTGGGGTTTTACTGGCAAAAACACTGGCGGTTTGCCACTTCTTCTCCAGCTCATTTTACAGATGAGGAAACTGAGGCAAAAGGGATTGAGAGATCTGCCCAGGGTCAAGATGAGTCTTCCTGACTTCAGATCCAACACTCTCTCCACTGCACCACCTAACTGTCCTTAAGGAAGTCTAGAGGACCTGAGTTCAAATCCTACCTCAGAAACTTGCAAGTGTATGACTGGGCAAATCAGGAAGACCTGAATTTGAATCCTGCCTCAGACACTTACTAGTGTGTGACCCTAAGAAAGTCAGGAAGATCTGAGGTTGAATTTTGCCTCAGACATTTACTAGTGTGTGACCCCAGGAAAGTCAGGAAGATCTGAGTTTGAATTCTGCCTCAGATACTTACTGGTGTGTAATTCTGAGAAATTCCCCCAACTGTCTCTGAGGCTCATTTTCCTCATTGTTAAAACTGGGATAATGGGAGAAAAGAGCACCTGCTTCACAAGGTTGTTATGAGGATCAAATACCATACAAACATATTAAAGTGCTTAAAGTTTAACACTCCATACAAATGTTATCTGTTATTATTACTACTATTTTAATGTGCAATGAATTCTCAGAGGCATATAGCTTTCTGTATTCTTGTTGAAAAACAAGTAGGTTCAAGAACATGTTCATTTATATAACTTTCCTGTCCCCTTCCTTATACTTCGAGGTTATGTGTCTATATCCTGAGAGAATAATAGAGGCACAATGTTGTTTGGGAGAAGGAACACTGAATTTGGATCTCTGGGACTCGGATTCAATTCCTGGCTATAGCTTTGGGCAAGTCACTTTTGTCTCCTCTGGACCTAAGGTTTTTCAGCCATTACATGAGGGAACCAGACACCCAATAAGATCCTTTCCAACTCTAAATATATGATCTAGGCCTAGGAGAGTCCCCTTGCTCTTTTGTGGCTTACATGTGCTGTCTCTGCCTAAATGGAATCTTTCCTGTTTCTTAATATCCCTTCAAGAAGCTTAGACATTAGATAATTCCACTTTTTTATTAAGGAAAAAGAAACCCAAGAACTTCTCTTTTATAAAAATCCTTGAGTTTATTTTACTCATTAATTTAACATGTGTTTACAAGCAATCAATCAATAGGCATTTACTAAGATCCTGCCTACAATGTGCCAGACCCTGTACTAGGTGTTGGAGAAATAAAGTGAAGAATAAAACAGTCCCTACTTGATAGAGTATGTGTGCATCACAGGAGGCAAACTAAAAAGTCCAATTAGTTCAATGATCATAAAATTGAATTATCAGTGCCAGGGGGAGATGACCTTAATCTCCTGACTGTATGTGTAAGGCAGGGGTTTATAACCTTTTTTTGGGTCATGGACCCCTTTGGCAGTCTGGTGAAGCCTATGGACCTCTTCTAAGAATAACACTTTTAAATTAATAAAATAAGAGGATTATAAAAGAAACCAACTATAGGGAATTATATTTGTAAAAAAAATGAAGTTCATAAACCACAGGTTAAGAAGCCCTGGCCTGGGGGTGGTTAGGTGATACCCCAATTGTCCTGCTTTCCCCCCTCCAAAAAGGAAAAAAAAAGCCCTGGCCTAGGGACAGCTAGGTGGTACAGTCAATAGATCAAGGACCCTGGAATCAGTAGAACCTGAGTTCAAATCCAGCCTCAGACACTTAACACTTAGTAGCCACGTGACCTTGGGCAAGTCACTTAACCCCTTTGCTTCAATAATACCAACAACCACAAAAAATCTCAATTAAGGCTAAAAACTACATGGGAAATACTTACCCAGAAGGGACCCACAACAAGGCTCAATCTGAAAGACTTTGGTAATATACTGGATTTGAAGATCAACCCTAGTGAAGAAAGATATGTCAGAGGCACTTGGACTAGACATGGGAAGATTGATTAATTTGGAGTCAGATGACCTGGGAGCTCTACCACCTTGGCTGTATCACCTAGGACAAGTCACTTAAACTCTAGGCCTCAGTTTCGTTTTTCAAATATGAAAAAATAGGAGTGGAATTGGGGGCAGAGGTGGGAGAATGATGAGATAACCTATAAAGTCCCTTCTGGACTTAAATCTCTGACTCTATGATGACCTCTAAGGTCCTTTCCATCAATGCCCTTGCATCAAGGTATCCGCACAAGCGTCCAGGGTATGCTGAAGTCAGCTCATACTGGCTTCACAGAGCCAATTGTTAAATTTTCAGTGTGAACTTTTACACCTCAGAAACCAGGGAAAGCTATAAAGTAAGTTTTATTCACTGTTTTGTTAATTGTCTGGACCTAAGCAAATGATGAAGAAAACGTTAACGATACAAATTAAATTTTAAAGTGTATCTTTCATGTTTTCTTGAGGAAGAGCCTTTTGTTAAATATTTACCAATGTGTGCTTCACCTTACCCTCCTGAGCTGATGCTGACACCATTCATTGTGACTGAAATGCTGTGCCACCCTGTTGGCAAAGGGGGCAGTGCCACTTCCAGACCCTGAGGCCCCTGCTTTAGGATCTGAGCCAAGGTGTCCTGAATATGGACTTTCACATCCAGGTCTGTATAATTCACCAGAGATGTAGTTCCAATGAAAAGTGTCTGATCTCCTGAAATGAGAAGCATCTATTAAAAAAGCATGATTTGGGATATAAAGCTTAAGCCCTCCAATTCCTTCCAGCACTCATTCGTGACTATGTAAAACCACCTGAATGCTCTTTAATTTGTTGGGTTTAAATATATACAACGATGATTTTAACTGGACTTTGAAAGATAAGTAGATACTGGGCATGGGGTGCTGAGTATGAGCCACGAGCAAAAAGAAAGCTATTTTGGTAAGGCTTCAGGTGATGAAAAAATAATGAGGCAGATAGGTAGGAAATAGGGATGCTACTTTGACAAGATTAAGATAAAACTTGAAAAGTGAGTTAAGACCAATTCTTGAGAGGCCTTGAATGCCAAGTGAAGAAATACGGGATTTAGCTAGTTAATGCTAGTAACTCAAGTTTGCAAACAATAGCATAACTTAAGATTATAGAAATATAAAATGTTAAAGGTAAAAGGGATTCTAGACATCATCTAATTCAACTTCTTTTTTTTTAAAGGTAGAGAAATTGAGTCTTGAGGGGTTTGTAACTTACCCTAGGTCATTCAAGTAATAGTAATGATAGCTAGACAGATAGACAAAGAGATAGATAGGCATACAGGTAGATAGACAGCTACAGACAGAGAGACAGGCAGATAGGGGATGAATGGATGGATGGATGGATAGACAGATGGATAGAAGGAGAGAGAGGCAGATAATAAATAGAAAGAAAAATATATAGCTTAAATAACATAATTAAAATATTTCAAAACACTTTGAAAACCTTAAAGCATCATATATGCTTTAGCTATTTTTATTATATAATGCTTTAAGGTTTACAAAGCATTTCATTTACAATAACTCTATAAGAAAGGTGGTACAGGTATTACTTATGTCCATTTTGCAGATGCAGATATCTAGAGTAGAAGCTGAGTGATTTGCCTGAGGTCACAAAGGTAGTCAGTGTCAGAGGTAAGATTTGAATCTGTCTCCTTATTCCAGTTCTTTCATTTATCTCACTGCACCATGCTGTACAGGCTTGGCTTAAAATGTGCTTTAAGAAGAAAAATCTGGCATCTGTGATGCATAGTTTGGAAAGGGAAAAGCCTGGGGCCACTTGGAAGGTTACTATAATAGTCCAGGTATAAGGAACAACCTATTATATGGGTGTTCTATATGTTATTTATTCCCATCATTTTCCTCTATTAAGAAGGAGTCCTCTTGGCCTCATGTAATAGCCCATTTCTCTCTTCCCCTCCTCCGCTCATCAAACCAAAAGTTATTCATCTTGCAAAATATCACCTTTTGTGATATTTTCTAATATACATTTTCCTATCCAGACCACTAAAAAAATTCAAATAGAAGTTTTAAGCTTTGAAAAAAACTCATCACATTGTATATATTAATCACATGAATTCTTCGGACTTTTGGTCAATTGTCAACTTATTTCTAGATGCCTTTAAGCCACTGATATAATATATTTATACTTTTCATTATAGAACGGAAATTTTATTAAAAGCCAACCAGAGTCTGTGAGCCCAGGACAGAACAGAGAGGAGTGCCTTCTTCATCCTTCTTTCCCTCACTCTGAAGAGTCTGTACCACAGAGGAATTCCACCCACTTTGGTTGCCAGAGGCAGCAGATTCCTAGTTTGCATTATTGAAAAGCTAAAGGATACTGCCTTTTATTTATGTATTCTGGAACTCTGAAAAGTAAAAAAGACACCAGAAAAAGGAACTGGGTTGTTCTTCCATAATAATAACTTAGATTTGTATACAGTTAAGTTCTGTTTGTCTGGTATTCTATAGACCAGAAATTAGTTAAATGGCAGTGGGTCACATCTACATTCCTTGGTCTCACTGCCTGGTTCTCTTTTACCTCCCCCAAAATACTCAAACTTCTTTCCTTGGCATTCAAGGCCTCTACCCCTGCCATTTATCTGATTTTTCAGCCTTATATCAAATGATAGTCATCCCTTCCACATCACAGGAGTTAGGAGCCAGATGTACCCCTGAGATCTGGGAAATGAGCATAAAAAATTTTGACCCTCCCTTCATACCAGAGAAGAAGTCTGAATTATTATAGTATTAAGAGATAAAATATGTTGATATTATACAACACTATACATATATTTTATGCATATCTGAGATTCTAAATTTTTTCTTTATCATCTGCTGGCCTTCTCTTATTGTCTGCAAAACTCTTTCCAAATTCCCATTTAATTTCTTATGCCAACCAAGCTAGAACAAAACCATGATGGGGAAAGTTACAATGTAGAAGGGATAACTGTATTCTTTTCAGTGCACACTATACCCTAGGCAAACTAGATTATTCGTTACATCTTGCAAATCCCCACCATTTTCCTACCTCAATGCCTTTGATGAGGCTGTTCCCTCTCCCTGGAATGCCTTTCCTCCCTTTCTACCCTCACTACACCCATTCCTATCAGCCCTGCCTGTTGAAGTTCTAACCATCCTTCATTCTCCACTCAAAAACACCAGCTCCATGAAGTACCCTGAACTACCATCACTCCAACTGGAAATTATATTTTCTTTCTTGCATCTTCTATAATATTTTGTAATAATCATGTTCTGATCATATTCAATTCTGCCTTATAAGTACTGGATGGCAATTTCATATTTTTTTACAAAGTATTCCATATTTGTGTTTGTGCTGTATGTCCCTGACACATATTAGATTGTAAATTTCAAGAGTTGATCGGTGAATTCTTTCAATTTCTATTTTGCCCTCTGGTTCTAGAATATCAAGGAAATTTTGCTTGATAATTTCTTGAAAGATGTTATCTAGGCTCTTTTGTTGATCATGGCTTTCAGGTAGTCCAATAATTTTAAATTATCTCTCCTAGATCTATTTTGCAGGTCAGTGGTTTTTCCAGTGAGATATTTCAAATTGCCTTCTATTTTTCCATTTGTTTGGATCTGTTGTATAATATGAAGTCATTAGCTTCCAATTGCTCCAATCTAATTTTGAAGGAGTTATTCTCTTCAATGAGTTTTTGAAATTCTTTTTCCATCTGGCAAATTTGGCTTTTTAAGGCATTCTACCCCTCTTTTTGGGCCTCTTTTGACATTTGAGTTAATTTATTTTTAAGGTGTTATTTTCTTCAGTGTATTTTTGGGTCTCCTTTAGCAGGCTGTTGAATTGCTTTTCATGATTTTCTTGCATCATTCTCATTTCTCTTCCCAATTTTTCCCCCACTTCTCTTACTTGATTTTCAAAATCCTTCTTAAGCTCCTCCATGGCCTGTAACCAATTCATATTTTTCTTGGAGGCTTTTGATACAGGAGTTCTGACTTCTTTTTCTCCCCCACCCATGCCTTTATCCTTTTTGTCCCCAAAAAAGGATTCCATGGTCTGTTTGTGCTTCTGTTGCTTGCTCATATTGCCAGCCAATTATTTGACTTTTGAGCACTTAGACACAGCAACACTCTGCTTCCAGAATGGAGAGAGCTTTGTCCCAAATCGCTGAGGTTTTTGCAGTTGCCAGAGCTATTAGGAGGGTGCCCTCTCTACAGCCCCCACAAGCTCTGGCTCATTGGTCACACACCCCAGGACCACCACCCAAGATCCAGATCCAAGTAGGTTAAAGCAAGAGTGATTACCCTCTTGATCCCTCTAGGATCTGCAATCCAGGAGCTCCTGAAGTAGCCATGTGGCAGCTGCACTGGCCTCCAGTCACTTCTTGCCCTGGGGGCAGGGGCCAGACCTTGATCTTCAGCCCCCCCCCCCCATTCCAACAGAGTTCCGCACTGACCTTTTACTTTGAATTTGGAGTTTCCAGAACTCTGGAAACTGCCACAGCTACTGATGATTCACTCTCCTGAAGTCTGCTCAGGCCACCACTGGTTGGCCACCCTGAGGCTAAAACCACACTGCTAGTGTGCCTGTGCTCAGCTCCCAGCCTGGTGCGATAGACCCTTCCTGCCAGCCTGCCAGGCTTCTTTCAGCAGGAGATTTATTTCTCTCTGTCACTTTGTGGGTTCTGTAGCTCTAAAGTTTGTTTAGAGTCACTTTTTACATTTATTAGAAGTGATTGGAGAGGAAGCTCATGCCAAGTTTGTGCTTCTACTCTGCCATCTTGGCTCCACCCCAGACTGCAAATTTCATGAAGACAGGAACCATGTATTTAGTATTGATGTTTCTGCTTCAGTAGAACTTCAGCAGAGCTTTTCTCATAATAGGCACTAATAAATGATTGTTAAATGAATAACTCAATGGACAATAGTAATTAAGGTCTGTAAAAATGACACTGAGGCACTTCTAGGTGGCAAAGTGGAGAGAGTGTTATACCTGAAGTCAGGAAGACTCATCTTCCTGAGTTCAAATCTGGCCTCAGATACTTCCTAGCTGGATAACCCCAGGCAAGTAACTTAATTCTGTTTGCCTCCATTTCCTCAACCATAAAATGAGCTGGAAAAGGAAACAGCAAACCACTCTGGTGTCTTTTTCAGGAGAACCCTAAATGAGGTCATGAAGAACAGGACACAACTAAAAATGACTGAACATTTTATTGTTGAACCTGTCTCCTTATGTCTGTTAAAATTTGTAGTCAGAGGCTCTAGGTTTGAATTTCTTCTCAGAGGTATTTACTATATGTGTGATCATAGGAAAGTCACAATCTCTCTGAGCTTGTTTCTTCCTGTGTAGGATGCAGTGGTTAGATTGTTGACCTCTAAGCTTTCATCTATGTCTACATCCTGTGATCATATGATATAATGATGTCTTTGTGTCACATAGTTTTTAAGACCAGTATTCTGACCGTATAAAAGCAGTATGCATATTGGCAGAAAGCTAGCCTCAGAGCCAGAAGGATCTGGATTCAAGTGTCACCTCTGAGACATATTGACTTTGTGACCCTGGGCATCTCTCAGTCCTCTAGGCAACTCTCTAAAATGAGAAGGTACAGACTTGCATTGACAGAGGAAATTTCCTTACCTTGAAAGTTCCCTCTGTTTTGAAATCACAGGCCCAATTCCTCACCTAAACTCTCCTCAAAGCACCTGCTGATGAAGGCAGGAGTACATGAGAAAAGCTTCATATTGTTTTTGTTCATCCTGAAGAGGATCAGTGACATCATGAGGGTGGCAGCTAAGCTTCATTTTACTGAGAGAAAATCTGCCTCCAAGATTGCATTGGTCAAATAGTGAGTTAATAGCACAGCTGGGCTGAGAAACCAGGTAAGTCCCTTTTTCCTGTTTTTCCGCCTTCACTATAATTCACCAGAGACTCCTCTCTTGCCTTTTTTCCTGGACCAAGGTTTTATCAAGAGAAAAATTTTAGAGTGCCATTTATTCTTACCTGCTGTGTTGCTTTTATTTCTGCTCAGGGACACGATAACTGGATTTAAAGAAGGAGTATACTTGAATGCCTCAGGATAAACTAATGACAGGTTGGTGGTGATGATGGTCACATTCACAAGCGTTCCACTACCATTCCGCTGAAAATCAATCTTAAAAAAATGACATCTTGTCAAACCTCACCAAATACCTTTGACTGGGGTGGTGGTGGGGGAGCAGATTTGGAGGGGAGGAGTATAAATTGCAAGAAAAAATTAAAGAAATATGTGCTAATTGGTTTCAAATATCTTATGTATAATCATTGAACTAAGCTACCCAAATGTGGCCTAGAAGAAATCCTTAGGGGACCTGCTTTAAAGAATAGATAAGAATAATTTGTTATTAACATATCAATTGTTTTTATGTAAATGAAAAATATTAATGTATTAGGGAATGCTTGAAACTGTCCATTCTCTAAAGTGCAGTAATTTAAAAGCTCCCTGGGGCAACTTTGTTTCTACTCTTAATTTGTAGAGCAAACCTTTTCTTTATTGATAATGCTAAGGTAAACTTCAGGCTAGCCCTTTCCAAATGATCACAAAAGCCCAAATTAATGAACCAGTTGGTAAGGTTTTGTTGTAGCTTCAAGAAAAAAAATAGATGAGAAAATTCTATTTTCTTTCATTTTTGGTAATTCATGATTTTTCTTTTAATAGGTTAGAGATTCATCTATTTGGTACTGTTTGTCCTGCCTTAAAGTAAAAATAGATAAAATACTACATGAAAGTCCCTTACAAAAGAGCAAAATAATATAAGGTGTAGGTTGGTCCAACTTATGGCTCAGTAATATAATTGACATGATTCCCTGTGGAAAGAAAGTAGGAAGCTTTATTAAATTGTAAACTCTTAGAGGGCAGACAGAGACTATATAATTAATTCTGTAGGGCCTCCAGAATAGAGTTTTGTAAAATCTATGCTTATAAACATATTGTTCTTGTTGTTGTTTTTAATAATATTACTGTGGAATCAAGTAAAAGGTCTTTCCCAGTCCCCCTCTTACCCTCACTTGCTAGTGCCTTCCCTCTGAGAATATCTTTCACTTACAATGTATATCTTGCTTTTACAATGTACATAACCTGTGTGTACACATTTTTTGCATGTTGTCTCTACCGTTAGAATATGTATTCCTTGAAGGGAACATTTTCCTCTCCAAACCCACAGTGCTTAGTGATGGGGTACTTGGGATGTATATATGTTTGTAGCATCAATCTATGCATATATGTCTGTAGCATCAATCTATGCATATATGTCTGTAATATCAATCTGTAACATCAGTTTGTAAATGGGGTGCTTTGGGATCTATGTCTGTAAAATCAATTTGTAAAACCAGTCTATACAATCACATTTCCATTCCCCCAGCCTCAGAGCATTGACTCTGCCCCTTCCCCCTTCCAGCACTCTGCCCAGCAACAACTCATGACCTGTTTATCTCTGCTTGAAACAATAAGTTATCTATGAATCCTTCACTAAATGTTATCTTCCTTAGTTAGAGTGGCCAGCTGCACCATCAATTCTTCAATGCCCTATCTATAGGGTAACTCCTTAGTCAATTGTCCTTTAGGTACTGACCACTCCTTAACTCCTCCCCCGATCCCACCCTTACTCACCTAGTTAGCATATCTTGACTCCTTAAAACTATGCCTGTGATCTCTGTAAATTTGCAGGTTCCCTAAGAATCCTTGCTCCCTGTGATTGTGCAGCATAACAATAAACTTTACAATCTTGGCTCCAAAGTTTGCTTGAGCCTGGTGAATTCTTTCCAGACTGAATTGCAGGGTTTCTGGTCACTGATAGTGATTAGAGTCCCTGGCAGAACCTATTACCCTTCCCTACCCTTATCACCCTTTCCTCTTCACTTAGCATTATCTGGTACACTATTGGTGCTTAATAAATGCAGGACTGACAGTTTCTCTCTCTCTCTCTCTCTCTCTCTCTCTCTCTCTCTCTCTCTCTCTCTCTCTCTCTTTCTCTCTCCCTCCCTCCCTCCCTCTTGCTCTCTCACGCACCCCACAATTGCCACCAAAAGAAATTTACAAATACGTATTATATTGATTTGAATTTAAGATGTATACAGTCTATAATCTGTTGATTCTCTATCTCTAAGAGAAGTAGAAAGAAACAAGGATTAAGAGAGAGACAGAAACTGAAACAGAGACAAAGAGAGAAAGATGGGAGGAGGATGTTCTATGCAGTTGTAACATGGCTGACAGAATGATGTTTCAGGAAGGAAAACGAGTTCAAAATTCTGTCTTTCAACAAATACCAATCCTGTAACTGCCTCTTAGTAAGTGAATCATAAACAAGTAGCAGATCTTAATTAATGAATGAATGGATGAGGGGTAAGGCATATAATCAGGAATGGGCATTAGGAACTTATATAATCATCTAAGGACCCACTGATTAACTAAAATTAGAAAATTCATCCACCCAAGAGGCTGGATCATTCCCACCTGCTGTATGAAAGAATATCTATCATACTTAATGTACAACATATTAATATACAAAAACCCTTTTTAAAAATATTATCTTTATAGCTCTTGATAAGAGGGCTCTACCAACCATAAAGTTCACCAGTGCACTTATTCCCCTTTATCTGTTGCCCAGCGCCTGCTTGAATGCAAAAAGATGTATCAGATTATACAATCACAGATCCCTCATTTTACAAACTAGGAAACTGAGATCCAGGGAAGTTACCTAATCATCCTAAGACTTAATTTCCTCCTCTATAAAATAGTTGGTCTGAATAGGAAAAGAGGGAAGAAGGGAAGGAAATGAACATTTATATAGTACTTACTATGTGTTAACCACTATATTTTTAAATATCTCATTTGATCTTCACAACAACCAATAGGTGCTGTTGTTATCCCCTTTTACAGATGAGGAAATGGAGGCAAATGGCTGTTAAGTGACTTTCTTAGAATCACACAGATCAATTATGGAAAGACAACATTGGGCCAAAAGGAAGCTTTTAGCACCTCAAAAAGTTTCAAAGCAAGGCATGTATTCATAAACAAAGCAAGAAAATAGTCGTGAATATTCAAGTTCACCTTGCATTCTATGTTTAAATCTTGCCTTTGATGCAGACTGCATTTTATGATCTTGGACAACTTATTTAACTTTGCTGATGCAAGAAATTTTCAACAATAGGATACAATTATGCTTCATTGGTAGTGGTACTATCCATTTTATTCCAGTCACATGACAAACAAATGCAAATGAATACTTGTTCGTGATCAATTTATGACCCAAATATAATTCACAGCAAATAATTTTGGGATACCAAGAGAAATTACTTTTTGATGCTCTCTCTACTTTCTGCCATACACATACATGTCTGTTAAAATGTAAGTGCCTTGTGAATGGGGGTTGTTTCATTCTTTGAATTTGCATCCTTAGCACCTACCAGAGTATCTGGCCCGTAATAGTCATTTAAATAAGTGCTTGAGGGGCAACTAGGTGGTGCAGTGAATAGAGCACTGGCCCTGGAGTCAGGAGGACCTGAGTTCAAATCTGAGACTTCAGACACTTACCACAAAAACTAGCCATGTGACCTTGGGCAATTAAACGCCAATTGCTCTCCAAAAAGCCAATAAACAAATAAATAAATAAATGAGTGCTTGATTGATTGCTTGATATTGGTTTTCTTTCTTTGCCATCAGCACACTAATCTTCTTCACCATAGCCCTCTCCATGATTTTCACAACTATTTCCTTATCTGTAAAACCAAGGGGTTATATTATAGGGCTTCTGAGATCCATTTCAGCTCTAGGTCTGTGATCCTATGGAGAATGATTGCCTTAGATGAGAACCCTTTAATATCCATGTAATGGATTCTCTTTGGAACTGTCTCCAGTGAAGTGATGTGGCTCTCCCTACTTCTGCATAGATGAGATCCCTGAGTAGTGCAATAAGTAGAAAAGTAAAGAGGCAGTGGCATAAAGGCTATTTTGGTCATCATTTGCAACATCCCATAAAGCGAGAGAGCTTCTAAGTTACTATTCCCTTCACACCACTCACATAATGATAGTAAAACAATAAATGTAGGATAAGAATAGGGTAAGGACCATCAGAGTGCTCAATCTGTTAATCAATCAATAAGCTTTTTGTGAGTGGTTTTTTTGGAGGCAATAGGGGTTAAGTGACTTGCTCAGGGTCACACAACTAGTAAGTGTCTGAACCAGATTCGAACTCAAGGTCCTCCTGACTCCAGAGCCAGTGCTCTATCCACTGTACCACCTAGCTGCCCACAACAAGTATTTATTAGCCTCTACTTCATGCTTAGTCTGTCACAGAGCGTCTCTAAGGTTTAGCTAGAAGATAGATGCTAAGACTCAAGATAAGATTTACACAATCATCTCCGTCACTGCCTTAAATAGTGAGTGATAGAAGAGGAGCTGCTAGAGGCCTCTGCTTACCAAGGGTGGGACTTTGCATTGGATTCTTTCCATGTTTCTGGAGGAGATGTTGATGGGACAAGGTTCAGACCCAAATAACACCAGGCTTACTTCTTCCAAACTGGATCCTTGGATAGTGGCCCAAAGTCCTCCTGTAACATCAGTGATATCACTAGTTAAACAGTCAGATAGAGATCAAGTGAGGACCGAAATAAAGAAAATGATTGAAACATGGACAAATTAGCACTCACCAGAATCCCCAAAAATGTTAAAACTGACACAGAAAGGATTTAAGTTAAATGTCAAAATCTTCCTATGAGAATGAGATGGTACAATGGATGGATTATCATCACTGATGAAATATCACCAAGTGGCATATTATTATCTTTTTAAAAATGATAAATTCCTATTAAAAGTCTCCCTGGGAGAAAGAAAGGGAGAGGGAGAGGCAGAGGGAGAGGTAGAGGGAAAGGGAGGGGAGGGGAGAGAGGAGGGGAGGAGAGGAGGGGAGGGGAGGAGAGGGGAACAGAGGAGAGGAGAGGGGAGGAGAGGATAGTAGAGATTAAGAAAGTACTCTGCCCCCTAATAGGCTAAATGAGGTCACATGGAGCCTGTAGTGGGAAGAGTTTGTTGAAGGGTGGAGCAGAAACCACAGCAGAAACTTGCTTGAGGGAAGCTTATTTTTCAGAAAGGCACAACTTTTGTTACTTTGCAGTCAAGTGAGTCATGGGGGTTGTGATATTCTCTGACCCTGGAGAAGGTCATAAATATCTCTCAGGTGAGGTTTTGCTTTGGAGCTCACTTTGGGAACAGTTATGTGATTTGGCCAGATGAGACTCTGGGCAGCCATTGAGCCCCCAGCTTTGAAAACCCAATGTTGGTACTTCTCTCTCTGGTGACTAACTGTATGTATGTGATGGCCAGACAGCTAGAAGCCCTGTCTGTTGGTATCTGGATTCTGTTATTTTCTCTGTCTGTATTTTTGTCTACTTATAATTTCTGTTTGTATTCTCTTAAGTTCAGGGTGCTGACTTTTTCCCCTAAACTAGGTAAATGATAAATCTTTGATTAAAATAAGATTGTTAACCCTTTTTGAATTGTATTCCTTTAGAAAAGCAGATCAAAGAACCTGTGCTAGCAGTCATCCTGGGTATACTAGGGAGCTTGCTGCTACATTTATTATTCTATCTATTCAAGATAAGCCTTCAAAGACTAGTACTAGGACCTCTGAAACTTTGCTTCTCTCAAAAACCTTCAATGACTCCCCCATGCCTTTAGGATAAAACATCAACTCCACAACCTGACATTTAAAGCCCTCACAAACTGCCTCCAACCTACCCTTCCAACTTTCTTTTACTTCATATACTGCCTTCCATCAGAACTGGAGTATTGTTAGTTCATCTGTATACCCTCCCACCTCCATGAAACACATCAATGGAGTTCATTTCTTGCAGAGTTTAGCTCAGATGCTACTTCCTCTATGATGCCTTCTCTCATCCCAACCTCTCAGCTGAAATAGGTTTCTTTCTTTTTAAATATTCCTAAAGCAGTCGATCTCTCTTTTGCCCACTGTCAGATTCTGCCTTATGCAATACTTGCTTGTGTATGTGTGACTCATAGTCTTTCCCCTCCCTTCTTTAGACTATAAGCTGGTTGAGGACAAAATGCATCGTTTTCATCTTTTTACCTTAACAACCTATCATAATGCCTAATACATATAGGGCACTGCCCCTTTTCTTATATGAATGTTTTATTTGCTGAAAGTGGCAGAAAATAAACATTTTGAATGTAACAGAGAAAATCAGCAGAAGGATAGACATGGATTGTGCAAAAAAAATTTAAACCAAATCTAACAGAAAAACAACCCCTCAGATAAATATTGTGAGAACAGCCACTGAGAGGCAAAAGTACTGGATGGTGTTAGAGATGGATGATATGCATTGTTTCCCAGCATCTAATTTGAATATGACTATTTTCAGTATTTGAGAGTTTGTGACTGTGAAACTTTGAAGCAAAGAAGTATGGTGGTAAGAATGGTAAGGATCAAAATCAGAGTGATGGCCATGGAAGTAGATAGGAAGAGGCCATATGGGAGGCATGTGGCTGAGCATTTGGCAACTGATTCAGAGTATGGAATGAGGGAGAGGGTGATTTCTAAATTAGAAAGGGGGAAGGAGGGAAGAAAGGGAGGTCAGAGAGAGGAAAGAAAAAGCATGGGAAGGGAAGGGATGGGAAGGGAAGGGAAGGGAAGGGAAGGGAAGGGAAGGGAAGGGAGGGGAGGGAAGGGGAGTGGAGGGGAGGGAAGGATAGGGGAGGGGAGGGAAGAGGAAGGGAAGGGAAAAAAGAGGAAGGGAAGGGAAGGGAAGGGAAAAAAGAAAAAAGAAGAACCCTGTACTAAATATAACAATTAAATACTTGATTTATATACTGTATCATCTTCCATTCTGAGCAATAATATCTCATTTCTTCCTCATGATATTCCTATTAAGTAGATAAGAACAGGAAGCAAGTTTTCTCTCTTAAATGCAGAAAAATATGTAAGAAGACTGAGAGTAGGCACGTCTTTTGGTCAAAGTTGACCGGAAAGAAGTTGTGCTCCTTTCTATTCTTGTGTTTGTAATTTCAGGTGGCAGGTCTTTTTGATTAATAAAAATGGCACACAGAATCATAGAATTTAGAGCTGGGAATGACTCTAAAAGTTACTTAGTCCAACCCCTTCATTTTACAGATGAGGTAACTAAGGCCCAGAAAAGTAAAGTGATTTTCCCAAGACCACACAGGATTTGAATACAGGTCTTCAGGCTTCAAATATGGTTTTCTTTGCACTACCCCAATTCAACAGGCAGTCAAAAAGTGAATTTGTATGGTCTGGCAATGACATCTAGGCAAAGTATATGACTTGCCCAAGGTCATCCAGCTAGACTCAAGCCCTGGCCTCCTGACTTGGGGCTCAGTAGTTTTTTGACTATATCTAAAACGTGTGAATGCTACTTTGATGATCCTTCCAGTAGATCACATCATCTTGATGACCTACAATGACTGACCTGATTCTGCCTGGTATCATTCTACAACAAACATTATTTATTTAGTGCTTACAGTGTTCACAGTGCTGAGTTAATAACCCTGATGGGTGCAATGATAAATAAGACAGGGTGGTGCTTTGTGGTGGCCCCTCTGGGGCAGGGGCCATGTCTTAATGATCTTTTTATCTCAAATTACTCAGAAAAGTCAGTTCCATGCACACTATCCCATGCATAACAGGAAGGATAGAATATATCCACAAATGCCTACAAAGTTAAAAGTAATGGCATAGGAGAGGTTCAAATAAAATGTGACTATTTGAGGTCAAAGAAAGGAAAATTATTTATGACCAGATGATTCAGTGGAACCATATATCAGCTATGGAGCCCATATTCAATCTGTTGCCTATCTTTGTTATTTCTCCTTCCATGATGGCTCTCAAATCCATACCCTCTCTCTTCTCACATGACCTGAATCACCACCATAAATCAAATCCTCATCATCTTTCACCTAAACTCTTGCAATCACCTCCTAATCAGTCTCTCTACCTCAGGTATCTTCCATCTCCAAGATATCCTCCATATAGTTGGTAAATTGATTGTCCCAAAGCACAGATCTGACTATGTTACCCTTTCTCCCCTCTCCACTCAAACTACACTGGCTCCTTATTACTTCTAGGAATGAATATGTGTTCCTCTGTGAGATATTAAAATCCTTTTTAGCCTGACCCTGATCTATCTTTCTAGCTTTTTTTCACATAGTCTACCCAAACTGGCCTTCTTACTGTTCTTAACACATGTCACTCCAAGTCTTGTCCCTTTACCATTTTACTGGTTCTCCTCCATGCCTGGAATGTACTCTCTTTGGGCAACTAGGTGGTTCAGTGGATAGAACACTAGCACTGGAGTCAGGAGGACCTAAGTTCAAATTTAACCACAGACACATACTAACTGTGTGGCCCTCATCAAGTCACTTAACCCTAATTGCCTCCAAGGGGGGGAGAGGAATGTACTCCCTCCTCCCCTTTACCTCTTAGATTTCCTAATTTTCTTCAGAATTCAGTTAAAATACCACTTTTTCCTGTTATAATTCCTCCAATGACTAATGCCTTACAGCCTGTCCAAAAACATTTTATATTTATATTGTGTATTTTTATTACATAAAAATATTATTTAGTGCATTTTATTTATTACATTTGTGTACATTTTATATACTTATATGTATATATATATATATATATAGTTTTCCTGATAGACTGTAATCTCCTTGAAAGTAGGAACTATTTCATTTTTATATTTATATCCCCAAAGTCTAGCACAGCACTTCTTACATAGTATCACACAAATATTTATTGATTTCATTGATTAATTGATAGATTGATTGGAGGCGTCATGAAGAAGATGACAGCTGATTTGCATTTTGAAGGATGGGTAGGACTTCTAGAGGCAAAATTGGAGGAGGGGACAGAAGGGAAGGAAAATCTAAACACATAAAAGGCCTGGCAAAAACCTGGAGATGGGAAGTCTTATTATATGTATAGGGTAATGAACTAAGGACATTGCTGCTAAGTCATTTTTCAGCTGTGTCTGACTCTCTATGACCCCATTTGGAGTTTTCTTGGCAAACATACTGGAATGGTTTGCCATTTCCTTCTCCAGCTCATTTTACAGGTGAGAAACTAAGGCAAACAGAGTTAAAGGTCTTACCGAGGGTCACACAGCTAATAAGTATCTGTGGCCAGCTTTGCACTCACAAAGAAGAGTCTTTCTGACTCCACACCCAGCACTCTGTCCACTGAGCCACTTAATTGCTAGTTAGGGATGGGATAGTGGTAAATAATCTAGTTTGCCTAGAGCATGTCATATGTGAAGGGAAATAACATAAAATAAATCTGGAAAGCCAGAGTGGTGACAGATCATTTGAAAAGTTTTAAATGCCAGTCTGGGTAGTTAGCCAAAATAGAACATTTTAAAAGTCCTACCAAGATGTGTTTAAGGGTCCAAATGCTTGCTGTTCATTTGCACATTCATTTATTCAACAGACATTGACCATGCAAGGTAAAATTCATTAAAGAAAATGCTGATATTAGGAAATTGAAAGTTGCAAACCACAGCAGACATTAGGATATTCAAACACATTTGCCAATGCCTGCTAGTTCTCTTAGAACAGCCCCAAAGCCCTGTGGTCTGAATATTAGTTTCTTGTTTCTTCTCCAAACTTACCAATTTCTGGAGCTACAGAAGGTTCCACTACTTCCAGTTTGGGTTCAATGTTGAAGTAGATGCCTTCCCCTCCATTAACATTGAGTGCAAGGCCAAAATGCCTCACCAATACCATGACCTGATACTCTCCAATTGGTAATAAGCCCGTCTGGCAGGTCACAAAAGTTTGATTTGAGAACATGACTTCACAGATCTGTTGATTCACCTCAATCTTCAAAGCTTTAGAGTCACCAGGAAAGCCAGATCCCGTGATACAGACCAGCAGGTTAATGTCATCATCTGACAGAAGAAATGAAGCAAATACACCCAATGAACCACCTCCCAGTGATTTGAACTCATGAAGAGGAACCTTCCTGACTTTCAGACCCAACATTGTATCCACCAAGAATCCATACTGCTTACATTTCACAGTTCTTACCAGAAATGCTGCAGATAGAGGAACTTTCCACTTTGCCCCAATCCCTAATTAGTCTCTCAGCACCCATTAAGCACCTGCTATCTGCCAGAAGGGCAGCTAACTGGCACAGTGCAGAGAGAACTGGGCTTGGGGTCAGGAAAACCTGAGTTCAAATTGGGTCACAAAGAGCTGAATGTGACTGAGCAATATCAAAAATGTGCCCGAAACCACCCAGCCCTCCCTCTCCCCCAAGCCAAGTCCACTTAAGGAAACTCCTTTTGAGTCTAGAACTTGTTTTCCCTAAGATTCAATTGAAAGGATCCTACCATAAGAGTACGAGACATCTTGAACTAATGGGGTTGATTCTTGGTGGTATTGGAAAGAGCAGGAACCCAAACAGTGAGCAGGTATGTCATTGACTCTCACAGTCACCTGGAGAAACACAGCATGTACAGTTCAGATGCTACAAAACCATTTTTATGTGAAGCTGATGCTTCCTGGAAAGACCCAACCAAACAGCCTTCTTCTTACTATTCTCATTAAATATCTATCTAGTTATATCTATACAGTTATAGATGTCTTAGGACACTAGGTATTAGGTGTAAAGTACCTTATTGTTTATTAAGCCCCCCAAGGTGAAGAATCATTCTGTCCCCTCTCCTGGGATATTTCATAACAATAATGATAATAATTAGCACTTATGTGTCACCTTAAGATTTGCAGACTCTTTGCAGGTGTTATCTCATTTGACTCTTAAAACAATCCTGTGAAGTTTGCATTATTATCCCTGTTTTACAGATAAGGACACTGAGGCAGACAGAGGTTAAATGACTTGCCCAAGGTCATCCATTTACTAAGTGTCTATGGCTGGAT
Organism: Gymnobelideus leadbeateri; assembly: GCA_011680675.1. Classification (NCBI taxonomy): domain Eukaryota; kingdom Metazoa; phylum Chordata; class Mammalia; order Diprotodontia; family Petauridae; genus Gymnobelideus; species Gymnobelideus leadbeateri. Next base: position 178,999 of record WOXC01009159.1, read on the forward strand.
TTGAACTCGGGGCTTTCTGACTCCCAAGTCCTGTGCTCTAACCACTGTACTACTTACAGCTGCCTATGGTCCATAATGCTTTTGGCCTTGTAGGACTGAACACTTTAGTAGTGTTATTAACAAATTAATATTTATTAAGCACTTACTATGTACCACTTATTGTGCCAAGTACTGGGGATAAACAAACAAAAAGGCCAAAGATAGTCCCTACTCTCAAGGAACATGTCATTTGAGACTTCCAATGGGCAAGTAGTACAAATATTAAACCTGTTTTGGTGATAGAAAAACTGAGGTTCTAAGAACTCAATCAAAATAACCAATTTTACAAACAGTGAAGCAGCTGAGTATTAGAAACCACCTTAGGAAACCCCTCCATTCTCACCTGAGGGTATGGGTTGGGAGTAACCAACATATCTCCAAATATAGGTCCAAGAAAAACACCACCATCATAAACTACATGAGTGCTCACAGTTGGATACACACCAGTTAGGTTTTCTGCAGAGACCTGAAATGGTGATAAACATTTGTAACAGCAAAGGTTATTGTTCTTCAGATTAGACTATTTAATAATGAATCTTTGGGCATTCTACTTAAGAAACTGTGATGGCATAAAGGGGCGGGGGAGAATTGGATATAGAACTGAAGCTTGATAATATAAGGAGTGACCCATGAAAACCGTAGTAGACCTAAGGAATGTTTTGTTTTTATTGGGATTATACTTTGTGCAAACCATACCCGCCTTCCTTTAGATCTTTGTAATATTTTTGTTTGTGGATTGGGATTTTACTGCTTTTCTTTTTGTGTTGAAACTTTATCTTGTTCTAGTCCCCTTGACCACCACCACCCCTAGTCAATATAATAAGTAAGGTTATATGTAGCCAGTATAAAAGAGTAATAGCAGGAAGTACAATTACCAAGAAGAACCTGGAAGTCTCATACAAAAGATCAAAGAAGCATAATTTGCAACTTATTCCATATATTAACAAAAATTCACATGCTGGCAATATGTACTGAATCAGCAGACGCCCTCTAGGCATTGCTATCAGGGTATTTTATCATAGTATGTGAATTCCAGACAAATTCTAGACCTCCACAATTCCAGACCAGCAAAACATCAAAAGGTGTTGATAGCTCTGAGGTGTAACTGAAAAGTTTTACTGATAATTTCAACATGATTTGGATATGTTAATGAGCTAACCCCAAGGTGGTACAGATAGAAGTTTGTCTGTTTCCCCAAAAACCCTATCAAAATGAGACCTCAAGGGGGCGGCTAGGTGGCGCAGTGAGTAGAGCATCAGCCCTGGAGTCAGAAGGACCTGAGTTCAGATCCGGCTTCAGACACAACACGCACAAACAAAAACCTAGCTGTGTAACCTTGGGCAAGTTACTTAACCCCAATTGCCCTCCAAAAACAAAACAAAAAAATGATACCTCAATATCTTGCCCCCAGTATTCTCCCATCTCCACTGGGTCTATGCTGCTTAGTGATCCCAATTCTAATCCATGGTTACATGAGTGATGTTCTCAAAAACTCTTCCCCCTCCATCCTCTTGGCTGCACTGCCTACCTACTTGACTGCTCCATCCCCCACCCCCATACTATCTGTCTCTCTAACCCCTTTTGCCATTTGTCCCTGTCTTTATGGGCTTTTTGCTCCCACGTATAGTCTGTGCCTTATTAAAGTGCGATTGAAAGTTTAAATGAGAAGGAAACTCAGAGTCACATCCAGCATATGTCAGAGGCAGGATCTGAATCAGGCTTTCCTGCCTTCAAGACCAGCTCTATCCACTATGCCAGTTCCTCTCCTTGTAAAATAAGGGACTTGGTGTCTATAATCCTACAATACAGAAAAGGGAGTAGAATTCCCTAATTTTATACAAAGTAACTCAAAGTATCTGCACTAAAGATATCACAATGGATCCTTAAAACTTCAACATTAGAAGGGACCTCGGAAGTCACTTAGCCCAATCCACATATAAACAACTGTTCTCATTACAATATGCCCAACAAGGTTTAGATTTTGTTTGAAGATATCTAAAGCAGTGGTTTCTTTTTTTTGCTTTTTTTTTGGAGGGGCAGTTGGGGTTAAGTGACTTGCCCAAGGTCACATGGCTAGTATGTGTTAAGTGTCTGTGGACACATTTGAACTCAGGTCCTCCTGACTCCAGATTTGGTGCTATATTCACTTCGCCACCTAGCTGCCCCTAAAGCAGTGGTTTCTAAACTGTTTTCTAAACTTCTAAACATACATCTAGCAACCCCCATATCTTTGTATTTACTTATTTACAAATTATATACATGCACTACTATAGTAGTAATTATAAACATTATACAATGTACAAATGGGGAGAAGATGAAATAATATTTGATTCTAGATTCAACAGAGAGTCACTGAAGTTTATTGAGAACGGGAGTAACATCATAAGATCTGATTTTTAGGACAATCACTTTGTCAGATAAATGAAGGTTGGATTGGAAAAGGGAGAGACTTGAGGCAAGGAAACCAGTTAGAAGGATCCAAGCAAGAGATGAGGAGGTCTGATCTAGACTGGTGACTGTGTGGGTAGTCATAAGGGAACAGAATGGAAAGATGTTACAAAAGGAGAAATGATAAGCTTTAACAACTGATCAGGAGTATTGGGATGACTGAGAATGTGGAGTCAAAGATGAAACTTATGTTGTAAAGCTGGGTGCCTGAAAAGATGGTGGTGCCCCAAACAGAAAAAGGAGAGTTCAGAATAGGGGTTGGTCTTTGGGGGGAAGAGGTGATGTCATGAGATTGGTGATGCAGATGAGAATTCATCCATCCCTACTCATCCTACCCAAAAATGTGGGGGATATGGGGCTCTTAGTCACTGACCTCTATCCCAGAGGACCAAGCCTTGCCTTCAAGGTGCATCTACCAAAGTCTCTGGGTGACCTGGGGGATAAAGAGTCAATATAATGGCAGGAGAAGGAGCTGTGAAATTTTCCCATTCTGCACAGTTGATGCTATGGTAGATGCTTATTTATAACTTTCTTGAGGCTATAACACCTGACTCAGAAGAGGGGAGGATAAGAAGTGTGCAAAGGAAAGTGCAAATAAGAATGAGCAGGATAAATTGGGGAGGAAAGAAGTGGGGTTGTAGATAAAGGTAGTATGATATGTTGAAAACAAGCCACATATTTGACAGGGAAAGGTAGGGTGTGACCCATCTTCCCCTCTATAATAGCAAACTACCCAACCATTGAAGTCATACATCTCCCTGACCCAATCCCCACTTCAGAGACCCCTGCTTCTGAGAGAAGGAACTTGTTAGAAAGCCCTATATAAGTTGACTAGATATAATTCACTAGTCATATTAAATCTCCACATTGAAGAAGGAACATTATACATACACTGATGATATTGGGTAAGTCTCCTGTTTGGGACATCCAGGTGAGGGTCCACACATGCTCATAGCAGGTGTTTAGATCTTTCTGCACCTTAAAATCACTGACATCGAACAACTGAGCTGCAAAGTCATCATTGTTGCCCTGTAAGAGCTCACGCAGATCATGAGCAGAAATGTGCACGGGAATGCCTGTGGAGGGATATTTTCAAACAGTAAGCTCACAACATGAAATAACTCACCACAAAGGGTAAGGCAACTGAGAGCAAAAACCAAGTGTGCTGGAATAGCCCTGGGTTCTCAAAGTAGAAATTCAAGAGAAACACTGAGTCCTATTTAGAGTTCCTTCACACTAGGAAAATATTGTTTCATAGTGATATTAACTCAATGCCTTTAATCCGCTAGGTGGTACAGTGGAGAGGGCACTGAGCCTAGATACAGGAAGCTGTGAGTTCAAATCCAGCCTCAGAAACTTATTGGAAGTGTGTCCTTGGGCAAGTCACATGGCTTTTGTTTGCCTTGGTTTCCTCACCTGTAAAATAGAGGTAATAATTCCTAAGATTGTTGTGAGAATCAAATAATATAATATTTGTAAAGTTCTTAGCACAGTAGCTGGCCCGTAGTAGGTGCTCTTGAATATGAGTGGTAATGAAGAGAATGATCATTACTGCTGCTGTTTCAGTTGTGTCCGACTCTCTGTGACCCCATTTGGGGTTCTTTTTCTTGGTAAAGATACTAGAGTGGTTTGCCATTTCTTTCTGCAGCTCATCTTACAGATGAGGAAACTGAGGCAAACAGGGATAAGTGACTTGCCCAGGGACACACAGCTAGTAGTATCTGAAGCCAATTTGAACTCAGGTAGATGAGTTTTTCTGACTCCAGGCCAGGGACTCTATCCACTGCTCCACCTAGCAACCCAAAGGATGACCATTACCACATAATAATAATAATAACAATAATAATAATAATAACTCATTTTTACATAGCATTTAAAGGTCTGCAATGCACTTTCTTTTATTATTTTTTGTTTGTTTGTTTGTTTTGAGGGGGAAGGCAAGGCAATTGGGGTTAAGTGATTTACCCAAGGTCACAAGATCACACAGTACAATGAACTTTCAAAACAGCAATTTACTTTATTGTCACAATGACCCTAGGAATTATCCTTAATTTACATATTGAGGAAATGGAATTCACAGAAGTCAAGCAATCTGCTACAGGGGTAGAGAGCATATGAGGCAGAGGGCTTCCAATCCAGGTTTGCCTTGGTCCAAGACTGACATGCTATGCAATGTACTACGATGCCTCTCTCATGGCAGACTGTCAGAGAAGACAAACCACCACCCTTGGAAATACATTTCAGATGACATGTTCAAGTCTTGAAAGCTTAATTAAATTTTTTATTTGTACTGAAAAAATCAAAACTGAATTTAGGAAAAGTAAAAAATCTGATCACCTTTCATGTGATCACACATATCAACTGACACCTGTGTCATAGAGTAAAAAAGCTGGCTTTGGGGTCAGAGTCTCAGTTTGAATCTTGCTTCTGCCATTTCTGCCTGTGAGATATTGGGTGGGGCATTTAACATCCCTGGGCCTCAGTTTCCTCATCTACAAAATGAGACAAGTTGAAATGGACCAGGAGTTAACTTGAGGTCCATGAAATAGTTTGTTTAAATGAGAGATAGACAGACAGGCAGGCAGGCAGAGGCAGACAGATGGATGGACAGACATACAAACAGACAGATAGATACCTATTTTTCAATATCACTGGTTTCCTTTGTAATGCTCTATATCTTATTTTATGCATTTACAAACATTATTCTGAGAAAGGATCCATATGCTTCAGCAGACTGCCAAAAGGGGCACACACACGCAAAAAAAAAAAAAGATTAAGAAGCTGTGAACTAAAGGGGATCTAATGTCCCTTTCAGCCCTAGACCTATGACCATATGAGACCAGTGAAAGGTGGGGGTTCAGTGAAGTAACTTTTAAAATTCCTGCCACAGCTATATCCTATGGTATCATGACCTACCCTCTCCATATTACCTCATTTGATCTTTACAAGAGTAAAGTAGGTGCTGTTATTATCCCCATTTTATAGATGAGGAAATTGAGGCTGAGAAAGGTTAAGTAAGTTGCCCAGAGTCACACATCTAGTAAGAGGTAGGATTTGGTCTCAGATTTTTTTGACTTCCAGTCCAGGACTCTATCCACTATGACACTTTGCTGTCTCTAGGTAATCTATTTTCATTAATTAATAAAATTAATATGAATATAGTGTTATTATGAATATACATCTTGAAATTAGATATGTAGGTAGTCACTATAGATAGATGAGATAGATATAGATGAGATAGATAGATAGAGTATTTATTAAACCTTTAGTGTACACCAAATTTAAAAACAGAAACACCCCATATGCAGTTTCTTCTTTACCAGGTATCACTGCCTTGGGAAGTTGGATCTGAAAACGTCCGCCTAAAGGTGGGCTTATCCTTTGCAGTCTCTGGATTGTCACGTTGACCCCTCTTAGGTCTTCCTCTGCTTCTTCCCGTGGCAAATAGCTATTGCACATCAGAGACAAAGGAGTCAATGGCAAGCAACCCAAGGCGAGAAGCACTTCCACACTCAGCAAGCCAAGGAAATCCCCATGATACCTGGACATGAAACTAACCTGACCCATGATGATGACCATGTGGAAATACTAGGGGAGAAATAAAATGGATTAAACGACCAAGAGTCCTTCTGACCTTCACAAATCAAATGGAAGATGCTAGGACCCTCTCCAAAAGGTCATTTAACATGGGTCTTGGAACTGTGGGACCCATGGAAAAACAGTGACTGCCTCAGGTAATTCAGAGTCAGGAGATAGATTATCTTATTTGAATACCAAGGAAAGAACTTTAAAACCTATTTTAGTCCATCAGCAAGCTGGCATTGTACTAAGAGTAATGGATACAAAGAAAGGCAAAAAACCTAGTCCCTATCCTCAAGGAACTCATATTTTAACAGGGAAGACAAGTAAAAAGTATATAAACAAGATACCTATACTGTAAATGGAAGACAATTTCAGAGGAACGACACTCACAGTGGCGTAGGGAGTACTTGGGGCAGGGGTAGGGAATGGATTGAAGGGAAAGGCTTTCTACAGAAAATGGGATTTAAATTGAGTCTAGATGGAAGCCACTGAAGTCAGGAAGTAGAGGTAAAGAGGGAGAGCATTCCAGGCATGGGGGAAGGAGGGTACAGCTGGGGAGGGGGGTGCACAGGAAATGAAAAAGCACAGATTCAGGAGATGGAATGTCACATGGGAGAAATAGCAAGTAGAGCAGTGTTACTGGATTGTAGAGGGGAATAAAGTGTAAAAAGACTAGAAAGGTAGGAAAGGGCCAGGTTGTAAAAATGCCAAACAAACAGGAATTTTTATTTGATCCTGGTGGTAACAGGGAGCCATCGTCATGACTTATGATGGATTATAACAGTTATTACTACCAGCCTGTGCCTTTGGGTAAATCAGTTCTCCTCTCTGGGACCATTTTCTCCTCTGAAAAATTAAGATATTAGATTGTAGATCTGGAGCTAGAAGGGATGTCAGAGTTCATCTAGCTTAACTCTTTTATTTTACAAATAAGGAAACTGAGGCCAACAGAGGTTAAATGACTCGCCTAAGGTTGCACAAGCACTAAGGGTCAGAAGCAGGATTTGAACTTGGATCCTCTGACCCCAGAGTCAGTGCTCCTCCCATTGTACCACTCTAGATGAAAGGAATTTATGAACTTTGAAATTAAAATATATAATGGGGAAGCTAGGTGGCACAGTGAGTAGAGCGTCGGCCCTGGAGTCAGAAGGACCTGAGTTCAGATCCGGCCTCAGACACTTAACGCACACACAAACAAAAACCTAGCCATGTGACCTTGGGCAAGTTTCTTAAACCCAATTGCCCTCCAAAAAGCAAAAAAGAAAAAAAAGAAAAAAAGAAATTAAAAAATATATATTTAATCAACTTTATAATTTTTAAAAATCTATGCACAAACATCCATAGCAACTAATAAACAACTAAATCCCTAACTTCTATCTTTGTGATTAAACAAATATATCTCTTACACCAGTTCAGTAACTTTTTTTGTAACAGGACTGCAACAATGCTAATATAACTGACTTCTGGGTCAGTTGCTATTACCTTCTAGTTATCTGAATCACCCATCCTTCCCTTTTGGGGGGTATTTGGGTTGCCACTGTACCAAAGGACATGAAGTTAGAGTGAATTAAACATAGAATCATGCTGTCTACACTTCCCTAAAATAGTAGGTCCCCAAGACATGGAAGGTAAGAGAATTCTTTTGGTTCCAAAAAGGGTGAGGCATCTGGATAAATCATTGTCCTATAGTGGGAGGAACACTGGCTTGAAAGTCAGAAGATCTAGGTTTTAATGCAAACTCTTTCATTTATTTCCTGTGTGACTTTGGACAAGTTGCTTTTCTGAGTTCAACGAGGCCATTCTGGTATTGGACCTGGAGTTGAAAGACCTGTCTGCATCCCTACTTTGCATTTATTACTCATGTGACCTTATGAGGACTCTCTGGGACTCAGTTTCTTCATATATAAAATGAGGGGGTTGGACTAGATGGTCTCAGAGTTTCCTTCTATCTCTAAAACTACAATTCTCTGAAAATAGCAGCCTTATTTCTGTTAACAGCATTGCTAGGGAAATAAAGTGCTTGTGGAGTTCTGGTGCCATCTCGTGGTCATTATGGGGAGAACCAGCTTTTTTTCCTCCTTAATCAGTTCAGAATGGAAATTCTAATAAAGTGGAAAACAGTAGTATTGTGATCTTCTTGTAAGTCCAGGGTATGAAAAGAATGGATTTCACTTTACAAGTAGCTGCATCTCTAAGTACTGAATAATGCCATCATGCCAACCCATCATGGTTCCAGAAGACCAATGATGACATAGAGGTGATGAATTCAAATAGTAAAACTGGGCACAGATTAGTTAAGAATTTGTTTTGCTTCATTATGAATATTTATTAGAAAAGTTTGTTCTATTTCTTTTTTCTAATGGGGTTAGAGGGAGAGAGTTGGGAAGCAAAGGGGAATAGGGATAGAGTTCACACACACACACATGCACACGCATGCACAAAAAATAAAAGAAAAACAAGAGGATGATTGAAGAATTTTAAATTCATAGAAGAGAACAGAAGGAATCACAGACAAGCAGGGCAAATTTGAAAATGACGTACTGGATTAACTTATATACTTAACAAGCAAAGAAAACTGCACAAAATGGAGATTTGTAGTTTCATATAGAAAAAAAGATAGATATACAGACAGATGGACAGACAGGTAGATAGATAGATAGATAGATAGATAGATAGATAGATAGATAGATAGATAGATAGATAGATAGATTCTCCAAAAAACATAAGCATCTACTGAGAAATGACTGGCTTTGTAGTCATAGTGTCTGGGTTTGAATTACTGTAGAAAATTGGAAAATAGAAAAAGCTTTATGACCACTTCTTAAGTATGTTGTTGAAAGGATGTTTTTTAGGAATAGTTAGACTCAAGGATCTCTGAAGTTCCTTCCAATTCTGAGATTCTGTGATTCTGCTACTCCTGCGACCCTAAACAAGTCAGAACTTCACAATTTTCTTATCTTTAAAATAAACTAGATGATTTTAGCATCATAGATTTAAGTCTGAAAGGGACCTTAGAGGTCATCTAGTTCTCATTTTAGGCAGGTAGGTGGCACAGTGAATAGAGTCAGAAAGACCTGAGCTCAAATTTGGCCACAGACACTCACTAACTATGTGACAGGGAAGTCACTTCACCCTGTTTGCCTCAGTTTCTTCATCTGTAAAATGAGCTGGAGAAGAAAATGACAAAAACCACTCCAGTATCTTTGCCAAAAAAACCCCAAAAAGGGTCACAAAGGGTCAGACTCCACCAAAACAACTAACCAACAATCGTGCTCATTTTATGGGTAAGATATGAAGTGGCAATGAATGGCAGAAACAGAATTGGAACCCATGTCCACTGACTCCAAATCCAACTCTCTTTCCACTGCTACACACTACTGCCTTTGGGCTCCTTTCAATTCTGAATTAATTATCTTAATGGTAACCAAGAAGGTCAGTTTCCAGGGGTGAGGAGAAAAAACCCAGCTGATTTCTGCATCCAAAGAGCCAGAATCACAGAATTTAAGAGTTGGGAGGAACCTCAGAAGTCCCCTAGCCCAACCCATTCACAAAGGAATCTCTACTCTAACATGCCCAAATAATTATTAACACTGAGGTACAAGGAAATAAAGGCCCTTCCCTACCAAGGCTGAATGAGAGGAAGTTTCCTGCCACAGCCTGCCAGCCATAGGGTTATGTTGTAGGTTGGTGGGACTCCAGTCACAGAAAGGGATTCGATGAGCTTCCCTCCTGGTCGAGCTGTTCTGGAATTGATTTGGAAAACTGAAAAAAAATGAAGAAAGAAAATAAGCATCACAAATCAAAAAATGACTACAGATGGGAACTCCATGCTGTGAGAAAGACCCTCATGGGGATACCAAACTCCAAAACAGTCAGTCAGTCAATAAGCATTTAATGGGGATACAGAGAAAGGGAAAAGAGAAAGTATCTACATAAAACATGGGTTCCCCTCCATATATAACCCTTACCAATGCAACTGGAGGGCATCGTGGATTGAGTACCTGGCCTGGAGTCATAAAGACTCATCTTTCTGAGTTCAAATCTGACCTCAGACACTTAATTGCTATGTGACCCTGAGCAAGTGATATAACCCTTTATGCCTCAGTTTCCTCCTCTGTACTAAGAGCTGGAGAAGGAGATGGTCAACCTCTCCAATATCTTTGCCCAGAAAACCCCAAAATGGTTCACAAAGAGTTGGACATGACTGAAAAACAACTGAACGACAATAACGTAATTGGAAGGGAATGAAAGAATGAAATGCCTGTGGCACCTGACAGGGCAGTACCAGGAGAAAAATGTGAAATTAACTTTCTATCATAACCAGGCTAAGACACATCAAGGTCACAGTTGAAGGACTCTACTGCCAAGGCCTTTATAATGGGGGCATAGACATGAATGTAATCAACAAATAATTTGTTTGATGCCCTGGCCTCCCTTCATTCTACCTCCTCCTCACAATTTCTGAGAAGTCTGTCCTGAGCCTGCTCAGAAATACTAACAGAGGACATTGACTTAATGGAACAGAATTCTGGAGTGTTTGATCCACCAGAAAGTACCATATTGTTCTTGATGTAAGCTCGTTGGAGGTAGGAATAGTTTCATTTTTGCTTTTATGCCCCCAGCTCAAGTACAGTGTTTAGAATACAGTAGGTGCTTAATAAATGCTTCTTGGTTGGTTGGTTGGTTGGTTGATTGTTGGTCAAACTTTGCTTACTAGAAGTAGTATTCCTAAAACATGGGTGCTACTTATAATAATTGTCATAGTACCATAAGTAAAACTTAAGCCTCTCTGGTCTTCCAGTAGTGCAGAGGCAAGTCACAGAAACCCAGCCTGTTTCTGATGACTGTGTTGCTCCTGCAGAAGGCAAGAGAAAGAGACCCAGGGGCTATTTGGATACCTATTCCAAGTCCCTTACAAGTAAGAACCTTGCTGCAAACCCCACCTTGCCTCTCTATCCCTTACTCTCAGTTCTATCCCAGAAGGCACTATAAACTTGGAACTAGATGACATCCCTAGGATTCTCTTCCCCAAAGAGATTCAACCTTGTCCTAAAGTTAGGGTTTGGGGCAGCTAGGTGGTGCAGGGAGTAGAGTTGGAGCCAGGAGGACCTGAGTTCAAATCCGACCTTAGACACTAGCTATGTGACCTTGGGCAAGTCACTTAATCCCAATTGCCCTGCCCTCCTCCCTCTGAAAAAGCAAAAAAAAAAAAAATAAAGTTAGGATTTTATATTCCCACAGGCGAATTGATGACTCAAAGGCTTTGACTTGAAGCTGCTAACAGTGGTGAAAGGTATTATGTTGCAGTGAATATGGAGATAACCTTGGACCTGGTTCAAGTCCTGTCTCTGATACAAAGTAGCTGTGTGACAATGGCCAAGTCTCTTAACCTCTCAGGGACCACAAGCAATTCTAGAAAACTATAAGTTTCAGATAAGATGCTGCCGTGTTCAGGTAGAGAGAAAGAGTACTCTACATCAGAGGGATTAATTCAAGCCCCAGGGCAAAATTCCACCGTGAGGCCAAACCAGATTAAAGTATAATTAGGAAATATTTAACAAAATTAATAAAAATATAATAAAACAGAGATAATGTTAATTTATGATTTTCTAAGTCAATCTGCACCCATAAATCGGATCAGTTTCTCTTTGACACCACAGTCCTACAACAATGAAATCATGGAACACTTTGTCCAATAAAAAGTTTATTTATATATGTATATACACATGTATATGTGATAGAGAGAGAAAGAGAAAGGGATGAATAGAGAGATAATAGAAACATAGATAGGTAGATAGATTGACAGAAAATATAGAGCTACTCTTCAGTCTATTGTCTCCCAACCTGACACTAACAGGCTGTGTCCTCATGGAGGAACTACGTTGTGGGTCCCCAATCCTAAAGTTGTAACTCATAAGCCCCAACTGGTTATCTTTAATTCCAACCAGTAGATATGAATCGCTCAAAGCAGTGGTATTGACCAGTATGATAAAATAAGAACAGTGCTACACAGCATTGCCCCCATTAACCCATGGTGGGATGTATTCTCCAACAAATATATACAACATCATTCAGGAGAGTACACATAATAGTGAGACATACACATAGGAAACACATGAGGCCAAGGAAATTCATGTCTCTGACACTGCAGAGTTCTAAAATCCTCACCATTCTCCCCACTAGATGCAATGTCTCTCCTGGACAGATCACTGAGCAGGGCTCTCTGGGCCTGCTTCTCTGCATAACTCAATTCCCAGCTGCCAGGCCTAATTTTCTTCTGACTATGTGATCTGCTCTTTTCTCTACTGCCAGGAATTATGCTTCTTGAAGTTGCTTCCTGTCCATACTAGCTTTCCTGCTCTCTCTCTTTTCCATGCTAGATGGACCCACCTATTTGTGGGTCACCCCAGTCATTGCAAGAGAGTCAGAGGTTATGTTCCACATAGCTGATTACTGCCTGAAATACTCCTAGATTCTCTCCCTCAATGCTAACAAACTTACATTTTTAATGTCCACCAGGGAGATACCCAATCTTCAGCCAGCCATTGACCAGCTATCCTTCTAACTACTCCAAGAAAACCTCAACACTGCAAAAGAAAAGAGCAAAGCAGAGGTTTCTTTAACATATTAACACCTCATTGCCTCTTTTATCTGCCCCTAATTTCTATTGATTAGATCAACTGGGCTGAGGGTTGAATCATACACACACGCACACACACACACACACACACATATATATATATATATATATATATACATGTTTATATGTTTATAGGTTTTCTTTCAAAAGATTTATCTTTAGACCAATACAGTATTATTTACTAAGTAACTATAACTTAGCCAGCACTATGATAAGTACAATAGAGATTATGAAAGAAATAGAAAATAATGTCTGCCCTCAATCGTTTACCTTCTAATTGGAAAGACAGAATTTATCTTAGAAAATTCTGTTGATGGCTCAAGATTCTATAATTCAATACTAAATTGCATGCTACAAACCATTGGCAATGTTCCCGCTACTTTTTTTTGTTAGTGATGAGCACATGACTGACGTGTGCAGTGTAGTATGAAAACTAAGTGTATATAGAGTTTACTGTGTAAACGAAATGCAATTTCACACAAAGTCAATCTGACATATTTAATGGGATATGTGTTTACTTGGAGGGATGAGACAAAAAAGAAGAGACAAAGGAGAGAGAAGGGCAGGAGAGCCAGAGCTGCCCGTTGTCATAGATGCCAAGGGAGGCATGAGGTTTCTTGTAACTGGATCTAGGGGATAATTGTGCTGTACAGTAAATAGACATAAACAGCAAACACAATGACTGTAATCAGTATTACACAACCCAAATAATTGTTTACTTAATCTCTTTTCTTTATGGCAGTTTTCCTTGTGTGTGTGTATGTGTGTGTGTATGTGTGTGTGTAATTAATGACAAGGTTGACAGTTCTTGATTTAATTTAATCTTCAGGGTCAATATCACACAAACCTTAAGACATAAATGTCCTGGCAGGGTTTCTGTGCTCCTAATTCAACCACCTCTAGGCCTAGAACAAAATGCCATTCAATATCATTTGGACTCTTTACCTGAGCCAATCTGTCCTACTCTATGCCCCAGATCAGAAAAACAAATGTCCTGGAGATCAGAAAGTGGAGGCAGTAGACCCAGAGGGCCCTAGTCTGCCTATTAAGCATAATCAACATACATACATACATGGAAGAGGGGTAAGGGGAGAAGAGAGTTGGAAAGAAACAGGAATATGCTGGTAACTATTTGACAACCAGCTCTCTGGAGGGGAAATACAGCATTGATACACTTTTAAGTTTAATTTGCATTATTAACATTTTCTTTACTTTTTTAAGTCCAGACAATCAAGCCCTGATTTCCAGCGTTTGTAGATTTTTCAAGGTATAGGTGTTCACACTGAACATTTAACCATCTGCTTATTTCCCCTGAGATAGCTGGAAATGGCTCTAGCACAGAGATGTCCAATTCACATTGGCATGTGGCCTTGCAAAACCCTTGAGTGCTACTGGAACCAGATTAAAATGTAATTAGGAAATGTTTAACAAATAAAAGTATAATACTATATAGATGATGTTAAATGTTGATTTTCTAAGGCAATATGTGACCTGAAGGGATCTGTTTCTATTTTACCTTACTCTAATGCATCCCAGGGAGTAGGGGGAGAAAGGGAAAGAAAAAACTCAGGGGAGGGCACTAAAGTCCACATAAAAGGAGGCCCTACAATGATGATCGCTGCTGGATCTCTATCATCTAGGGAAGAAGAAAGCTTTAGAATTAAGGGAAAGGTGGAAAGACCAAAAGGAAGAAAAAAACTGAGCCCCTAGGTGTCCTTTCTGACAAGTTCCTCCTTCCCAACCCTCAGGGACCATAAGAGGACCAAAGCAGGTTTAGTCAGTCAAAGAATTAGCAAAAATTTCTAAAAATAAAGATGCCCATGATCTATTGTATCACATGCAGCAAACAAACCAATAAAAACAAAGCTGCATAGTGGGTAGCTTCAGGGCTAAAGTTCAAGATAACCTGGGTTTGAATCCTTTTTTAGATATTTACTGGCTGTTTGACCTCCTAAAGCCTATCTGAACCTCAGTCTCCTTAGCTATAAAATTGAGGATATTAATAGCATTTACCTCACAGAGTGTTGAGAAGATCAAATGAGATAAAACATAAAATGCTTTGCAAACTTCACAAAGCTATGTAAATGTTAGTTAGTTATTATTATCTGTGCTGGGTTGCCATAAATTTATTTAACAGGATTTAATTCCACAATTAAAGATTTTAAAAGCTCAAAAATGCACACATCTGGGGAGTGTACACATTGTAGTGAGTGAATTTTAGTTGATGTGTAAATAAGATCCACCCTTTCCTGCTTTGAAAGGAACTAGAAAAAAAGGGCAAGTATCCAGTGTCTGAAGTGGGAAGGGATTTCACTGAAGACAAGATTGAAGAAGGACAGAAAGGAGACACTGAAGAGGGACTTGAAGGAGGTTATTCAGACCTTGATTTATCTTCAACCACAACCACCTGTTTATTTTATTTTATTTTATTTTATTTTATTTTATTTTATTTTATTTTATTTTATTTCTTTGGTCTTTGAACTCTCCTTGCCCATATATTATGCATAATGGGCTCATAAACATTTATTAAATTTAATTGAACTGGAACATGCAAAATTTATCTTCCCCTGTAGTTAGGTAATGAAGCACAAAACTAAAGGGAATTCATACTCTGTATGCCCTTCATGTCCACTGTCAGTCTTATCAGTTCTAGTTTCACAACATGCCTTGAATCTATCACATTCCCTCTACTTGAATAGCCACTGCTATAGTTCAAATTTTCCCAACTTCTTGCCCAAATTATTGGTTTTCTCACTGATCTCCCTACTCCAAGTCTTTGTCCTCTAAAATTCATCTCCCATGCAACTGACAAGTGTTTTTTCATAAAGCTCAGGCATGTATAACCACACCATTCCCTATAAATAAAATTATACAAATTTATAAATAAATTCCAACAACATTTTTCAGTTGAGGAAGTTGAGGCATGGAGAGGTTGTGATTTGTCCAAGGGTCACATAGCTAGTAAGTGTATGATGCCAGATTTAAACCCAGGAAGATGAGTTTTTCTGACTCTAGGCACAATACTTTATCCACTGTGCCACCTAGCTGCTTCAACTATAACCTGTCTGAAAAGTGGCCATCCAGCCAGTGCTCAAAAACCTCCAATGAGACAGCCAGTCCACTTTTAGACAGTCCTCATTTAACATTTCACCTGCCAAACCCAAGGGGAACTTTGCCATCTTGGATAGCCAAAGCTCACCTGCCTGGTCAATACAAGGACTAAGGCCGATACAGAAAAACAGCAAATGGCAACAGACAGATAAAAGGAATCTCATCCCTACAATTCAGTCCTAACATTTTCTTATGGGAATATGGAAAGCATCTCTGACTTTGTGAGCATGGGGAGCTCTTGATAAAGGACTTCCTTCCACCAATTCACCAAAAAGAACTGAGTTGCAGATTAGGACCTAAATTGCACGTCACAATTTCCTAGGACTTATGGTGCACATTACCTGGAAAAACCCAATGATTTTCATAAGTATTATTTTGTGATAGCAGTAGTCATGCTTATGTGCTTCTACTCACACTAAGCTGACTCAGAAGACAGAACTTAAGGATATGAGATTGAATTGAGCTGATTTCCCCACACTTACAGCTAGTTCTCTTTCAGGTGAGTGCTCTGTTTCATGCCATACACATTTCATCTCTTTTTTTTTTGTTGTGCTTTGTGCTACTAGGTTTAAAATTAATATTGGGGCAAGGAAATGTGCAAATGTATCATCTTAAGAGCATGATTCAATGACTGGTAGAGATACAATAGCAATGGTATGAGAAAGTCAAAAACTTCAAGGCTCATTCAAGCTTATAATGAAAAAGGATCATTCACACTAAATGGCAACAGAAATTGTAGCCAAAAAAACCCAAAACACAATGTCAAGAGGTGATAAACTATTGCTACAAAATATCTTAATTATTCCTGGAAAACTGGTAGAGCAGATAGAGTGCTAAACTTAGAATCAGGAAGAACTGAGTTCAAATCCTTCCTCAGACACTTAATAGTGTATGACCTTGAGCGAGGAGCTTAACCTCTCTCAGTTTCAGTTTACTCATCTGTAAAATAGGGGTAAAGTGAAACAACATATGTAAAGTGCTTTCTAAACTTTAAATTACTACATAATAAATGTGAGCTGTTAGAGCATTTGGAAAAAAAAGCAGAAGCAAGAACTGGCGGGGGCAGGGGGGCTGGGGAGGGGAATAGCTGCCAATCTTTACATAAAGAAAAAATGCTTGTAATATGCAAGACAATACAAAGACTGGAATACTAAATACTGGGGGGAGAAAGCAATGTTTTTGGATGGAATTTACTTTTTCATTCAAAGTACCATTATAAGGAGAAATTCAGGGAAGCCTGTAAGGGGCATCTACTGTAAAACACTCACCCAAAAAAATGTTTTAAGAATTTTTTTTATGTCTAGCAGAGTTGCAAGTCCAGACCTCACTGAGCAAATGATGAACTCTGAGAAATCTATTGATATGCCAACAAGTAGAATGGTTATAGAATTACAGAAATTCCCAAATGGATATGGAATGTTGCAACTTAACCATGTGCCATTCCACAAGTCATGAAAGGCTGAGAAGTTTATCCAATAAGAGACAAATATGATTTGATGGCCTACAAACTAACCTGATTTAGACATTGAAAATCTAATCAAGACTGGACCTGAGAAACTGGACTGTTAATCAAAGGTACTTTTAATATCCAATTGAATTAAGGTTTAATTTCATGGTGAAGAATTAAATAAAAGTTTCAATATCTTGTTACCTCAGTGCCAGATCTGGAAAATAAGTGATTACAGCAAAATGCTGACATATTTCTTGGTAAAAGTTTTTGTTTTTAAGATGTAAAAAGTTGTAGTGTTTAGCATAAGTCAATAGCTTTAAATGGTTTTACTTTGTCCCAGTTAATTTGCACAGTACTATAGCAGTGAAGGACTGCCTAAAGCACACAGCTAAGACATTTCAGAGGTGGTACTGAACTCTAAGTCTGACATTCTATCCATTCTGCCTTTATAACCCTTTCTTAGAAGTAAGATGATAAGGACAAGTTTCAAGTGAAGACAAAATAGGGGACCTCTAGTCTCTCAGCACTTTGTCGTTCAATCATCTTTCAATTTTGTCTGACTTTTCATTACTGCATTTGAGGTTCTCTTGGCAAAGATACTGGAGTAGTTTGCCATTTCCTTCTCCAGCTCATTTTATAGATGAAGAAACTGAGGCTAACAGGGTTAAGTGACTTGCCCAGGGTCACACAGCTAGAGTCACTGCCTGAGGCTGAATTGAATTTCTGAATATGTGCCTTCCTGTTTCCAAGTCTAGTGTTCTACCCACTGCACCACCTAGCTGCCATAACGATTATAAAGTATATACCCTTCCTTTCTTTTAACTATAAAGTACAAGATTTGTGATAATGTCATAGATCTAAGCTGGAAGGAACCTTAGACATCATCTAATTCAAACACCTTATTTTTCAGCTGAGGAAATTGAGGCACAGAGAGGTTGTGATTTGTCCAAGACCACACAGGCAGTAAATGACAGAAGGGTTCAAATTCAGGTTTTATAATGTCAAGTCCATTCCTCCTTCTATGGGAGAGCATTAAAGTGATCTGTGCCATTAGTTGTCATCCCTCTTTTAAGTAGTTTTGTTTAACTGTGTTAGGGCGTATACTCTAGAAAGATGAAGTAATTTGGATTTTTTGGGTAGTGTCCCTTCTATCAAAATAAACCCTATAGGTGAAAGAAAAGAAAAGAACCAATAATAAGTAAAATGGAGAAAAGTGGTTGACAGACAGGGAAAGAGGTGGGAATTAGATAATCACCTGCTAAATTTCTATCTGCAACAATAATTTCATCTATGTAGAATGGGCTCTTCTCATGGATTTGGGGAAACACCTCAATCTGGTGCACCAGCACAGGGGAGTTGGCCAGATGGTTGTGGAGGCCCTCGGAGTGCTGCACACATGTCTCCCAGAGGTTGTTACAGACAAACTTCCAGCTGAAAAACAACAGATAGGGTGCAAGTTGACCATACCTGATAAGTAGCAGAGGTGGTCTGAAGGGTCACTTAGAAACTTCTCTTCTTTGGTAATGGGGAGACTGAGTTTGGAAGGGTTGGATTTAAGCAGTAATTCTCAGACACTTTCAGTCTCCATATTACTTAGATGGTATTATGGGAATGGGAATCTGAAGATATTCCCTGCAGATTGGCCCCTTGATAGGCTTAAGTAACTCTGAGAACCTTCCCTGATTTGAAAATAAACTCTGCCCCCTAATAGGCTGGATGTGGCCACATGGAGCTTGTGGTGGGAGGCTTGGTTTTCAGGAATGACCACACCTTGTTACTTTGTGATTAGGCAGTGGGTCAAAAGGGTTGTGACATTCTCTGAACCAGGGGAAGGCTATATATACCCTGATGTGAAGTTTTGCTTTGGGGCTCACTTTGGGAAGAGTTGTGTGATTTGACCAGATGAGACTTTGGGCAGCCGTTGAGCCCCCTGGCTTTGAAAACCCAGATGTTGGTGCTTCCCTCTCTGGTAACTGACTAAGCATGGATGTAATGGTCAGACAGCTGGAGGCCCTATCTGCTGATATGTTTCCCTGTATTTTTGTCTGCTTGTAACCTCTGTTTGTATTCTCTGAAGTTCAGAGTGCTGACATTTCCCCCCTGAAATAGGTAAATGATATATGTTTGATTAAAGCAAGATTGTTAACCCATTTTGAGTTGCTTTCTTTTAGAAAAGCAGATCTAGGAACTTGTGCTAGCAGCCATCCTGGGTATGGTAGGGTGCTTGCTGCTACAGATGGGAAAAACATCCCTGACATGAGTTAACCTACCAAATTGTTTACCACTGGGGGGAAAAAAGTCTTATTCTAACAAAAATTCTTAACTTGGGGTCCATGGCTCTGCAATGGGTCCATGAATAGATTTCAAAAGACACCTGTGAACTCAAATGAGAAAAATCACATCTTTATTTTCACAAACATAACTGGAAATTTGGCATTTTCTTCTATTATGAATTTAAACAAAACATTTTGAGAAGGGGTCTATAGGCATCCCAGGATGCCAAAGGGATCCATGACTCCAAAACCTTGCATTAGAATGAATAGAAATAAAGGCATGGTTTTTGATGAGATGCCACTTAAGCAGTCTCTTAAAAGTTAGTCATTATTGATTCATTCCTGAAACAAAAGGATGAATGTCTTCATGAGAGCATAAATAAGCATTACAAGGTCCTGTCCACATGATATATGAAGTACTCTTGAGAACTACACTTTGGAGCTTCATCTCAGACTCCTAATTTTTCTTTGGACAACAGCTTACCACAGGTACTTTTGCCTGACTCTCTATTTCACCCCTCTGTGAATGTTATTAAAAAAAGGATCAAGCAAGCATTTATTAAGCACCTTATATGCACTGGGCACTGTGCAAACAATCCTTGCCCTCAAGGAGCTTACATGTTATTTGAGGAAATATTCTTTAGAGTCAGAGGGCCTAGGATCACATTTTGGCTCTTTCGTTTATGTGATAATGAAGAGGTCACTTCCCCAATCAGGGACTTTGGTTTTGTCATTTTTAAATTGAAAGAATTGAACTAAATGGCCTCTACATTTTCATCCAGTTCTAAATTTAAATTTTATTATCTTATGATCCTATGTAAAATATCTACAAAGTAAATGCAAAGGGATGGTGGAAGGAAGTACTAGCAATTGGTAGGGATTAGGAAGGATCTTATGGTAGTTGAGCTAAGTTTTATAGGAAACTAGAGATTCTAGGGGGCAGCACAGCGGATAGAGTATCAGACCTGGAATCAAGAAGACTCATCTTCCTGAGCTCAGATCTGGCCTCAGACACTCTCTAGATGTGTGTCCCTGAGCGAGGCACTTAACCTTGTTTGCCTCATTTTCCTCAGCTGAAAAATGATCTGGAGAAGAAAATGGCAAACTGTTCCAGTATCTCTGTGAAGAAAATCCCAAAAAGGGTCACAAAAAGTTGGATACAACTGGGAAAATGACTGAAGAGATTCTAGAAGGCAAAAGTGGAGTGCTTTCAAACAGGTACACAGAGGAGTTCCACTATAAGCCAGAAAGGGGACAACCTGTACAAAGTCAGGGAGATGGCAGATGAATCTCCATGTTCAAAGAACAATGAACAGGCAACTTTGGCTAAAATGTAGAATTCATGGAAGAGATTATAGTGCAATAATCTTGAAAAGTAAGGCTGGAGACAGATTATAAAGGACTTTAAATATCTGAGAAATTGTTACTTCACCTTAGAGAAAATTGGGAGCCACTGGAGCGTTTTGAGCAGAGGAATAACATGGTTAGGCTCGTGCTTTAGGAAAATCAACTTGTCAGTTGTGTATAAGTCTGAATTGGATAGGACAGAAGGGGGGAACCTGTGGCCTTGAGACTCATGGCCCTCTAGGTCCTCAAGTGTGGTTCTTTGACTGAATCCAAACTTCACAGAACAAATCACCTTAATAAAAGGATTTGTTTTGTAAAACTTGGACGCCTTCAAAAGGCTGCAGCCAATGTTCCCGCCCCCTGAGATAGGAGAAAGAGGAAAGGAAGGTGAAGCAGGCCAGTACTGTGGAAATGCCCATCATAACTGATCATTTATATTACAGTCATACCCATGATTACTATAACAGGTAGAGACCCATTGCTTTGGGTTCTCATCTTCATTCTGTCATCAACTCATTATGTAACCCTGGGGAGGGTCTTTCCTTTTCTATAGAATGGAGTTGGGGGGCGGCTAGGTGGCGCAGTGAATAGAGCGCCGGCCCTGGAATCAGAAGGACCTGAGTTCGGAGCCGGCCTCCGACACTTAATCCACACAAACAAAAACCTAGCCGTGTAACCTTGGGCAAGTTACTTAACCCCAATTGCCCTAAAGGGGCGACTAGGTGGAGCAGTGAGTAAGAGCGCCGGCCTCGGAGTTTGGATGACCTGAGATCAGATCCGGCCTCAGAAAATGAGCACCCACGCATAAATCAAATGACTAGCCGTGTAACCTTGAGCAAGTTACTTAACCCCAATTGCTTTAAAAAAAAAAAAAAAAAAAAAAAAGAATGGAGTTGGAATAAATCACTCCTAGGGTCTTATCTAGTTCTATGATTCCATATATATTTCAGAAGTGATGTCATCCTCTAGAAAGGATACCCTGTCTCAAGATTTAAACTTGTTAGCTATTATTAATTATAATAATTAATTTCTCTCATTTTGACCCTCTACTGATCATAATGGATTATGGGATCATAATGCCTAAAACACAATCAGATATTGTAAACAGTTGTTACCCTAGTTGTATTGTTGTCTTCATTCTAAGGAAACATGAACCCCAACTCTCTGAATTCAAACAGAACTTCTCCCCCAAATTAAATACCTTTCAGTCCTCAACTGCTCTGGATTCCATCCACAGGCAATCTTCTTCCTTATTGTCTTATGAAATTTACTTGTGAAGGATACTGAGATGATCATGGTATTATTCATATGACCTTTATATGCAAAGCACAGCTAGAGATAAAAAACAAGCAGCAATCATTCTACAAGTATTTACTGAACACCCAGTATTTGACTAACACTGTGCTAGACATTAAAGGATAACAGGAGAGAGACAGAGAGACAGAGAGAGACAGAGAGACAGAGAGACAGAGAGAGAGAGAGAGAGAGAGAGAGAGAGAGAGAGAGAGAGAGAGAGAGAAAGAGAGAGAGAGAGAGGGAGAGGGAGGGAGGGAGAGAGAGAGAGAGAGATGATAGGCAGACAGATATAAAGAGGTAGATATGTAAGTAGATAGAGATATAAAGATAAGTAGATACATAGAAAAAATAAAAAGAAATAAAAAGAAAGAAAGATAGAATTCTCAGGATAGTATAGGCATGGAAGGGACAGACATAATAATAACTAGCAATTATATAACACTTTAAGGTTTACAAAATACTTTGTTACCTTATTTGATCCTCATAACAACTTTTATGAGGTAAGTGCTATTTTTATCCTTATTTTACATATGAGAAAACTGAGCTTCAGAGAAATTAAGTGATTTGCCCAGGGTCACAGAGTTAGTAAGTGTCTGAAGCTGGATTTGAACCCATCTTTATGACTACAAGGCCAAAGCATTGTGGCAGCTAACTGGATAGAGGCAGGATCAATGATTTCATTGGTATAGGACAACAGTTTTTATAGTCTGGGGTCCTGAGCTCATTTTGGAGGTAGGAGAGAGCAGTCCATAAATATTTCCATAATAATACAAAGACATAGTAGTTGCTAATAAAGTAACAATAGTTATTACTCATAGAAACAAAAGTTCTTTGAGGTCTTAACAATTTTTAAGAATGTAAAGGAGTCCTGTTATCAAAAAGTTTGTGAGCTTCTAGTATAACCTTTTCTGAAACTAATAGTGAAGATGCCTAGATCACTGAAAGGTTAAGTGACTTGCCCAGAGTCACACAGGCATTACATGTTAGCCATATACATGTTAGGCTCTCATTCCACTTTACATATACTACTCTGCCTAGTTTCAGCTTCACAGAACAAGATGCCGCACCCAGAACAAGCTCATCATTTCTAAATTCACCACCGTGTTGCTAACTCAAGCCTTAATTGACATGTCTTCTCCCCTCTGATTGGAGAGCTAGAGGGCTGAGTACTAAGCTCCTACCAATGCCTTCCTTTATAGAAGGAAGAAAGTGAACTCTAAGTTCACTCCATTTTGAATCTGCTGCTCTACTGCTGGTTTCAACTCCAGGGAAACAGATGCACTCTAGCTGGGTACACCCTTGTCTCCCACCCCACCCCCTTTCCTGCTTCGTTTAGTGTACTATTGTTGGTCAGTTGTTTTTCAGTCATGTCTGACACTTCATGACCCCATCTGAGGTTTTCTTGGCAGAAATACTGGAGTGATTTGTCATTTCCTTCTCCAGCTCATTTGACAGGTGAAGAAACTGAGGCAAACAAGGTTAAGCGACTTGTCTAGGGTCACATAGCTACTAAATGTCTGAGGTCAGATTTGAACTCAGGAAGAGAAGTCTTCCTGACTCCAAGCCCAGTACTGTATCCACTATTCCACCTAGTGTATTATCTCCCCCATTAGATCATGAGCTCCTTGGAGAGAAGAACTGTCTTTCTTTTTATTAATTTCATTCTTATTGCTTATCATAGTGCCTGGCATATAGTAGGTAGCCAATAAATGTTTATTGGGTTGGGTTATTGAATTGTATTATTTGTAATGATGTCTGTCTGATCTATCCATCTAGAATGGATTAAGGGAGAAAGGGGCAGCAGGAGAAGAGATTGGAGGCAGGAAGACCATTGTATTATTCACAGCATGAGGCAATGAAGACCAAGACTTGGGAGGGAATAGTGAAAATACAGAGGCATGGGCAAATCATACATTTTAGAGGGGAAATTATTAGTATTTAGGGATAAATTGAGGATGAAAAGAGGTGTAAAAGATCAAAAGTGTCTATTTTTGAAAAATAATCAATAAATAATCAAAAAATATTTCTCTTGACTTGGAAAAGTTCAAGTACCAAGTCATAATATAGCCCAAACAATCTAGAGACTGGATATCATTCTTATATACTCATTAACTAAGACAGGATGTGGACTCCGTTTATCTCCTTCCAAAGGACCTAGCTTTCTTTTGTGAAGATCAATGTTCTTGGATCAAAGAATTAAAGGTTGCAAAGGCAATGGTGTTATTTCCACCCCCTAGAGTTGCTGACATGGTAATAAGAAAAAGTATTGAGGAACATGTAAACTTACACAGGAAGGAGGGAGGGAGGATGGGACCATGGAAAAAGTGCTGCATTAGGAATCAAAGGACTTGGGTTTGAATCCAGGCTCTGACACTACCTCTACTAACTTTGAGTGAAGTTATAAATTTAATTATGTTATGACAAATCATATTATTATGAAAATTATAAGTTATACATTATAAATATATCGTCACATAGTACATATATTGTTATATATTATACTACTTTGTTACATGTAATATATTTAATATAATAGTATATATTTATTTGCATTATAATATATAACATGTTATAAATTATATATAAATCATATTATTATAAACTTCATTTTCTGGGCCTCAGTTTCTTAATCTGCAAAATGAGGAGTTTGGACCAAAAATAAAAAATACCTCCAAGGTCCCTCCCAGTTCTAAATCTATAATCCTATAGTTCACTAGTTCTGATGGTGATTATAATTATCATAATAAAAACTGGTGCTTACATAGCACATTAATATCTAGAAAAGTACTTAATGCTATTTCATTTGATTCTCACAAGAATCCCTTGAGGTAAATACTATTCTTCCCATTTTAGAGATGAGGAAATTGAGCTTACTACTTGGGTGACCTTAGGCAAGTTGCTGAGCCTCACTGAGTCTCAATTCCCTCATCCATCAAATGAGGGATTTGGCCAGGGTAGCCCCTGTGGTCCTCTCTCTATCTAGTTCTATGAGCCTCTTGTCCTATATATAAGGGTTTGCAATGATGGTCCCAAAAGTTTGTGCTAAAAACTCACTGATGGCACCTCAAGCAGTAAAAAAAAAAAAAATCCCCAATCATATTACAAATATATTTTTCATCCATGACAATGACTATATGCAAGTTCATTCCAGCAACAATTTGAAACTGTCACGATAATGATGTTAGTGTTCATGCAACAATTTAATCAAACCCTAATGGCAGAAGTTATCATTGCTGTTACTGTAAGAACTTAATGAAAAAAATCTAAAAGAATATTATCAGTAATATTAATATAGATACTACTCAGGGCATTCACAACACATTTTTGTTATTGTGGCTGTTGAAAGGAGTTTGAAGAACAAAAGAATTTGGGAACTACCATCCTATAAATTAAAACTGAGGTTAATAGAGGTAAATAAATTTTCCATGGTCACACAGTTGTTAAGGGTCAGAGACAGGATTTAAATCCAAGTCTCTCCTGATTTGGTAAGCTGGATCTTACAATTGTCAAAAAGTCTTAGCAATAATCACTTTATGCCTCAGTTTCCCACCACCTAACCAGGGAAATAATGTCTATTCTGGTGACTTCTTCATATGGATTTTTTTAAGGAGAGGTGAGAAGCCTGAAATAGAAATTGTGCCATGGCTTACATGTGTATATTGACCAAGCTGATATCTCTTCTGCATAGTTTCTGATGTTCTGACAAGGTATTGAGGTTGCTGGATGCTGAACCTTCCACAGAAGGGCTCTGTCCCACTGGTAAGGTACCCATCAGGACCAAAATCCTGTAGACCTAGTGCAGTCAAGATCCAAAGAAAGATGGATGAGGTTAAAGAGAAAGAAGTGGTTAGAGAAGACCAGAAAGAGGAGTGGGAATATGTATTTTCAAATTCAAAAGTGTTCTCTCATTCATCAAATTTACTTAGATTTTTAAAAGATTTCTCCTTTACATTCATACTCTCATCTTATGCTATACTCATTTAGTTATATATTACATACTCCCATGACACATAAAAGTTTAATTTGTACATTAACATTTTCTCCATCACTTTCTTAAGTCTAGATAATGAACAAAACAATAAACCAAGACCTGATTTGTAACATTTGCCAATTTCTGAGGTGTAAATGTTTACACAGGGCAGCTAGCTGTTCCAGTGGATAGAATGCTGGCCCTGGAATCAGGAAGACTCAGATACTTGAGTTCCAACCTGGCCTCAGAAACTTACTAGCTGGGTGACCCTGGGCAAGTCACTTAATCTTGTTTACCTCAGTTTCCTCATCTGTAAAATGAATTGGAGAAGGAAATGGTAAACCACTCCAGTATCTTTGCCAAGAAAACCCCAAATGGGGTCACAAGAAGTTAGACACAACTGAACAACAGCAAACGCTTACACTGAAAATTTAACAACTGACTCTCCTTAGCTATTTTGAGCTTGCTCCAGTACACTCTTGTATAATACTCCCTATTAGAATATGAGCTCCTTGAGAACAGGGACCAATTTCTTTTTCATCTACATATGTAGAATACCTAGCACAATAAACCCATGTAATAAAAGTTAATTGAACACCTTAGTTCAATACTTTCCCAGGGCCTTGCCCAGGCAATGGATTTGGTAGCAAAGCAATGGCCAAAATTATTCAATATTTTCAAGTACAATGCCCAGGGGAATATATCGACTTTATTCAACAAAAATAAATTCAAATCAAAGTCTATAAAAGTGAAACCAATATGGTGAATTCACTCCAAGTGACAGTAAATACAGTCCAACAGTAAATACAAATAAAATATATTTAATACAATATATACAAAGTAAAATTTGAGTTTGATTATGTCAAAGCTTTATGTAGATGATAAGACAGCTAGATGACCTAGTGGATAGAGCATGGGGCTTGGAATTAGGAATACTCATGTTCACAAATTCAAATCCAGCCTCAAACATTTACTAGCTTGTGTAACCCTGGACAAGTCACTCAACCTCATCTATTAAACAAGGTTAACAACGTCTAGAGTGCCTTTCTTCTGGGGTTGTTATTATTAGGTTAGTGGTTAGAGAATTTTCAATTGAAATAATATATACAGAGTACTTGGCAAAATTTTAAGCTAATATATGAGGATCTATAATACCCCAGCGATATGTGTATAATAGCTAATGTTTATGTATTGCTCAGTCGAGACAACATATGCAGAATACTTTGCAAACATTCAAGTGATCTATAAGGACATATATTAAGACTATAAATATACTCACACATATGTACATACATACATATATGTGATCTATGAGGACATATATTAAGGCTATATATAGACATATATACATAAATATGTGTGTATATACACATGTATATATACATATATATATAATAACTAACATTTATATATTGCTTGAAAGTCTGCAAAGTGCTCTGGATATATTATCTTAATTGGATTTTACAACATCCCCACAAGGTAGACATATATCTTTTAAAGACATAGTTAATTGATTTGCCCATGGTCACACATCTATTAAGTGGTAATGGCAAGATCTGTGCTTATTATTTCCTGACATTGGCCGGGGTGGGGGGGGGGGGAGGGAAGGGAGGAGGGGAGAGGGACACAGAAGTAGCATGTGCTTACAGTTAAGGTGCTATATGCAATAGTTAGGTTGTTTGTGGTTTGTTTGTTTGTTTTCTGATCCTAGATAATGATTATTCTGAGAGGGAAATGTCCAGGCAACCACGTGGGTTTAGAAGACCTATCTGAGTCATCAGGGGATCCAGCAGGAACCAAAATCAGTCGCTGGCAGTCTTCCAGAGGCAATAATAATAAATAATCTGTAGATACCAGAGTGATAGTAGCCAATGACAAAGAAGGTCATTTTTTTACCCACACATGGGTAAAAAAATGTTTTTCACTAGAAAAATCACCTGAGGATGTCATAGTTTCAGTGACTGTGATCCCTTATGACAGGATAATCGATCTAAGCCTGATTGATGAAACTCAAAAGAGAGGGTTGCACTTAGGGATGAATTGCATGAGATCTCCACAAAGGGACATAAAGATTGCCAGGGGCAGAAGTTTAGAGGCACTCTTTGGGTCCATGTGTCCTCTAGAGGTGTGACTCATTACATTTATATTATATATTATATACATATATTTTATATTAAATTTATTATATATTATAATTTAAAGTATAAATATACATTTAAATTCTATAATCCTGAGCCCACTCTCCCAGGGACCTCGTTCAAAGGAAGAGTGAGTCTTTGGTTTAAAGGGCATTGTTTTGTGACAAACTATTCTAGCTATATTTTCTCATCAAATCCTTTTTTCTATAAGCTAATAGAGTCCAAGAGACTGATTGATAATGAGAAGGACATTTGTGGGAATTAACAAACAACAGCACTAGAAACTCCAGCCCCTTAAGGTTATGCCTAGAATCTTCAGGGTCAGCCATGCTCTGGGGACCTAATCCACCAATCTGAGTGCAAGTTGGGGGTATGAGTCTAGAGAATTTGTTACAATTAAAGGGCAAGTCAATGACTTCATTATCACTTCTAAATACAAAGCTTAGAAACCTTTCTTACTTGTTTAAAAAAATATAACCCCAGAACCCACACAATGTGGTAATTTATTACAATTGTTCCTTCTTCAGCACTTTCCTTTCTACAAGGCACAACTTTAAGGAGACCAAAGGTTCACAGCTTCACATATTTATTCTTTGTCCTTTCTCTTGGTCTGTGGTGTTTCACCTTCTCAAGGATGAAGGAACAACAAAGAAGCTTTTTTTCTAACAATTTAGCAACTTTTCTTTGCAATACTTTTGGCCTGATATATTCATTGACACTTTTCAGCATCCTCTAAAGGAGATGAATATTATGCCTATAATCTTACAGAACTAGGAAGAGGAAATTGAAGAGGAAAGGGCTCATAATTCATGAAAGCCAAGACAGCACCTTGTTCAAATCCAAAATGGAGAAGAATTTGAGCTGAAAGTGGTTCCTGTTTGCATTTTACTGTAAGCATTTCTTCTATTGCTGTTTGGATCTGTTGAAAAGAAAAACACCTGGAATTATTACTGTAAAAAGAAAAATCAGCAGAAATTCTTCTATGTGTGCAAGTAAGGAAGGTTCCAGTGACACTGAGGAAGAGTAGACTCATACCTCAGCAGCAGTGGCATTTACAGTCACTGGCTGGCTGGAGATACCATCCCAGGTCAGACAAAATTTTCCTGTGCCAGTCACATTCAGCATCTGAAAGTGCAAGAGCCAAGAAAAAAATAATTCAGACTAATTAATTCAGACAGATTTCACATTTATTATTTCTTTTTCAGCAGATATTATTTTGATTTTCCCTATTGTTTATTAGCCCATTTCCCAGAACATTGTAAATAAGGATTTATTGAATTGAAATAAATGTAAGTAAAATTCATCCATAATTTAGAAACTAAAGGGAAGTTTTTAGCAGTTAGGTAGAGCAGTATATAGCCTGGCCCAGAGTCAGGAAGACTCATCGTGATGAATTCAAATCTATCCTCAGACACCTACTAATTGTGTAACCCTGGGTAAGTCACTTAACCCTGTTTGCCTCAGTTTTCTCAACCTGTAAAACAAGCTAGAGAAGGAACTGACAAACCACTCCAGTACCTTTGCCAAAAAAAACAAAAAAGGGGGAGGGAAGCTAGGTGGCACAGTGAATAGAGCCCTGGCCCTGAAGTCAGGAGGACCTGAGTTCAAATCCAGCCTTAATTTAAAAAAAAATAGACATGTGACCTTGGGCAAGTCACTTAACCCCAATTGCACTCTGAAAAGCAAAACAAAGGAGGGGGTCATGAAGAATTCAGACAATTGAAAGTTCTGAACAACAAAAATGGAACAGTTTTGCTTTCATCCATTTAGAGAATACCTCTCTTGCCATAAATATATGTCCATCTTTATATTTTATGTCTATTTCTCTTGTCTTGAGAGTGTTGGGTTCAAATGATATTATTCAAAGATTGCTAAACCTTGCTTAATAGATGTTCTCACTCCATGGCAATCTTTCTTGAAACAGCCACATTCTATACCTTAGAGTAAATGAAATCCAATACTTTTATTTAAGAGATGAGAAAACAAATCCAAAAAGGGTTGAGTGACTTGCCCCAAAACAGTGGTAACTGAGCTAAGATTTAAACTAGAATCTCCTGACTCCGGAGTCAATCTGATTTCTTTTAAACTGCTTTATACCCCATTCTGATGCCCTGTCATTAATTGAATCTCTAAATCTCACCTTTGATGATGACTGCCTGAGTGACCTTCAGTAAGTCATTTAATTTCCCTGGGCGTCTTTTTCCTTATCAAAAAAATATGAGATATTTCACTAGATGGCTTCTGATGTCCCTTCCAGGTCTAGATCTAGGCTCTTATGATCCTGCAAGATGAATGTCAGTAATTTACATACTGACTCCTTTTCTATAGAATAAAAGAGCCAGTCTCCTTTGCCTTTTATGAGATAGGGACAAGCCAAAAGAACCAAAGGACACAGGACCTGGGTCCCAGCCAGAAAGCAGGGGTTACAGACCAAGGGGACTAATGGGTGATGAAGTTCAGACATCTCAGTGAAAGCAATGAATATCCAGGGCAAGGTTAATCCGGAACTTACTCTTAAAGCCAAGAGAAGCCAAGAAAAACAATACAATGGTCATATAAATAATGCTTTTTCTTATCTTTTTTCTTTCTTTCTTCCTCCCTTCTTCCTTGCTTTCTTTTTTATTTCCTTGCCCCCTCCCTCCCTCTCTCATTCTCTCCTTCTTCCTTTTTTTCTTCACATGGGTCTCCTCATCTTGCTCCCAATAGAAGCTCAGAGGCTACTCAGGGGGCAATTCCACTATGATCCACCTTGGAGCTTTCACCTATTCTATTTCCAACATAGGCCAGTTTACCTCTTCTTGGGCAACTCGGTGCACCTTCCCCTAGTTCCCAATCTCCTAAAAGGCTCACTATACTGATACCAAACTTAGTGCAAACACATGATCAACATAGATCATTGCAGCTTAGAATATCTGAGTGCAGGAGTTCTGCCACTCTCAACCTTCCCTTGTAGCTGGAATTCCAGACTTGTGCTAGCACGCCTCCCAGAAATAATATTTTTGAAAGACACTTTCACAACTATCATCCCTTCATAAAAGGTTTGGAAGGGATAATTAATTAAATTAATTAATTAATAACATTAATTATAATTTAATTAAAGAGGAGAGCAGGTGTTCCCCTCTTATGTAATCAGGAAATTGACATTTAAGGCAGGAAGATGATTTGCCCAAAGTCACACAGCTAATCTGCATTAAGAATGGGATTAAAGCCCAGGTCTCCTGATTCCCAGTCTCATGTCATTTCCCCTAGGTCATGGCTACTGCACTTTCAGAGCTGGGCCCCTGCTCTGGCTTAAGTCTGAATGGATACCAAAAGCAAAACTGACCTGTATCTCTGGGAGCCTCTGAGCATTGGCTCGGATCTGGAGCTTCTCCCGATGGTAGGTGTTGACCACATCAGAATTCAGCCAGGTGTTGTGGATCTGGACCCCAACACTCATCCCACGACTGGGACTTATGCCATAATGTTCAGCTTCCAGGTAGTACTTTGTCCCGCCCAACAATTCCAACTTCAGGGACTTCTGTTGCCAGGTCTCCAAATGCCCATTCATCTCCCAGGAATCAAACCAGTCATCTATGCCAGTTTGAATAAAAGCTACTTTCACCTGTATCCAAATAAATACCCCAAAATGAAAACTCTTGAGCTCTCATGTCTCTCCTCCCATCCCCAGACAAGAAGTGACAAAACACCCCTTAAAGAACAATTGGGTTGTCCTCTCCTTAAAATGATAAGAAAACCAAGTTATTCATCCATAATAAAGCTTGACCCAGGCATCGCTGGGAAACATAGATAGGTTTGTGTCTTCATATCTCTCTGCTTGTTTTTTCATTTCCCTTAGAATGCCAAGAAAATCACAAAAAGGTATCAGGAGATGACTTTATCATGACACAGAAAGAATATTCAACAGGGAGCCTGGAGTCACGGGGCCTGAGTTTAAACCCTGGTTTTGCCATTTACTACCTGTGTGACTTTGGACAAGTCCCTTGGCCTTTTGGGATCCCCTTTCCCCCATCTGTTTTCCCATCTGTAAAATAAAGGGCTAGATGACCTCTGAAGTACTTTCTGCCTCCATCTATAATCCTATGTGATGTTGGACAAGTCTCTTAGCCTACTGGGGCCTCAGTTTCCCCGTCTATGAAAAAAGTTTGAACTAGCTGATTTGTGAGGTTCTGATTCTCCATCCTGAGACAAGGACCATGTTACTTCCTGTGTACTATGGGTGAATCCTGGGAACTCCTAAGGAATGCCTCACTGGTCAGAGCCTTGCTACAGAAAAGCACAATCACGCTCAGCTCTGCTCCATTGTCCTGAACATTTTCCAAGCTTTTAATAGAGATAGGTAAAGTATAAAGTTGCAAGAAGACAGAATGTAAGGAAATGAATGTAAGGAAAACTTTACTGTCAATTAGAACTACCAAAAAGCAGAAATAACTACATCTGGAAAATATAGATCGAGAGTTAGAAGGGACCACAGAAGTAACTGAGTCTTACCCCCTCAATTTATAAATGAGGAAACTGAAGCCAAGGAGATCAAATGACTTGCCCAGGGTCACACAGCAAGTATCTGAAATGGGATTTGAACCCAGTTCTTTCTGAATCCAAGTCTAGCATCATCTGGCTATATAGTGAATTCCTCCTCATGCATGGTCTTCAAGAAAAGGATGGATGAACACTTGCTGGAGAGGTCATTGAGGAGATTTTTGTTCATGTATAGGCTATTATTAGACAGCCCCTAAGGTCCCTTCAACTCTTCTGTCATTCTGTGATTGCTTTCCTTATTAGCAAGCATGACTAAAGGATAAACTGGACTTATCCTAGATCTGCCAAATGAAGAATTCAGATGTAGATAGTTTGGGTGGCCCAGAGTATCCTACAGCTATATGTTACTCTTTAGACGTTCACTCATTTAATGCAAGCAAGATTAGAAAAAAAAATGCCATTGTGAATTGCATAGAGGGTTATATTACATGGTAGAAACACACGAGGGCACTCTAACCAACCAGTAAAAATTTTAGATTGAGACTTTCAAAGTCTTGAAAGAGATACTAGGATCAAAGCATCATAGATTTATATCTAGAGGGGACCTTAGAGGCCATCTCGCCCAATCTTCTCATTTTATAAATGAGTAAACTGAGACTCAAAGTGGTAAGCCAACCACCCAAGGTCAGATCAGGTCAAAGATCACAAAGTGGCAGAACAGGATTCAAACCCAGGTCCCCAGTCTCCTATCACATCAGTTTAAAAATTGTTTGGTTTCCATAGCAGCAAATTCAAATTTTAGATCAAAACCAAAAGAAAACTAAAAATACCCTTTGTCAATGACACAGTGATAAAGCTTGTAACCTTTATTAAGATTCTCCCTCTATTCTGGGTGGCCCCGTTTCTAATCCTTTGAGGCTAAGATGTACCTTCCCAAAAGAGGGCTTCCAAGGTTCCCAGGGTACAAGGGATGTGAGAGAGGGAGAGCTGCCAAGATTTTCTTTCTGGACCAATATCTGAGAGTAGATTATTTATACTAAACTATCCCACCATTAAAAGTACATGAAGATTTTGTGGCCCTTTTTGAGGAGTGGTGATGGGTTAGTAGGGACAGGAGGAAAGATGAGAGGAAATAGGAAGAGGATACCTTGGTCCCTGGATCTTCTGATTGACTGAAGTACAAAGAGGCAGGGCTATCTGCCTGGATCCAAAAAGTGTAGTTATTTGTCTCTGGGACAACAAAGAATCCACTGAGACGAGCCCTGCAAAGTAGAGGAAACACCAGTGTCATGGAAGAAGTCAAATCCCAAAACCTTTCACAAGCAATGTATCTTTTCTTCTATTTTACTTGATGGTGATAAAGAAGAAAAACTTGTTTCCTGCTTCACCTCACTGGGGTCCTCATAAAAAATCATTCATACAGGAATGTATTATGCACAAAGTCTCCAAATCAGTCATGAGGAAGAAAGAAAGAAGGGAAGGAAGGAGAAAGGAAGAAGAAGGAAGGAAGGAAGGAAGGAAGGAAGGAAGGAAGGAAGGAAGGAAGGAAGGAAGGAAGGAAAGAAGGAAAGTAAAAAGGAAGGGAAAGAAAGAAAGAGAGAGAGAGAAAGAAAGAAAGGTTATGTTGCTTTTGTTTTCATATCAAAGTGACACATTCCACCACCATTGTAGTCAGTCAATAAATATTTATTAAGTGCCTACTATTCACTAGGCACTGAGCTAAGCACTGAGGATATGGTAAAAGGTGAAACAAAAACCAAAACAATGTAGTCCTTGTTCTCAAGACCTTACTGTCTAATGGGGAAGACTGTACAACTATGTACAAACAATTTATATCCAGGAAAAGTTGGAAATAATCAACAGAAGGAAGACACTAGAATTAAGGGGATCAGAAAAGACTTCCTATAGAATGTAGGATTTTTTTTTTTTGCTTTTTTTCCACTTATTTTGGAGAGGGGAAGGTAGGGCAATTGGGGTTGAGTGACTTGCCCAAGATCACATGGTTAGTTTTGTATTAAGTGGCTGAGGCCACATTTGAATTCTGGTCCTTCTGTCTCCAGGGCTGGTGCTCTATTCACTACACCACCCAGCCACTCCAGAAGGAAGGATTTTAGCCGGGACTAGAAGGAAACAAGGTAAGACAACCTTCCAGGCATGGGAGACAATCAGTGAATATGATCAGAGTCAAGATATGAAGACTACAGAGTTCATGGGGGAGATGGAGGAAGGGGGAAAGCTGTATAAGGTATAAGAAGACTAGAAAGTTGGAGGAGGGGGACATGTTATGAAGGGCTTTCAATACCAAAAAGAGCATTTTCTATTCGATACTGGAGGTTAACAGGGAGCCAATGGAGCTGACTGAGTGGGGAGGGAGGCGGGAGGGTCACCCAGAGTAACATGGTCAGACTTATACTTTTGACAGCTAAGTGAAAAATGGACTGGAGTGGGGAGAGACTTGTGGCAGGAAGAACAAGGATGCTTTTGCAACAGTCCAGGTGTGAGATGGGCACATACAAGAGATGTTACAAAGGTGACATCAGCGGTCCTTGGTAACAGATTGGATATGAAGGGGGAAGAGAATAATAAATCAAGGACAACATCTAAGGTGTAAGCCTGGGTGACTGGGTGAATGGGAGCAAACATTTATTAAGCTCTTATGTGCCAGGCACTGTGTTTTATAATTATTACCTCATTTGATGTGAACAGCAACACTTATTATTTCTTTTTTTGTTGTTGCTGTTTAGTCATGTCTGACTCTTTGTGACCTCATTTGGGGTTTTCTGGGTAGAGATACTAGAATACTTTGCTATTTCCTTCTCCAGCTCATTTTTACAGTTAAGGAAAATTAAGCAAACAGGGTAAAATGACTTACCCAGGGTCACACAGCTAGTAAGTGTCTGAGGTCAAATTTGAATTCAGGAAGATAAGTCTTTTTTTACAGTTTAGGAAACTGAGGCAGACAGAAGTTAAGTGACTTCCTCAGGCTCACACTGCTAGTAAGTAGTTGCAATTAAGTTGAATTCAGGTCTTTCTGATTCCACACCCAAAAGTCTATCCACTGTGCTACTGTAATGGTAAAGGAATTCAAAGATCTTCCCTGCCCCTTAATGGGCCTCACTTGGAACCCAACAAGACAAGCTTGCTTAAGGGAGGCTTGTTTTTCAGGAAGGTCCACCTTTTGATACTTTGTAATTAAGCAGTGGGTCACAGGTTGTGATGTGTTCTGACCCCAGAGAAGGCTTTATTTTTTCTGTATTTTTTGTCTGCTTGTAATTTCTGTTTGTATTTTCTGAAGTTCAGGGTGCTGACTTTTCCGCTGAACTAAGTGGCTGATTTTATATATATATATATATGTATATATGTATGTATGTATATATGTATATGTATGTATGTATGTATGTATGTATAAAACATTCTGCCCTAGTACTCCACTTCCTCTCTGCTGAGAGGAGGGAAATACATTTCATCTTTAATCATCTAGTTGAAATATCATTATTGGTGTTTCAGTGGCTTAGAATTCTCCTCTTTAGTGATTTTTTTCATTTATATTGTTGTGGTCATATATATTATTGTCCTTAATTCGCTCTACATCAGTTCACATAAATTGTCCCATTTCTTATAGCACAATAATATACTAAGAGGCAATGCAGGATAGTGGGTAGAGAGTCAGCTTTAGGTTCAGGAAGAGCTGGGTTGATAGGATCTTAGATCTAGAACTTAAAGGTCATCTAGTCTGCAGCCCTCAATTAATGGAAAAAGAACCCAAAGTTCAGGGAAGTCCCATAACTTGCCCAAAATTATATGGGTGGTAATCTTTAGCAATGGCATTCAAACCAAGGACTATGACTCTCTCCATCATACCACCCTGTCTTCCCTTTGAAACATACTGGAGCTATGTGATCCCAGGAAAGTCACTTACTATAAATAAAAGAACAGTTGATGATACACTTTGGCAGAGAGAGTTCCCTTAACCAATAAAGTCACAGTTCCAGACAAGAATAATAATATTCCATTACGTTCAGATATAACAGTACAGCCATTCCCCCAACCAGTGACACCCATTCACTTTCACAATGCCAGCTACAACTGAATCCAATTTGAATATTTTTGATAGCACCATAATGTACCCCCTCCTGTACATGGGCTAGGAATAGTCTGGACCTGCATAGACTATTTCGTTGGTCTCCTGAGATAAAGAAGGAAAGAGAATGCAGGGAAAGAAAGGAGATGGTGGCGCTTCCCCACACACACCCTCCCCCACTCTTCATCCCTCACACACTCACATACTTGGAGTAAGATCAGGGCAGCATGTGTGGAAATATGATGAGACCTTCTCCTCAAACCTTTACTTTCAGGGAGTATGAGAGAAGAAAGCTAAAGGAAAAAACTTTTTATCTGGATCACTCACCCAGGTGGTTGGAGTCCTTGAATTAAAAAACAGATAGAGAGGAACTTACATTAAAAAACAAATACAGAGTAACTTTATCCACTTCATCCATCCTCCATCAGCTAAAGGAGGAGGGCACCTGTTTAAAAGGGTGGGATTTTTTTACTCTTTTTAAGACCATATCGGATCGCCCTAAGCTGATTTTTCACAAGCACCTGTGGTTGATCCTGTCCTTGGCATTTCCTTATGTCCTTTTGCTTATGACACAAGGGTATATACAACAGTCCTGAGAGCCACATGAGAGAGTGACTTTTGCCAGCAAAAGGCTGAGATCCCAACCACCCACCCCACAGCTAGAGAGTTTTCTTTCTCTAACCAAGGGCATAATCATGAGCCATTCATATGTTACAAGAACAGAACGATTATGGACTTGGACCTTAAATATACTCTACCAGACCAAAAGCCTAACATAGCAAAAAACTAGCATGAAAATGGAAGAATGCCTTAGAGCCCACTGAGTCTAACTCCCTTGTTTTACAGATAAGGAAACTGAGGCACAGAAAATTTACCCCAGAGCCACACAGCTAGTAAGTGTCTGAGGTGGGAATTGAACCCAAAATCTCCTGATTCCAAGTCAAGTGTCCTATTCATAATACCATCTTACCCAATTTTGTAGTACTTGGGAGAGAGACACTAGGAGCC
The DNA here is from genome assembly GCA_011680675.1 of Gymnobelideus leadbeateri. Taxonomy (NCBI): domain Eukaryota; kingdom Metazoa; phylum Chordata; class Mammalia; order Diprotodontia; family Petauridae; genus Gymnobelideus; species Gymnobelideus leadbeateri. The sequence goes on from WOXC01009159.1 coordinate 216,861, forward strand.
AGGCATATGAGGCATTTGAAACTTGATTATGTGCATATGATACTATTATGTTTTGAATCATAAAGACTTGTTGCTTCAAGAAAATTTGAATTTGAAGGCTACCGGGGCCAGCACAGAGGCCCAGAAGATGACAGGGGCCGGCACAGAGGCTCGGACGCCACGGAGTGCAGAGGCCCTGGTGAGGCTTGATCAATGTGGTGGCAAGTTGACCCACCAACCACAAGGGCCATTGCCAGGCCTATCACTGCAGGGCTGGGATTGGATGGAGCTGGCTACAGAACCCACAAAATGACAGAGAGAAGCTAACCTCCCACTGAAGACAGTCCAGCAGGTTGTCAGGAAGGGGCCAGCACAGCACTCTGGGAGCTGAGCCCAACCCCAGGTGAGCAAGAAGTTTTAGCCTCAGGGTGGCCACAACCAGCCGCTGGCTGGAGAGACTTCAGATCATCAGTAGCTGTGGTGGTTTGCAGAATTATCAACCCATAGATGCTAAGGACAAAGTGAGAGGTCAATGCAGTGTGGACTTTGGGACCTGGGAATTCAGGAGTGAGGTTGGCCTTTGCCCCTGGGGTGAGAAGAGGCTGAGGCACTTCAGCCGTGCAGTCGCCAGCACATGGCTGCTTCAGAAATCCTGCCCTGCAGATTGCAGGGGGACCAAGTGACCAGTCTGAGGGGTAATTGCTCTTCCTTTAACCTGCTTGGGTCTAGATCTCTGTCTAGGGTGGAGGTCCTGTGGTGCATGACCAGTTTGCCAGAGTGTGTGGAGGCTTCAGAGAGGGCAGCCAATTAATAGCTCCAACACCTGAGAAAACCCCAGCCATTGGGACAAAACTCCCCTCTCTGGTAGCAGAGTACTACTGTGGCAAAAAGCTCAAAAGTCAAGTAATTGAGTGGCAACATGAGCAAACTAGGGAAGCAAAGGAAGCACATTAATCCAACTTTGGACTCTTTTTTGGGGGACAAAAAGGATCAAAGCATGGAACAGGAGGAAGACCATAAAGTCAGAACTCCTGCACCAGAAGCTTCCAAGAAAAGAATAAGCTGCTTACAAGCCATAGAGGAGCTTAAGAAGGATCTTGAAAACTAAATAAGAGAAGTGGAGAAAAATTGGGAAGAGATATGAGAATGATGCAAGAAAATTATAAAATGAGAGTCAACAACCTGACTGAAGAAAATAACACCTTAAAAAATAGACTAACTCAAATGGCAAAAGAGGCTCAAAAAGGTAATGAGGAGAAGAATGCCTTAAAAAGCCAAATTTGCTGGATGGAAAAAGACTCTCAAAAGCTCACTGAAAAGAATCATTCCTTCAGAATTAGACTGGAGCAAATGGAAGCTAATGACTTTATGAGAAATCAAGATACTATTACACAGATCCAAGCAAATAGAATGCAATGTGAAATATCTCATTGAAAAAACCACTGACCTGGAGAATAGATCTAGGAGAGATAATTTAAAAATTATTGGATTACCTGAAAGCCATGATATAAAAAAAGAACCTAGAAATTGTCCTCCAAAAAATTCTCAAGGAAAATTGCCCTGATGTTTTTAGAACCAGAGGGCAAAATAGAGGTTGAAAGAATCCACCAATCACCTCCTGAAAAAGATCCCAAAAAGAAAACTCCTAGGAATATTATAGCCAGGTTCTGGAGTTCCCAGATCAAGAAGAAAATATTACAAGCAGCCAGGAAGAAACAATTTGAATATAGTGAAAACACAATCAGGATAACACAGGATCTGGCAGCTTCTACACGGAGGAATCAAAGGGCTTGGAATATGATATTCCAGAGGCCAAAGGAGCTGGGATTAAAACCAAGAATCACCTACCCAGCAAAACTGAGTATCATGTTTCAGGGGAAAATATGGTCATTCAGTGGAATAGAGGACTTTCAAGCACTCTTGAGGAAAAAAACAGAATTGAATAGAAAATTTGACATTCAATTGTAACTTATGAAACTTTTCTCAGTATGAGAATAGTTGAAGGGAATAGATATGTGTGTATGTATATATATATATATATATATATATATATATATATATATATATATATATATATATATATATATTCACATACAATACATACATATATATGTCTATATAGGAGGGTATATGGGCTATGAATGCATGTATGAGTGTGTGTATGTATGTGTACAGGTATACATAGAGGGCACAGGACCAATCAAATAGGAAGTGATGATACTTAAAAGGTGAAATTAAGAGATGAGAGAGGAATATAATGAGAGGAGATGGGGAGAGATATGTTGGGGCCCTTTAAGATTCTACCCGAACTCTGAGAACCCACGGAAATCTCAGGCAAAGGACAAAGCAACTCAAGGAGGGTCCAAGAGACACCTGGGAGTGTATTCTCCCCGTGATTTGGGGGTATTGAGTATGCGCTGCTAACAGGTGAGCACTCCCCTGCTGTGAGAAGCTTGTTACTGCTGAGGCATGTGGGAGAACAGAGTTGGGGGAGGGGAAAGGAGCTAAAAGGAGGGAGGCAAAGTGAAAGCAGGAGGAGAGAGAAATGAGGTGATTGTAAATGAGAAAGAGATTAAAGGGCAAGACATTACATCTTGGTGTCAGGACTCCTTTGTTTGCGAGGAGCAGGCTCCCCCAAGGGGTTCATGGGGGCGAACCAGAGATTGCGCTGGGGCGACTGGGAAAGGAACTCTCCGAGGTCTCCCGGTGAGGTGACCATAAGGGTTGCAGTAGGGCGACCAGAATCTCAGAAGGCGATTGGAGTGCTGCAGAGGTGGCTGGAGAGGTGAGTTTGACTTATGCCCTGAAAGGCGGGTCCTAACAGAGATACAATAGGGTAAATTATCTCATATAGATAGAAGAGGCAAGGGAAAACTGCTACAATGGAGGGGAAGAACAGGAAGGCAAAAAGGAATGAGTCAACCTTATTCTCATTGAATTAGGCTTAGGGAGGGAATGACATACACACTAAATAGGGTATCTCACCCTACAGGAGAGAAGGGGGGAAGGGGATGAGAGAGAGGATGATGGAAGGGAGGGCAGGCTGGGGTGGGGGGGAAATTGGATGCACCCACTTTTGAAAAAGGCAAAGTAGAGAATAGAACTAGTGGGGGGTGAGATAGGATGGAGGGAAATATAGTCAGTCTTTCACAATATATCCACCCTGGAAATGTTTACCTTCCTTACAAGCTCAGCTGCAGTGCTACCTTCTTTATGAAGCATTCCCAGAATAATTTCCTTACAAACAAGCTCCTTCCTCCCTTTCCAGTATTCCTACATGACTGCCCTGCATTCACTCTATGATCCAGTCATACTAATTTATTTGCTATTTCTCACCCTTAAGGCTCCATCTCCATCTTCCATCTCTGTGCCTTGGCATGGGCTGTCCTTTGTGCCTGGAATTCTCTCTAACCCAAACAATTAATCTTAGAATCCTCACCCTCCTTCAAGAATCTCCTCCAGGCCTTTCCTGGTTCTCCCAACACTAGTTCCATTCTCTCCAAGGCTACTTTCCATCTGTTCTGTATTTATCTTTCACGTATTGATTGTGTGTGTGTGTGTGTGTGTGTGTGTGTGTGTGTGTGTGTAATCTCTTCCATTTGGATATAAGTTACTTGAGGGAAGGAACCATCTTACCATGAATTCCTTAAGACCAGACACTGGTTTTTGCCTTTCTTTGTATCCCCAGAGAATAGCATAGTGCCTACCTTGTTGCTTAATCAAAATTTATTGATTGATTTCCTGATCTACTCAATTTTTAGGATTCTCTCCCTCCTCAAATGATTTTGCATTTACTTCTCCATGTATATTTTGTACCCCTCCCCCAAGTAGAATGTAATATCCTTGAGGGCAGGGCTCCTGTTTTGTTTCTGCATTTGTAACTCCAGCACCATTACAAGTGCTGTATTATTATTATTATTTTTTTACAAATAACCACAGAAGTGATCTAGGCCAACCTCCACATTCTACAGATAAGGAAACTGAGGCCCAAGGGGGTTAAATGATTTGCCCAAGGACACAGAGATGATAAGTTAAGTGTCATAGATGGTATTGGAATTCAGGCTCTCCACTCCCGAGCCAGCTCTCTTTCCTCTGTAGCACACTGTCTCCCCATCATATTCATTTATTTAAATGTTGAATTTGAAAATTGTTGTTTGTTAAATGGCCTCATTGTGTTCCCAACCACTGACCACCCACCACTCTGGTTTCACATGCCATACTGAATTAAAACATTTGGGGCTAACAGGTGTAGGAATGAACATGACTACTGTATTACAGCAAAGGGAAAAGCACAGATTTGGGCATGGGGGACATAGCGAGGTTATGTCTGAGATTTTCAATCTCTTTTCATGTCACAGACTCCTCTAACAGTCTGGTGAAGCCTTAGTCTGATAAAATCCATAGACCCCTATACAGAATAATATTTTTAAATACGTAGGATTACAATGAAAACCAATCATATTGAAAAGCAGGTGTCAAAATATATCTTTAATTAATCAAATAATAACAAACAAGGTCACAGAGTTCAGGTTAAGAAATTTGCCCAGGGTCACACAATGAGTCATTAATGTGAGATTTGAGTGCAGGTTCTCCTGAGTCCAGGTCCAGTGCCCTATCCACAGCATCATGCTATCTCTCAAGGTCAGATACCAATAGCTTAACTACAATCTTGTATTTGTCCGTGAAATGTTAACATCAAAAAAGTCCTCAGCCACAAAAAATCTGGCAGCCCTTAGCCTAAAAGACTAAATTCTATAGTTATTCAATCAGTTAATGCTATGGTGTGCTGGTAAATGTGTAAAAAGGGGTTCTTGGGTGGGGGGAATTTATGGTACCACAGTTTTCAGTTTAATCTGAATTTTTGTTAACAATTTCTCCATTTTAAATCAAGATAATAAACAAAATAATAAATCAAGTCCTGACTTGTAGAATTTGCTGATTCCAATGTATATATATGCTCACATTGAAAAGTTAATAATTATTATGTCTTCCAGTAGGAGCCGGTCCCAGCACAGCCCTAACTAGTGGCTAATTAGTATACCCAAGGCCAAGTGGTACAGAAGCTATATCGATCAAGTAAGTAAATACCTTTAAAAACAAAAATGATGCTTTTAAAATCTCACTTACCCTCCCCTCAAAAGGATATACATTTTGTTTTCTCAGGGCAAGTTTTTTGTTTGTGATGTCATGGCTCCCCCGCCTTTTCCAAAAATTTATCACATACCTGAAACGTTGCCCTGCCTCAGACCAAAATCCAAATGGAGAACTTGCATTGGGAACAATCTGCCATCTATAGCCAGGGGTGGTGTTGGTGAGATCTGTGCCCTCCTGAAAGTCTCCAACTTCAAAGAGAAGTCCTCGATTGCCTATAAGATAAATGCCACTTAAAGAATCAGAAGCCTTTAGAATCTAAACTGAAGGTCTATTGAATCTACCATATAGCTAACACCTAAAAAGAAAGAAAGGTTATTATTAAATTATTATTAAAACATGAACCCTGCCCAATAAGAGGCTGCCACAAGGCACCAAAGGCCAGATTCCACCAGATGTATGGAACCTTCCCCAGTAGCCCCACCCTCCTCCCTACTAACTTAGATCCCACTAGAACCCTAATGACCCCTCAGCCTTGCCATCTGCCCACTGCTAAACCCTAGGCCTTTCCATCTTCCATGCAACTGAACTCTCCTATATGTGTTGTCTCCCCAAATTGGAATTTGAGCTCTTTCAAAGCAGAAACTCTAACTTCTCTGGTTTTGGTCCCAGTACTTTCCCATTTCATTCTACTATCTGAGGCCTATTTTTGAGACTTTTTTCCTCTTGTTCCAATACACTCATCTACAAGGAAATTGCAGCCTATTCAGGACAAGTATCTTGCCATATGACCTGCTACACCAAACATTTCTCACCACCAAGAACAGAAACCTTTGACTCCAGAAACCAAGCTCCCTATTATCCACCAAACCTGGGGGAATTAATCCACTTATCTTTGGCATTCTACCTTTAGACTAAACTATCATATCTGTTGAATGAATGAAAACTCATCTAATCTACTATATCTAGCTAGTTGCTTAGCATGCTTTCCATACCATCTAGTCATCTGCCAGAAAACTATGGAAGTCATGCCTTGTTCAATCTGTGTATCTTGCCATCTTCCCTGCCACCATAGATAGACATTACACTAACCAATCCGATCCCCTTTCATTCCTTGCTCTTGCTCTAAGAATAATAATTACATCAATGTTACCATTGCCATTGGAAAGGGATGACAATTGATGTCCTGTGGCTATACTCACAATCTCTGTAACTTCCTTTATGAAAGAGCATTGGTTTGGGAGTTAGAGAATCCAGTTAGATTCCCTGCTCTGCTAATTAGTTAACAAATCTGTATGACCTTAGGCAAGTCCTTTAATCTCTCTGGGTCTCAGTTTCTTCAAGTATAAAATGGAGTTGGACTAGGTGACCCCTTAGGTCACGTTTTAATTCCAAATTTATGATCCTATGATCCTACATTCTGTCTCCTCCAGTAAATTGCATGTTGGCAAAATTTATATTCCCAAATACCCAGCACAAAGCATGACAAGTTGTAGGTTTGTTGTTGTTGAATTGTTTCGATCATACCCAACTCTTCATGACCCCCTTTTTGGGGTTTTCTTGTCAAAGATATAGAGTGGTTTGCCATTTCTTTCTCCAGCCTATTTTAAAGATGAAGAAACTGAGGCAAATAAGGCTAAGTGACTTGTCCAAGGTCACACAGCTCATAAGTATCTGAGATTTGAATTCATGAAAATGAAACTTCCTGATTCCAAGTCCAGTATTCTATGTACTTTGCCACCTAGCTGCCCCACCACTGAAGTTGCCTAGTAATAAATGCTTGCTCATTCACTCATTTTTAATTTATTGCTAATAACAACTTGTCATCAACAACACAATCTGAGAGAAATGAAGAGAGAGACAGAGATGAGACAGCTGAAACCCCGGGTATGTAATTGGTAGGAGAGGCTCTATGGATCATGCAAAGATGTTCAAGGCCAAATGAGCTGCCTAGCATAGAACCTAGCATCTAGGCTAGAGGGAATAGTTGAAGAATATTAATTAGAAGGTTTATTTTGAGAAGAGTAGGAAATTCCTCTAAAGGGTCATTTCTGAGTGGAAGAAAAGGGCAGGGAACAGAGGAATGGAGATAATGTGCATGGAGAGAAACACTTGTTAGGGTTCAATAACATGGGACTAAAATAAGGAATGGATATTTGGAAAAGAGGCTATCAAATATAGTCACATACGGGGCAGGGAATTCTGGTTGGGAAACAAATGTATGGCTATTTTTGATGGGGGAACTACTTGTAGTTAGTCAACATCCTTATCTAGAGGCAAGAAGCCAACTTCACAAGTAGAAGACAGCAGGTCATCTTTAAATATATCTGAGGGTTTTACTGAACTACAAGCTTGATATGACTCAACAGTGTAATATAACAGCCATAAATGCCAAAGCAATCTAGGGCTGCATTGAGAGGCATGGTGTCCAGGAACAGGAGGCGTTGTCCCTCTGTCCTCTGACCTGGTTAGAACATATCTGTAATGTTATATTCATTTCTTGGCACCACATTTTAGGCAAGACTTTATAAGCTGGTGAACATCCAGAGAAAGGCAACCCGTTTGGTGAGGTCCTTAAAATAATGTCATATGAGGGCTGACTGAATGAAGGAAGTGAATATACTTATCCTGAGTGAGAAAAGGTTTGGGAGGAATGTGACAATTTTTTTCATGTATTTAAAGGGTGGTTACAGAATCATCAATTCACATAAATATTTAGAGTTAGAAAGGGCAATCCAGTCCAACCCTTTCATTTCCCTTCCACCTGGGGATAAATGAGGCCGGTGACATAGGCAGTGAGAGTGGGAAAACTGGGATTTGAAGCAAGATCCTCTGATGACAGATCTGATTCTCTTTCCATGGGGTCATGAAGAGTCAAATATGACTGAAATGATTCAACAACAAATGCTACAGGATTCAACTTTGTCTGCTTGACATAGGAGGACAAAAATAGAAGCAACAGGGAGAATTTGCAAAAAAGCTAATGTATAATGTTAAAGTTATAACTGGGGAGGTAAGGCTAATGAAGGTGACAGGATAGGTAAGTTAACCCCCGACTTGATTGTGAACTCCTGGAGGGTGGGGATTATTTTTGCCTCTCTTTATATCTCTAACAGCTAGGTGGTACAGTGGATAGAGTTCTGGACCTAGAATCAGAAAGGCTTATCTATCTTCCTGAGTTCACATCTGGCATCAGACACAATAGCTTTGTAAACCTGGCCAAGTCACTTAACCCTGTTTGTTTCAGTTCCTCATTTGTAAAAAATGAGCTTCAGATGGAAATAGCAAACCATTCCAGTACCTCTGCCAAGAAAATTCCAAATGGGGTCACGAAGAGTTGGATAAGACTGCATCCCTAGCACAGTGGCTGGCATAAGTAGGTACTTAATAAATGCTTATTGACTTGACTTGAATTCCAGGGTTTGAAAGGCTGTCATAGGGAAGAGGGATTAGGCTTGTTCTTCTTGGATCTTGGGGGTAAAACTAGGAGCAATAGGTAGAAGTTGTTGAGGCATATCTAGGTTGGTTGAGTTTGTAGGGAAAAGCTTCCTCCCCAAAAGTGCTGCCCCAAACTGATGTGGACTTTCTCAATGATATTTTCCCCCTACATGGATGTTTATAAGTAAAGGAGGGATGATCAATTCTCATGTAGATTGAAGAAGAGATTAATGATTGGGTGTGACTTGGACTAGATATACATGAAGGTTGCTTCCAGTTCTGAGAAGTCCTTCCACTTGAGGATTCTTGAGGTTACCTCCCCTCCTCCAGATGATCTGGAAAGCCCCCAAACACACTTGATGTAAGAACTTTCTCTGTAAGATTCCAGATCTAAAAGACTTATATGAACTGATGTAAAAAAGGACTGTTCACGGTAGCAGCAATATTGTACAATGAAGAACTGTGAATATCTTAGCTATTCTCAGCAATATAATGATCCAAGACATTCCCAGAGGAGCCATGATGAAAAAATGCTATCCACCTCCAAGAACTGATGTTGTCTAAATACAGACTGAAGCATACTATTTTTTACCCTTTCTTTTTCTTTCCTTCCTCTGTCCTTTCTTTCCTTCTTTCTTTATTCTTTCTTCCTCTTCCTTTCTTTTTTATTTGAATCCTCTTGCACAAAATAACTAATATTTTACATGATTGCACACATATAACTTCTATCAGATTGTTTGCAGTCTCAGGGAGGGAAGAAGGGAGGAAGGAATAGAATTTGGAACTCAAAACTTTTTTAAAATATTAAAAATTGTATTTAAATGTAATTGAGGGGAAAATGGTTTTTAAAAAAAGATTGTACATCCAAGCGATGAGGCATTGTGCATGCATTTGCTACTTGTGTTTAGTTTTTAGGTATTCCAGGGCCAAATTGCACATTGGCAAGAAGTTAATTGATCAAAATGCATGTATTACCATATATTATGTTTTAGGCACTGAGCTAAAGACACTGGGATTACAAACAAAAGCAAAAGAAAGTCTCTGCCCTCAACAACTCACAGTCTAAAAGGGGAAAGAAAACATACAAACGGCTTTGTACAAACAAGCTGTATCCAGGAAAAGTTGGAAATAGTCAAGAGAGGGAAGACACCAGAATGGAGGGGGATCGGGAAAGGTTTCCTGCTGAAGGTGGGATTTTAGCTGGGACTTGAAGGAAACCAGAGGAATTAGGAAGCAGAGAGGAGGGGGGAGAGCATTCCAGACTTGAAAGAAGACCAATAAGAATGACCATTTAGGAGAAGAACTATCTTGTTTGGGCAAGCCAGTGTCACTAAATCTCAGAGTATGTGAGGATAAATTAAGGTGTAAGAAGACTGAAAAGGTATGGGAAGGGGGGAGTTCAGACAGAGGTTATGAAGGGCTTTAAACACCACCAGAGGATTTTATATTTGATCCTAGAGGTAAAAGAGAGTCACTGGAGTTTATTGAGTGTGTGTGTGTGTGTGTGTGTGTGTGTGCACATGTGTGTTGAGGAAGATACGCTCAGATAAGCATCATCAACCAAGAAAATAGTTTTAAAAAAGGAATAAAACATTAAAATCACACTCACCACCTAAGCGGGGGAAGGGTGGCAAGGAGGAAGGCACTACTATGAAGGCTACATCAAATCAGAGATTCTTAACTTGAGGTCTGAATTTTAAAAAATAAAGCTTTATTTTTTCAATTATTTTCTTCCTTCCCATCTTTTCCCTCTCACTGGGGAAAAAAAAGAAACACAAAACCCTTATGTGTGTGATAGATACATTTATCTATCTATCATATTTATAAGGGATTAGTATTTCTTTTATTTTAAAAGAATACATTTCTTTGGTATATATAACATATAGCTAGGATGATTATATATTTATATATCATATATATGTTATGTTTTTATATCATATCATACATAATTGATTTCCTTTTGGATCTTATGTATTGCATTTTATTTTATGCCTTTAAAAAGCATATAGCACAATGACCGGCATAGAGCAGGCCCTTAATAAATGTTTATTGGATTGGATTGGATTAAAAACAGTTTATGAGAAAGAATCCACAGACTTCACCAGACAGCCAAAATGGCCCAAGACTAAAAAAAAAAAAAAAAAGTTAAGAACACCTGCTTTAAGAAAAGTGGTTTGTCCTCCCACAAGGGACTTACACCGACCCCTGTTGAGGCAAGGGACATTGCTAACTTGTCCTCTCAAACAGCTGCATTCGCATATCATAGCACTGTTACCCGAGCCTCCAGCACAGGGATTATTCGCTCACAGAGGGACCCAATACTCTTTCCTTATGCAGGCAAGACTTGTTGCTTTCAATCACCCGTTTCAGTGGTTTCCTTTCCTTAGATGGGAACTTCATCAGAGTCGAGTCGGAAGAACTGGACCCCAGGGAATCCTAAGCAGGAACTTTGCAGCCATTTCCACACCTGAATGGCCTTTCCTTGGAAAGGTGTCTTCTCCCACTGTGCCAATTTCTTCTAAGTGCTTGGCACTCTGGAGACAATGGCTTCTGCCAGTTGTCAACTATAAAAGGCAGCCCCTCTGCAGTTAGTTCCCTGATGTGGAATCCAAGGGTATCTCCCCTGGATCCGGGGCAGGTGACATGCCACCTGCCCTCAGTTTCTAACTACACCTGAGCCTGTTGTTCCTAAAGGGAAACAGCATGGGCTCCAGCACTGTTTGACACACCTTGAAAAGCTTTTGATCTCAGAGCCCTGAGAGGGTGGATTTTAAACACTCTTAAGGCCCAGTGGTGGAACAAGCTGCATTTTCCTCTCTAACTCTTGCCTGTTTCATTTACAATTAACTGATGGTAAAGTCATTTCAAGGCAGAGAATAGCTGCTCATAAGGGAGAAGGAAAGACATTTGAATGACCTTCTTTGCACTCCTATCTCTAAGTTCTAATAGGCTTTGTCTATACCTAATGAGGTATATGTTACACAGAATGTGCATCCTAGAGCAGGGACTACTTCCTCAGACACTCATAAAGATTCAGTGTGGTATAGGTCATTGGCCCTAGAGTCAGGGAACCAGTTCAAATCCCACCTTTGATGCTTACTACATATATAACCTTGGGTAAGTCTTTTGTCTGTCCTAAGCCTTGGTTTCTTCATCTGCAAAAGAAATGGGACAGACTAGAAAGCCTCTGATATTCCACTGAGATCAAAAGCTCTAATCCTATGATCTTCAGCTATTTAATTCTGATGAAGTCATTGAAAGTCTCTGAGACTCAGTTTCCCCATTTGAAAAGTGGGGATGATGGTAGCACCTCTCCGGTAGGGTTTTTGTGAAAATTAAACTCAGTCTTAAACTAGTTGTGTGACCCTGAGGAATTAAACCTCTGTTTGCCTCAGTTTCTTTATCTGGGGGATAATCATAACACCTATATCACAGGGTGGTTGTAAGAATCAAATAATAATTGTAAACTACTTAGCACCATGCCTAGTATATAGTAAGCCCTATATAAATGCTAGCTATTATTAATCAAATAAGGCAATAGAGGCAAATGTAGCACTACCTAAACATTAATTATTATTATTGTCTATTAACATAGATAAGAGCAGCTAAGAGGCCCAGTGGGTAGAGTGCTGGGCCTGGAGTCAGGGAGACTCATCTTCCTGGATTTAAATATGGCCTCAGACACTTACTAGCTGGACCCTGGGCAAGTCACTTAACCTTGTTTGCCTCAGTTTCCTCATCTGTAAAAAGAGCTGGAGGAGGAAATAGCAAACCACTCCAGTATCTTTGCCAAGAAAACTTCAAATGTGGTCACAAAGAGTCAGACACAAGTTAAAAAATGACTGAACAACAAAATAACATAGATGAGGTAATCATAGCATTCTTTACTGGTAAATTTGAGACTGCTTTGGCAACATCACTAGGGCATGCACTTGGAATTGTATCTCCAGAAGCTGTGATGGATTGTCTCATCTTTTTCTCTAGTAAACAATCCTGTGAGTTAGTGAGATGGTGAGCCAGGATTAGGCATGTAGTTTGTAGCTGTGGACATCAAAGCTAGTTGTCCAACTTAGAATTCATACTCAGAACCTTGGCTCCACAAGCATAGTGTTAGTTATCTGAGTTGAGTTGAGGTCATGGCTGAGAGATTTTCCTGTGCCTCCCCTAAAGAAAACCGCAAGAAGTGCACTGGTACCTCCTTACCTGGTTGAGGTGAGATGACCTTTGTACCCTGCTTCAGGGGCCCAGTGGTACACTTGATCTTCCTTGGAGAAATGTATTTGATTTCACATGGTATGCCTAATAACAACACGAGAGAAAAATGGGATAAGTCAAAAAATATTTGAAATAGAAAGATAAATGGAAGGTGCCATCTTGAGTCTGGGTTCTGGAGTTAATGGGCCTGGTCAAATCTCACTGTGGCTATTTACTACCCGGGTAACTTTAGTTGAGTTGCTTAAGCTCTCTGGGCACCGTTTTCCCTCCCACGATTGTTGCGAAGATCAAATGAGATAATAATCATAAAGTACTTTGCACATAGTAACCACTATACAAATGTTAACTATTGTGATTATCCCAGAGATCATTTATTCTAACTCCCACATTTTCCAGACAGAGCCAAGACTAGAACACAGGTTTCTTGACTCCTGACCACCAGGTATTCTTTCTACTATACTATGTTGAGTTGCTGAAACATTGGTGGGAGGGGAGGAAGCCATCACACCATCAAAAAAGGAAGAGATACAAAGAGATAGCTGTCCCCAAAGCACTTTCCTACATCATCCTGCCTTCATCCCTTTGCTCACATGGTTCCCTCCCTCTAGAAAGCCCTCTGTAGCCATCTTCCCTTGTCCAATTCATATCCTATTTTAAAAGTCCTGTTTAAAGACTTTCTCTTCTATAAATAGGGTGGCCCAGGGAAAAGAGAACTGGATTTGGAGTCAAGAGATATGATTTTAAATCCTCATTCTATTTACTACTTGTGAGACTGTGATTTAGTCACTTGAATTCTTTGGGTCCTATTTATCGTCTCTGTGAGATAGAAAGGTTGGGTTAAGTGAATTATAAATTCTTTTTTTGTTTGTTTTTGTTTTTGTTTTGCTTTTTGGAGGGCAATTGGGGTTAAGGCCACACAGCTAGTTTTGTGTTAAGTGTCTGAGGATGAATTTGAACTCAGATCCTCCTGACTCCAGGGCCAGTGTTCCACCTAGCCATCCCACTCTAAATTATTTTGCGGTTCTAAATCTAAATCTAAGATTCTATGATCCTTTACCAAACCCGTCAGCTTGAAAACATCTTTCCCACTTGTTCTGTACTCACATAGCTCTCTGTATATATATACAAGCATTGCATTTCCACATTCTATATTTTATTTGTATAAGTCCTCTCTCCTCTCTTGGAAAGACAGTGTGGCATAGTGGATGGGTAAGTCTCACCTATGTTACATACTGTCTGTGTGACAATCCTAGTGAAAGAAATGATTATGTTTCTTTTATATTAATAACCAATTAATATTGAGGGGTTCAGGGTTTTCCCCTATTTCCTTATTCAAAGCCCAGTCCTTGTGAAAGACATTGCCGATAGATGAAATTGGGTTAACGGGGTGGCTAGGTGGCGCAGTGAGTAAGAGTGCTGGCCTCGGAGTTGGGATGACCCGAGATCGAATCCGGCCTCAGAAAATGAGCACCCACATATAAATAATGACTAGCCGTGTAACCTTGAGCAAGTTACTTAACCCCAATTGCTTTAAAAAAAATTTTTTTTAAAAAGAAATTGGGTTAACATATTCCTCAATCTTGGGTGAGATCCCACCCAACTGGGACATAAATGACTTGGGTGAAGATAGATTTCTTTGTCTAAATTGCCTAACACAGGGGTGTTCTGGGTAAAGATGAGTAACAGTGACATGATCAAAGTCACATCCTCCAGTCCCGCACTAAAATAAGCCCACTTCTTATTATAATATTCATTCTCTCATTAACTGTTAACCAGAATTGATTTCTACCTGTTGGGAGCATCCATTCTTCCAAGAATATTAAAACTCTCAGCGGCCTCCAAATTTCATCTTTGGTTTATAAGAGAAAGCCATTGAGGGCAGCTAGGTGGCACAGTGAATAGAGCACTGGCCCTGGAGTCAGGAGGACCTGAGTTCAAATCCAACCTTAGACACTTAACACAAAACTAGCCATGTGACCTTGGGCAAGTCACTTAATCCCAATTGCCCTGCCTTCCCCCTCCAAAAAGCAAAAAAAGAGAAAATGTTTTAAAGAAAGCCATTGATGATATTTTGTTAATTATTCACTAACCATAATTAATAAAATGATTAATTACCAAGAAATTATACCTCTCAGACTTTTTATATATCACACCTAGACAAGTCACTTTATTTCTCAGTGCCCTAGCACAGAGGTGTCAAACACATGGCCAACAACAATGTGGAGTGTAGCCCAAACCAGATCAAAATTTAAGTGGGAAATATTTAACAAAAAATAAAAAATAATAAATAATAAAATATAGATAATTTTAATATGTGATTTTCTAAGTCAATATGAGGCCTGCAAGGGTCCTGATATATAGTTTAGTGACACCTGTTTCAATCTGAGTTTGATACCACTATGCTAGGCAAGTTTTTAAAACCATAAATTTCTTTTATTTTTCTTTTATAACATTTTATTTTTCCCCAATGACACGTCAAAACAATTTTTAATTTTTTTAACGTTTTGAGTTCCAAATTCTATTCCTCCTTCAATCTCATCCCTTCCCCTCTGCCTAAGACAATAAGCAATCTTATATTACAAAACTCTAAGTATCCACTAAGGTTCTGATCTGCACTTATAGAGGGAGTTTCCACATTGAAAAGTTCCCTGTATCAGTGAAATCTCAAGTCCAGTCCCTGTCCCTATCATCCCCTCTACTGAACCATAAGCTTCGTAAAGACAGGGAGGAATTATATTTATCTTTTTAAGCCCCCTGCTCTCTATCGAAATCCTTTACACATAGGTGCTCGAGAAATTTTGTGATATTGAATTCCCATTGATCAAAAGGAGAAAAAAAATCACTACCCCACCCCCCAAATAGCACTACAAGACAATTACTACCTGCAACAGTAACCTGGGCAGAAAAATCAAAGAAGTCTCCTGTGATGGTGATGTCTGTTCCTCCACCCAGGCTCCCAGTTGCTGGAAACACAGACAGTATTTCTGTAGAAGAAATAAAGTCAGCTTCTTGATCTGGATTACCAGAGAACCAACAAATGTGTTTGGAAATCAAGAGAGTTGGCAGAGCAATGACTCTGGGGAAAGCATTTAAAGCCATTTCCAAACAGACATAGAGAAGAAAGAGAAACATGGAAAAGAAAAGAGAAAACCAGGAGAAATGGAGGAAACTGGTCAAAGGATTAGGAACAGCAGACATGGCACAGGATTTGTAAAAAGAAGAACAAGAGGACTTTGGGCAAGACACTATCTCACTGAGTTTGTTTCTTTGTCTATAAAAATAGAGCTGGACAAGATGAGAACTAGGTTCACTTACAACTTCAAATCTATGATGATAAACTCTTATGACCTGTGTTCAAATTCTAGCACTGATTTTTATTATTCTGTGGCCTTAGTCAAACCACATCTTCCGCAGATCTGTTTCCTCAACTAAGTTAGAGAAAAATTAGAAGGCAGCTAGATGACCTTGGCTGGGCTGCTTACCAGCTATGTAACCCTGGGTAAGCCACTTAAACTTGTTGGCCTCAGTTTTCTTATCTATGAAATGAGCTGGAGAATGAAATGGCAAACTACTCCAGTAATTTTGCCAAGAAAACCCCAAATGGGTCATGGAGAGTTGGACACAACTGAAATGACTCAACAACAAAAATTAGAACAGGGAGGATGATAATAAATGACCACTAAGGTCCCTTCCAGGAAGGAGGGGGTGGAAGGAAAGAAGGAAGGAGGGAGGGAGAGAAGGAATGAGAGAATAAAGGAGGGAAAGATAGAAGGAAAAAGGGAGGGAGGGAGAGAGGGAAGGAAGGAAGGAAGGGAAGAATGAAAGGAGGGAAGGAAGGAAGGAAGGAAGGAAGGAAGGAAGGAAGGAAGGAAGGAAGGAAAGGAGGAAGGAAGGAAAGAAGGAAGGAAGGAAGACAAAAGGAAAGGAGGGAAGGTAAAAGGGAAAGGGGAAGGGAAAGGAAAAGGGAAAAGGAAAGAAAAGAGAAAAAAGAAATTTCCTAATAATTACAGCTGACCCAAAGTGTAATAGATGTAGTGAGAGCACTGCAGGTCTTTAGGGAAATTCTGTAAAATTATTTGTGGGTTCTGTTTTAGGCTTCAAATGGGTAAGCTACTCTATGAGTTCATAGTTTTAAAAAGTGATTCTCCAACTTTCAGCATTTGTAGGGGATGTAGGGGATTTAGCCACCAGGTGGCAATGTAAGAGCTCAGAGTCTATATTAATAAATCAGGAGTTGCTGAAAGTATGTTCATAACTAAAGTAAAAGAAAGATGGGCTGCTGGGTAGTTAAGCTCTTCTTTTCCTCCTATACACTTGGCAGGATGGGGAGAGAGAAAGAGACTAAATATACCTTTTCCAGAATCCTTCACTAATTCTTATCTTCATTTTTTCCAATTTTTAACATTTTTATTTAAATGTTTTCCTACTTAATAGTATTTTATTTTCTCCCAATTATACGTAAAGAGAGTTTTCAACATTCATGTTTATAAGATTTTGAGTTCCAAATTTTTTCTCCCTTCCTTCTCCTCCCCATCCCACTCCCCAAGACAGCAAGCAATCTGATATAGGCTATATATGTATGATCACATTAAATATCTTATCTACATTTAAGTCGTATCCACCAACAATATCAAGTTCCTCCATCAACTGTTAAAATGAGGGAGTTGGACTAGATAACCTCTCAGTTCCTCTCTAAATCTGTGATCCTAATATAGTCACATGGTCCCACCCATAAAAATCCTATTCATATTTACATCCACAACACACTAAGGCATATATTCACCATTTAATGGTGTAAGGGACAAAGGATGAGAGGGTCCAGATCTTGGGTGAGATGTAAAAGCAGGGATAGGGGAGCAAAGGCATTAGCATATCTGAAGCAAGGTCATACCTGAGTAAGTCTGATACAAGAAAATGTCCTGTTTGGCACTGATCAGCCATGCATCTTTGTGTACAGTTGACCTTCAAAAGAAAATAGGGTTATAGTTGGTGCAAAGACCAAAGCATCCATTGAATTATCTAGATTGCTCTTTTCCTTGATCAAAAAATCCCACTTCATTTGGGAGCATTTCTAACCTTAGAAAGCAAAGTAAAACGAACTCAAGTTTTGGAATGAAATTTTAACAGAGCATTTATATAGCATGCTAGTTGAAAGAACTACTTATGTGAAGCCTAGAGAAGAGAAGACTTGGGGAAGGAAGCATGACAGTCATCCTCCAAGTATGTGAAGGACCTATACAGGGAATAGGGATTAGATTTATTCTAAAGGACCCAGGCAGAATCAGAGGCAATGGGTGGATGTTTGAGAGAGGCAGAACATACATATGTAAGAAAGCCCCCACCTCTGGACCCATCTGGACCCAATTGCAGCAGAGAAAGATTCTTTCTTATCTGATTCTCAAAGCTTCCCTGAAATTTCAAGTCTTATTGCTTCTTTCACCCCTTATTTGGAAATTTTCATGCTCTGATCCCTTGAAGCATCTCCCTTGCTTCAATCCTTCCTTCCTATTGTCAGCTTGAAGTAAATTCTACTTGCTTACTAATTCATTCTTTAGTTCTGACTCTGCATCATCACCCACCCCCACTGTGTTCCTGCAAGATATAGGATGAAGTTTATAAAGTAATTGAGAATGCCCTTATAAAGCTCCCAATTATGGATGAAAGTATAAAAGAAATACAGAGGACCAAAAGCATATGCAACTCATGCAACCCAAAGACAGAAAGATTTGCATGCTGCACAAGACTTACTTCCCTTTGTTAAATATGGAGAAGCTCACATTCTGTGAACCTGTTGGCCAGAAAAAAAATGGTATTTAGTACAAGAGTCTGAAATAGGTTACAAATTAGAAACTATTCCCCAAATTCAAGTATTTGAGAAAACAGAAAAAAGATTACCCAAACCCAAACTTTTCCTATGGTAGCTAGGGGATACAATGCAAAGAGTGCTGGGCCTGGAGTCAGGAAGATTCTTCTTGCTGAGTTCAAATCTGACCTCAGACACTTATTAGCTGTGTGACCCTGGGCGAGTCACTTAACTCTATTAGCTTCAGTTTCCATATCTGTAAAATGAGTTGGAGAAGGAATGGCAAATCACTCCAGTATCTTTGCCAAGAAAAACCCCAAATGGGATCACAAAGAGCTGGACACAACTCAATGACAACAAACTTTTCCTAGAAATAGCAAATAGAAGCAGATTGATTAATTAGGATCACAAGAATCACCCTCTTTTAATAATAAAAGAACAAATAAGAATGACAGCTTACCTTACTAAGCAGTACTCTCTTAGTCTGTCTCTTCATAGAAAACTAATAATAATTGGTAGCATTTAGCAACTACTATATGTTGGGCACTGTTTAAGTGCTTTACAAATATTATCTTACTTATTCCTCACAATAAACTAAAAAATTAGGTGTTATTATCCCCATTTTACAGTCAAACAGAGGTTAGGTGCTTGCCCAGGGCCATACAGCTAGCAAGTGTCTAGGACCAGATTTGAACTCAGATCTTCCTGACTCCAGACCCAGCACTCTATCCACTCCACCATCTAGCCACATTTACATAGTACTTTCAGATTTGTGAGGTACTTTACACATATGATTCCATTTGGTCCTCACAACCACCCTTCTAGGTAAGCACTATTACTATCACCCTCATTTTATTTGTTGTTCAGGCAATCAGTTGTGTCTAACTCTTAATGACCCCATAGACCCTACTGTCCACAGAGGTTTGCCATTTCCTTCTAGAGTGGATTAAGGCAACCAAAGGTTAAGTGACTTGCCCAGGGTCATACAGCTAGTAAGTATCTGAGGCTAGATTTAAACTCAGTCAAATCTTTCTGACTCCAGGCCCAGTGCTCTATGTGCCCAGTCATGTTGTTGCCTCCTGTATCCATTTTATAGATGAAGAAATTAAAAATAACAAAGATTAAGTGACTTTCCCAGCATCACACAGAGAGTAAGCTTCTCACACAGAATTCAAACTCATATCCTTCTGATTCTAGCACCCTATCCTCTATACCACACTGCCCATATAAAGAGGGAAAGGTTGGCAAAAGCTCTTGAAACCAAGTGTCCTTTTGCCAACTGACCAATGTAGTGACCTTCCACCCGGCACTGCAAGGCTCCAAAGCCAAGGTCCTCCTCAACTGGATACCTGTGAAGACACCAAGAAATGGGAACATGAAACACCAGCAAACAGTGTAGTAGTCATCTCAGGAGAACAGAGCTCCATTGAGGAAAAAGGACAATAGGGTCATATGTTTAGACTGGAAAGGGACTTTACAAAGCTTGTAGTCCAACTTTCTCATTTTGCAGAGGAGGAATAAAAATAGTATATAAGCCATGGCTGCTAATGAAAGTGAAGTAGGTATGTCCTTTAGCCAGATTCTGGTTGGTACAGAATTGTTTGCATGTTGTTTTCTCCATTAGACTGAACTCCTTAAGACTACCTACTCAATAAACTGCAATGGCTCCCTATTGCTTGAGATTTCAAATACATAATACTCTGCTTATATTCAAACCCCTTCATGACCTAGCCCCCTCCTACCTTTCCAGTTTTCTTATGCCTTACTCCTCAACACATGTTCTTCAATCCAGTGACACTGGCCTCTGGGATGTTACATGGACAATACACTCCATTCACCTTAACCCCAGATATTTTCTCTGGTCATCTCCCATGCCTGGAAGTTCTTCCACTTTCACTCCAACAACTGACCTCCCTGGCTTTGTTGAAGTCCCACATAAAATCCCACGTTCTGTGAGATCTATAGTCTGACATAAACATCCACCCATTGCCTCTGGTTCTGCCTTCTGGAATCCATTAGAACACATCTAATCCTTATTCCCTGTGTAGGTGCTTCACATACTTGAAGATGATTGTCATGCCTCCTCCCCTGTCTTCCCTTCTCCAGGCTTCACATAACCTTCTCCTCCATCTCTTCCCTTCCCTCTGTTAATTATGTCCAATTAGTGTTGCATATAGCTTGCTTTGTATATATTTGCAATGTTGTCCCTTCCCTCACTTTGGCTGTAAGGTCCTTGAGGGAAGGAATTGTTTTTTGCCTCTTTTTGTATCCTCAGTGTTTAGCACAATGTTTGGCACGTAGTAAGTGCTTGATAAATGTTTATTAAGTGATTGATCAGGGACTGTGTTTTGCCTTTCTTTGTATTCCTAGCATTCCTAGCACTTTGCATAATGCCTGACACATTGTAAGAACTAAATAAATAACTTATTGACTGACTGACAAGACAAAACCACAAGTCAAAATTATCACATAGTGAGAAAATGTGCATTCTGAGTGCATCTCTGGTCATTCTCTTCACCACTGACTGTACCTTTTCTCATGCTACCCTTCCCATAGCCCCACCACCCCCACCCCCACCCCCACCATCACCACCATAACCCTGGGCGAGGAAAAGGTATGGGTGGGCTTCTTGCTCTTTACTGACTCTTCCAGTCCTTCCCCACACCACTATCCCTTGGTAATTTCTTCTCTGAGATTCTTTCCATCCACGTGTATCAGCCTATCCACCTCCTACTGACAGTTAACCACTTGTCCTCTAGTTATTACCCCCCAACCTTTTTCAAGGATCTCAGTACCTTAATCAGAGTCTTATTTTCTTCCCCATCACCTGTTCTTATACTTGAAGAGTTCAATTTGCATCTTGAAGACCCATCAAATAATCAGTTCATCAACCTCCTTAGATCCCATGGTTCCTAAAACTTTATTACACCTAGACTACATAAAACCAATCAATCAGCAAGCATCTATCATGCACCTACTATGTGTGCCAGGTACCATGCTAGGAGCTGGGGATATAAAAACAAAAATGAAATAGTACCTGCTTTCAAGGAACTTACAAAGGACTGGGTTTGGGGGTAAGGATGAAGAGGGAAAGACAGCATGTAAGGAAATAAGCAAATGTATGGTATATTCAAAATAAACAAAAGTGATGAGAAGAGTGTTAACAACTGGCAGAATCAGAGAATGTATATTAAAGGATGTGGCATTGTGCTGATCCTGAAGGGGATTCAAGGGTTCCAAGAAGCAAAAATGAAGAAAGATATTATTCCAGAAATGGAGGACAGACTGTACAAAGGTATGAAGATGATAAGTGAAAAAACATCATATATGAGAAAGAACAAAGAAGGTAGTCTGGCTAAAATGTAGAATGTGTAAGGAAGAATAATGTGTAACAAGTCCAGAAAGAAAGGTTAGAATCAGACTATAAAGATCTTTAAATGACGAACAGGAAAATATATTTTATTCTAAAGGTGATGGGGAACCATTGAAGATTCTTGATCTGGACCTGTACTCTATTTGACAGTTACATGTAGGATGGATTAGAGAAGGGAGAGGTTAGGTGCAATGAGACCATTTAGGTGGTTACAATAGTGTAGGCATCAGGGTAGTGAAGAGCTAAACTGAGATGGCTTTAGCATAAGGGGGATGGATAGAAAAGATGTATCTTATAAGACAGAAACTGTTCAGAAATGGGAGGCAAGTGATTGTGAAGGGCAAAGGATGATCCTAAGAGTGTGAAACCTTGGTGATGGGATGAAGTTCCTTTAATAGAAATACAGAAGTTAGGAGGAAAGATACATTTGGGGGAATGGCAGAATGAGATTAGTTCTGTACTGAACATGTTTGCTTACAGATAACTATTAGACATTGTGTCAGAGATGTTCAGGAGGCAGCTGGAGATGCTGTACTAGAGTTCAGGAGAATGAAGAAGGCTGATAAAAAGATTTAAAAGCTATCCTGCATAGATACAAGTTGAATTCATCGGAACCAATGAGATCACAAGGAGAAATTGTAGAACAGAAGCCTGTGTTTAGAATTTGTTAGGTTTTTGCTTTTCAGAAAGGTTCTAGAATAAACCTTGAAACTGTATCTACACTTATGATGAAACATGCTATCCATCTCCAGAAAGAGAACTGATTATTCAAACTGCAGATCAAAACCTATTTTCTTTCTTTCTTTGCCTCTCTTTCCTTCCTTCCTTCCTTCCTTCCTTCCTTCCTTCCTTCCTTCCTTCCTTCCTTCCTTCCTTCCTTTTTCTTATCTATCTATCTATCTATCTAGTTAGTTATTTTGCAACTTGGCTAATATGAGAATTTGTTTGAATGACCAAACATATTTGTAATGGGCTTTGTTTTTCTTGCCTTCTCAATGAGAAGGGGAGAGGGCAGAAGGGGAGTATTTGGAATGGGAAAATAATATAATGCTAAAATTTTTAAAAAATATTATCAAAAAGCTGTTTCTGGAGTCCATTTGTAAATCTTTTCTACCAAGCTGAAAGGGGGAGGAAGGAAGGAAACAAGCATTTAAAATACTTACTATGAGAAGGGCACCTAGGTGGCAAGTGAATAGAACACTGAGTCTGGAGTCAGGAAGACCTGAGTTCAAATGTGACCTCAGATATGTACTAAATGTGTGATCCTAGACAAGTCATTTAACCCTGTTTACCTCAGTTTTCTCATTTGTAAAATGAGCTAGAGAAGGAAATGGCAAACCACTCCAGCACCTTTGCCTCACAAAGAGTCAGACACAACTGAACAACAACAAAAAAATGAAAAGGAGGGTTTGCACATGTTAGAGAAGCAATTGTCATCAAACACATAAATAGGAATATTTTTCCCTGGGGTAAAAACAACTGAAGGGTAGAGGGGGAGGGGAGCAACAGAACAGATAGTCCAAATATGGGTACAGTCACTCAAGAAAACAAAGTCTGGATTTTGCTGAGGGTCTGTAAGACCTATAAGAGCATCCAAGGTGACAGAACCCAGGAAAGGGGGTAAGGTACGGGCAGTTGAGCTTTGCACCATCTTAGGCCACAGAAGGTCACAAGACAAATGGTGGATACTCAGTTGCCCTAGAGAGGAAGCATCTTTCCATGACTAAACTCCTGATGTAGTGTGGTGGAAGAAACATTTGATTTAGTAACCAAAGGACCCTGTTTTGAATACCAGCACTTTAATTCACCAGTTATATTACATTGGGCAAATTCCTTTATTTCTCTAAGTCTATTTCTTCATCTCCAAAATAAGGAGTCATGAAAGGAATTACTATTTTCTGTTATATTAATGATCCACTGTTAATTAGGATCCAAGCTTTTTATGTCCTCATGCAAGGACCAGCCCCTATAGGTCGGTCAATCATTCTTTGAAGGGCATAACTGATAGAGGAAATTGCCCCAATCCTTAGGTTACATGATCCTCAATCTTGGGCAGGATACCACCCAACTACAAGACTTTATTTCTGTTTGAAGTGTAAATAGAATCCAATCTAGGTGAATTCCTGCCCCAAAGCAGTATGTCCATGTCCTTGTACCCCTCAATTGGAATTTAGGGTGACCCAGTTCATGAGGGAGAGAACCAACCAGAATGGTCTGGGTAGAGATGAATTTCTTTATCCAGATTTCTGGAGGGGGCTGAATCTCATGATCAGGTCATATCCTCAGCAGGAGGAGCTATAAACTTTTAGCCCACTCCCTCATTAATTGTTCACCAATCAGGGTTGATTTTCACCGGTCAGGAGAGCTTCCAGTCTCTTCACAGTTTTGTCTTTGGTTACCAAAAGAAACAACTGGCCATCAATTTATTGATTATTAGCCTAATTTATAAATTGATAACTAATTACCCAGAAACTCAGTCTCTCGGGCTTTTTGTTCATCACAGTTATAATACCTTTACTGCCATAACAGAGTCATGAGGGTCAAGTAAGATCATGGAAAATGCTAAAAAAGCCTTAAAGTATGATGCAAATGTGAGTTCATGGTATTTTACACTATAAAAAGGTGTGTGTGTGTGTGTGTGTGTGTGTGTGTGTGTGTGTGTGTGTGTCCATAACCTGTATATAGGGATATGCCAGCAAATATTCAACAATGTGCTGTCCTGGAAGGGAAGGGTATATGTACTTTGCTTTTAAGTTTAATCTGAATTATTATCATTTATCCCATCACTTTCTTAAGTTTAGACAATCAACAACATATTGAATCACGGCCTAATATGTAGCTTTACTGAGCTCCAAAGTGCAAAGCTGGCTCTGAAGAGCCAGCCCTAGCAGGATCCAATACACCTTTACTTGAATATATGCCTCTCAAGGTATACTTTCCCAAGGAAAGGAAAAAAACCTCACCTGTTTCCTGTCTCTCTGTCCACAAGAGAGCAGGGTGTAATCCATTCTCCTCCTTGAGCCTGAAGAGTGAGTGGACTGAGTGAAAAAAGCAAAGAAAAGGAAATGGTATCAGTGTGGAAAGCTTTGGGTGATTTCCACTGCCTTCTCTGGAATAATTCCTGACCGGACCTCCTTAACAACATCATCTTTCTAGTGCTTCTAGATCAGGGTTCTTAACCTTTTCAGGGCCATGGAACCCCTTGGGAAAGTCTTTGGACTCCTTCTCTGAATCACGTTCTGCTTTGTTTTGTTCTGTTTTTAATTAATAATTGAAGGCAATGCTCACAAGATTTCAATAACATTTGAGTAAAAATAAATATACAGTTATTTTTTCCTATCCAAGCTCATAGACTGCAGAAAATCTATCCACAGGTACCTGTGGACTTTAGGTTGAAAACTATTGTTTGAGGAAAACATAGGATGGTGTATGATTATAGGAAGGTGAACTCTTATCCCAGAAAATAATGCTGAGCCTACTTCCCAGTTCCTTTAAGGTGAAGATAAAAGTAGGTAATAGAAAGCATAAAGCAAGTTGACATTAACGCTGGCCTGAGCTGTATTACCTGGAACATAGGTATCTGTACCATAAACTTATCAATTCATCAACTGATCGTGCCCTCATCTATCCAACTTTCTTGCAAGTATCCTATACAAAGTCACATCCTCTTTGCATCAGCCATGGTATATAACTTTACCCCTGATAAATTAGTGTGCTCAGAAATCAGGTAGAGATGAGCCCATAGGGGCCTCTCTGTACATAGGCCTATATCTTACAAAGCAAATTCCAAATTTGGTTCCTACTTCTTTCTAGCTCCAATCATGCCTTGTGATATTTTCTCTGTACACACAAGGGAATTCTACTGATAACTACCATACCACAGCCAGAATTGTAGCTACTAGAAACAGTCAACTCAATTTGCTCCTTTGTCAGGGAATAAAATAGAACAAAACTAGAGAGGTAGAATAGGGGAGATGATAAATTGAAGGAAAAGGTGGCTCTTCTTTTTTTTTCTTTTTTGAAGGGGAGAGGGCAGGGCAATTGGGGTCAAGTGACTTGCCCAAGGTCACACGGCTAGTAAGTGTTAAGTGTCTGAGGCCAGATTTGAACTCAGGTCCTTCTGACTCCAGGGCTGGTGCTCTATTCACTGCACAACCTAGTCACCCCAAGTTCCTCTTTACAGTAATGATTGCTCTCCAGATGTGAAGGAGGAAATTGAGATTCAATGTGCAGATCACCTAAACATACACATGTCCTTTGCTCTATATAACACTCTTTAAACTAGCTTCATTTATTATACAATTTCCATTTCATAGACCAAGGGTGACCACACTTAAGGACCTCGAGAGCCACATGTGGCCTTGAGGCTGCAGGTTCCCCACCTCTGTCTCTCTGTCTCTGTCTCTCTGACTCTGTCTCTCGATTTCTCTCTGTCTCTGTCTCTCTGTCTCTCTCTGTCTGTGTGTGTGTGCGTGTGTGTGTGTGTCTTGAGCAACTAGCTTCAAGCATTTCATACTTACAGGATTGTTTCCACCTAAGTAGACCACTCTTTCTGCTTTGCTAGAGGCTTCTCCCTACAGCATCAACATCAGGAGAAGATGGATAAAAAAGAGCCACAAGAGGCTAGAAGACACTGCCTGGTAGTTTTCTATAGAAGCAGCCAGATGGTACTCAAAGAATGTGGTGAGCAAAAGTCCACCTTGAATCCTTTACCTCAGTGACCACAACTTTGTTTTAACAGAATAATGCAATCATTAGGTGCATGTGCAAAAAGAGAGGCACAGAAAACTTGGGGAAGAGAGTTGAAAAATATACACTTTAAAACTAGGGTCAGCGGTGGCTAGGTGGCACAGTGAATATGGCACCAGCCCTGGAGTCAGAGGACCTGAGTTCAAATCCGGCTCCAGACACTTAACACAAAAACTAGCTCTGTGACCTTGGACAAGTCACTCAACCCTAATTGCCCTCCAAAAAGCAAAAAAACAAAACAAAACTAGGGTTTGCGGTCATCTGAGGCTTCCTCAACCACTGTGTGTATGAATCCCGTGTTTCTTACACTTTTTATAAGATGTATTGCAATCCAGGTGGGAATTAATAATCCTTTTAAAGTCATCCAAAGTAGGAAACAAAAAGATTTAAATCTTTAAGAGTGTGGGATAAAGTCATCTGATAAATTATGAATTATCATAAGGAATATCCACGACCCTGTATCAGATAGGAGTTGGTTCTGAAAGGAAATAGAAGCTGAAAGACATGGGTACCATGTCCACACATGTACAGTTTAAGCAAGCTGGTAGCTGAGGACTTGGAATGCCATCTTGTGGCTTGTCTAGATCTAGCTGAGATGATGAGCTCTATCCCTACATGCACGGTAGAAATGAGATGGAGCAGCCTGACCTCAGAGCACCACCTGGAAGCTTCCGTGGATATTGAGCTTCATATCTTAATGCCAATGTAAAACATTGCTCCTCTGTTTGTGGTCCCTTGTACTTTACACAAATCTTGAGTGAAGAAAGCAATTTTGGCATTTTAATAGCTTCTTCAAGATATATCAACAAGTCAAAGGCTTTCAGTTCCTACCTATTCCCGCCAACCTTCCCCAGTTAGATCACTATAATAATATTTCTAAATGTGCATATTTACAATAAGAAAAAACAAATTTATAAATAAATTTCAGACTTTCCTATTGTTTTAGAGAGTTCACTTCAGCCTGGGAATGTGGGTTTGCGGGAAAGGCAGGTAAAAGGACTAAGGGAGAAAATCAACAGATACAATTATAGTGTAATTCACACTGAGCCCAGAGTGACTAGTTGCCAGTAAATAAATGGACCCGTTTAATCGACCAGTTGCAATTACATTAACAAAGTTTGCTGAAGCCCAACACACTAGGGACGATAAACTGCAAAGACGAAAATAGCAATTCTGTGCCAACTGCTTTCAATTTATTGCTGTCAGAGAAGCCAATCTCAGAAAGCACATGTGTCCCCAGCTGAAAACAGAAACACACACACACACACACACACACACACACACACACACACACACACCTATCAATGTACTCAACATCGTTGTCCAAGGTTTCAGTCCTTCCAGTAATAATCCAGCCATGGACTTGTATTAAGTTTCCTGGTTATAAAATAGAAAAAAAGAGAGAGAGAAAGAGAGAGAAATTATTAAGCTTATAGGCTAGACTTAAAGCAGTGGCACCTATTTTGTCCTTTTTGGTTCCTATCACATGTCCCTATCCTTGTTATGGTCATCGACTAACCTGATAAGTATTACCCCTGCCTCCTTTGATACCTCCATCCCTGTGATTTCAGAAAAACCTGGGAAGATTTATATGAGCTGATAGAGAGAGAAGTGAGCAGGACTGGGAGAACATTGTACAAAGTAACAGTAATATTGTAAGTAAGATCAAATGTGAAACATTTAGCTACCCTAATCAATACAATGATCTATGACAAGTGGTTATCTACTTGTGGATGACCACTTGAAAACTTTTCCCTTACTTAGAACTTTTTTACCTCCAATATCCCTCATGACCTCTGTTCTTGTGAATTCTCCATAGTCTGCCAGACCAACAGGATAATTTTATTTTCACTTACTTTTCCACCAAACCTGAGTTCAGATTAGTCAGTCACTCTACAATCTCACCAGAAACTCCTAAAATCTATTTTGAGCTTGTCTTTCTACCATACCCTCCCTGACATTGTATTCTCCTCTCCTACCAGGAAGCTGCCATGTTTTCTTAGAAAGAGGCACATAAACATGCCAACTGCTTACGTTATGCTTCCTCTATTATAATGACTTCACTTGGGACTACACTGTATCTCAAAAATCCTTTCACTTATCTCCTACTGCCTTCCTTTTGGATTCACCATGAGGATTATTTCAAACTTTTTCAAGTTTCCTCAATTCCCAAGATCTACTTTCCATTTCCCTTTCTTTCATCAGATATCCTTGCCTTCTACCTTATGAAAATCAAATAAATCTACATGAGTTTTATGGTGGCCACAGATGCAGATCATGCTGGGATGCTGAAGGGTGACCATAGATAAGAAAGTAGCAAGCAGGATAAACCCCACTGGCAAATAATTCCTAGCAAGTCTAGAGTTTGAACACATTGTTCTTCACCCTGACTTCTGGAAGGTTCCCTTTCCATTGAACCTCAGCCTTGTTTGTTGCCCTTGAACTAAAATATCCCTGGCCTGCCTCTTCATTTTTCTCTTTGGCAATATGCTAGGTGCCACAATGGATAGAGTGCTGGACTTGGCATCAGGAAGACCTTCAAACCCCACCTCAGATACTTAACATCTATATAATGATAGACAAGTCACTTAACAGCTGTTTGGCTCAGTTTCCATAATTCTAAAATGAAAATAATGAAAGTGCATAACTTCCAGGGTTATTGTGAAGATAAAATGAGATAGTATTTGTAAAGCACTTAGCACAGTGCCTGGCACTTAGTAGGGGCTATATAAATGCTAGCTGTTATTATTAGTAATATACATACATCTACTTTGTTTCATTCACATCGAAAATAAAGCATTGACTCTCTTTTTTAAATGTATTTTATTTTATGGAATAAAATAAGCATTTCCATAATTTAGTATAGCTAAAAAAAAGATGATTACACATGAAACTACAAATCTATTATGTACAACTTCTTATTCCTTTTACATATATAAAGTTGTCATGAAAGATTATGTTTTTCTTCCCCTCCCACCCTAAAGATGGCTACCATTAGATTCAAATAGGAACATATATATGTAAAATTATTCTATACATAGCTCTATTTATCAGTTCTTTCTCTGGATGCAGATAGCATCTTTTTTCATATGTCCTTTAGGGTTAATTTGGGTATTTATAATAGTCAAAATGACTTATTCATTCAAAGCCATTCTTAAAACAATATTGCTGTTAGTATACCTAATGTTCTCTTGGTTCTGCTCATTCTGCTCTTCATTATTTCATGCAAGTCTTTTCATGTTTTTCTAAGATTATTGAGTTCACCATTTCTTATAGCACAGTAATATTCTATCACAATCATCTACCACAACTTGTTCAACTATTCCCCTATTGATGGGCATCCTTGCAATTCCCAGTTCTTTGCCACCACAAAGTAAAAGGAAAAATAATAAAAGTCATTTTAATCTGGTTGTCCTACCACATTAATGTACTTGGCCTATTTTAATTATTATTAAATAATTATCACTATGGCATAATTGTGACTCCTTGTTTATTTGTTTGTTTGTTTGTTTCCAGTCTGAAAATTGGTTTGTAACCTTAAATCACATATTTGTAAAATGGTATAATTCCATTTGTCACACCACTTAAAAGGTAAGCAGAGCAGTAATGTATTCATCAGAGGCATATGAATACACATATGCTCACACATTGAGAACTGTGAGCCTAGAAGTCTCAGTATACATGCATTTTCAGTATATTTCCAAAAGCCAACTTGCATGGTTTGTTTAGAGTACTATAGTATTAATGGTATGGTCACTCAACCCAGTGAAAAACCAAAGTCACAAAAGGAGTGGGAGGGCAATGAATCTAAGCTGCCATGAATAAGTCATGTGACATGGTGAGACTTATCTTCCCAATTTTAACATACATTCACGAGTATTCTATGCATCCTAATCCTGCACAGTTTAATAATAAATGATTTTAAGTAACACCAGCACGATTTTTTTTTAAAAGCTTCACATAATGGTTGCACCCTACTCTTTTGCAAAAAAAAAAAAAAAATTAGCATAAAATCTGTGATGATTATGCGGTGAAATACAATATTTTCCCCTTAATAATGGAATCCTCTCACCTCTGTGTTAATGATTCACTCTTCCCCTCTCCCAAACTTTAGTCCCAAATTTTATCCCAGTCCATGTTTCCAACCAATCACCTTGCTAGACATCTCCAAACTGGATGTCTCACCAAGATCTCAAATCCAAACAATATAATACAACAATGAAACAAACATTTATCAATGTTCTGCAAGACATTGGTAGAGATTGAAACTATCAATTAGACACAGTCCCTGTCTTTAAAACCAGATAGAGTTCACTTTCAAAGCCTGCTCCTCTTTCTGATTCCATTAGTTTTGTTGAGAGCATCACCGTTCTCCAAACACTCAGAATGGAAAATCCATGGTCATCTTGAACTTCATTCTCTCTGTTGTCCTGCACACCTTTTTATTCATTTATTATTATTCTAGGGAGATTGTTGAGATTAGATAAACTGACTGGTTTGGTTTGTTTGTTTGTTTAGCACTTTAAGGCTTGTGAAGTATTTAATATATTTTTTCCTTGTAAGCACTAGAAGTATTATTATAATATCCATTTTACAGAAGAGAAAACTGAAGATCATACAGGGGAAATTACTAGTAAGCATTAGAGATAAGATTTGGACCAAGGTTTTCATACACTAAGTCCAACATTCTATCCATGATGCCATTCTTATGTCTATCACCCTACTTCAGACCTTCATTATGTCTATTTTTTAAAAAGAAAATTGTGCTTTGTTTTGACTTTACATTGATAGATTAATCCTACTGCATGAGGGTCTATAGTAACCAAGTAAAATAATTAAGTAAAACTAATAATGCAATGACCTGAAAGAGCAAACAATATTTATAGTACTACTCTTGTCACTGTTGTATTTTTTTAATTGACAGGAACTTATTTTCTCTTCCTCACACTCCCCATACTATTGGGGACAAAAAAAGAAAAACAAATTTCTTATTATGTATATGTGTGTGTGTGTGTGTGTAATACATATATGCATAATCAAGCAAAACAAATTCCCTCAGTGGCTCTGTGCAAAAGTATATGTGTCATTCTGATTTTTAAAAGATAGAAAGTGTTTGTAGAAATGGAAATAGAGATAGCCAAGTTGGGTAGTAACCAAAGGCACAATAAACAGAGTTTCCGGGAAGAAAGCTTTTTAATATCTTTCTAAATAAATGCATACATTTAATGCCCCCCAAATTTCAGTCTCCATGACACATAGACATTTGTTTAGTGATGTCAGGTCTCACGTGGCACAATTTTTAAACCTTGCCTAAGGCAAAAAAATTCTTTTGTCCCAGTTCTGCTCTGGGAACGAGGGAAAAAGATGGTACAGAAAGGAGAAATGTGGACCCAAAATCCAATTTTATTTACTTATACAACTCCTGCCCTAAGTCAGTTGTAGAAATGTCTCACACACACCAAAATGTTTGGCATAGGAATATGCTAAGTTCCATACGAATCTTAATAGGCTTTAAGTTAGAGGAAGAAGGACAGAGAAAAGACATATGTTGTTTCTTTGTTTTTGATCCGATGACCCATTTTGGTGGGCATGAGAAACGACTTAGAGGTCCCAGTATCTTCTTTTTTTCAACTATTAGGTTGCTACCCAAGGCAGATTAATAGCTAAAATGGGCTAAGATGCCTATGGGGAATTAATTGTCACAGTAGAGAACTGTTAACCACATATTGAAGTGCAAATGTTCATAAAACTTCCTCTGGGCTGCTCCCATCTTCACACACACACACACACACACACACACACACACACACACACACACACTCACACCTCCCTAGTTTCTAACTCTGGGCAGGCTTCCCAAATGAGATGAGTGTAATTGTCTGGAAAAAGATTGCTAAAATGCAGCCTTGTGGATCTCACCCGGGGGGCCTCTCCAACAATGCCAACAAGTTGATCATTTACAGAGAAGGCTGAAGAAACCCCGAGGTGGAGGGGATGGTGGTAGCAAGGGAGAGAGTTCAAACTCGGGTGGAAGAAATGGAATTGGCAGATCTGGGTGCCAGCAGACATCCCATTCTATCTCACACCCCAAAGGTACCACTGCCTTCCTCATCATTCACTCTTAGAAAGGCTTCCATCATCTACATTGACGCCATGCAACTCCCAGTGGCTTGGGATTCTCCACATAACTCTCTTATGGACTTCGTTTCTTTTTAAGAACAGTCAGTTGATGACCCACAGGGAAGCAGATGTGTGGATAATTCCACAGAGAAAAATAGTCCTAAAGTCATTTGTATATTTTTCATTAGTGAGAGATATAATAGGTAGGTGGTGGGAAGTATGTGGTGGGAAGAACATTGAATATGGAGACAGAAAATCCATATTAAAATCCTGGCTCTATCATATATTACCTATATGACCTTGGGAGAGCAACCAGCCCTCTGAGCCTCAGTTTTCCTATCTGCAAAGTCAGAGAATTAGATTAGCTTCTCTAAGGTCCTTTCCAGTTCTAAAATCCTATGATACTACAAACTTGCACTTGGTTGTACCATTTCAAGTTGAGAAGAAAAATCATCAAAATATTTATTTCATGACAATTTTTACTTTCTTGACTAGTTAATATTCTTCAAAACAACTCAATAAGAATTTATTATGTTGCCCTTCAGCTTGTTTATAATTTATTTATTATTAATAATTAATAACTATTTATTATTTATTTATCATCCCTCCTTGGGAACAGATGCTCTATCTTTCTGTCCCCTCTCTTTTTCATTCTTCCAACAAATGGTGGTCAAAATGGTGGTCACAGGGTGGTCAGAAAAAACACAATACAAGGACACTGTCAAAGTCCCTCTTAAGAACTTTGAAATTGATTGTGTGATTTGGGAGACACTGGCACAGGACCACCCAGCATGATGTGCCCACATCAGAGGAGGTGCTATACTCTATGAGCAAAGTAGAATTGAAGGTAACTGAAAAGAAACACGAGGTGCTCAAATTTAGAGAATCCACCCCAAATATTCACATGCACTATTTGTGCCCAACCTGTGGTAAAACATTCTGAGCTCATATTGGTTTGATCAACCACAGTCAGGCTCACTGTAACTTGACTCTAGAAAAGTGAGGTCATTCCGGTCCTCAAAAAAAAGGGAACAACCAACCAATCAACCAACTATCCAACAAATACTTATGAAGCCCCTATTGTGTGCAAGGCAATTTGATACAACTAGTATTTATCAATTATCTACTGTGTTAAGCACTAAGGATATAAAGACAAAAACCAAAATAGTTCCTGCCTGCAAGGAACTTCCATTGCCTTCAATATAAACCACAAACTTCTTTACTTGGCAATTAAAGCCCCTCATGATTTGGTTCCACTTAATTGTTCTAGGCTGATTACTTATTCACTACTTCTCAAATAATTTATGTTCCAGCAAAAATAGCCTACATGTTGCTCCCCATAGATGTCATTCTATCTTTTGTGTCTATGCTTTTTGGTGCTGGGGATATAAAGGCAAAAACAAAATAATCCTTTGTCCTATTCTGCTGGAGAAAGAATTCATTTATTTTTTTCAGATTCCATATTAGTCTAACTGCCTATCTCAGAATGATGCTCCCATAGTAGGAAAATTTGACAGCAAAAGGTATTGGATGATGGTCCTAACACATAGCTGGTAGTCAACAACCATGCTGATGACCTTAAAAACAGTGATTAACTTAAGGCTTACATTTCTTGACTGAATCACAGGGAAGACTTGATTGCCTTAATCCCATTTAAATGCCTTTAAATGTACATACACTGTCCAAAGATATAGCAAAATAGGTCAGAGAAAAGAATAAACTAGATTAAAGGTAAAAGGTTGGAGTTAGATTCTATTCTCCCAACAGACATGGAGAAGAGACCAATTCTTTAAGCAACAAAAAGAATGATCAGGAGTAGAGGGAAAAAACCAAAATCCATTCAAAAGGAGTAAGAATTGCATCACTGATCATGGATTATATCAATTTAGAATTGCAAGGTATCTTGCTGGTCATCTAGTCCAACTTTCTCGTTTTATATATGAGGAAAATGAGGCACAGAAAGGTCAAGGGACTCAGCTAAGGGTCACAGAGTAAATAAGAATCTGAGATGGGATTTAAAACCAAATTCAAAAGTCTCTTCTTTAATACAATATTGCTTACCTGGCACTCCAGACGATGGGTTAACTTGGTAAACAATGGGTGTCTGTGCCTTGGAAAACTATAAGGAAACAAAGATTAATGTGAACATTTTCATCAGATTCATAGCTGACATCCTCAGCCTTTCCCCGTGAAATATTAACTGGTCCAATTATAAATGGTTAACTTTTCTCAAAATGATTTTACATCTATGATCTCATTTTATCCAAACAACATCCAGCCTCAGGGGGTAAGACAAATATTACTATCATCTCTTGGTCAAGGAAAGTGAAACAGAGAAGTAAAGAACCACACAGCAACTTAGATGGTAGACCCAGGTCCCTGACTCCCATACCCACGATCTTCCCACCATTTTTAACCACGCTTCCATATTAATGGGCAGAAATCTTTCAGAGATGACCAGCCAAGTCCTTATGCAGTCACTGGTGGGAGTAGGTGGAAGGTGATCACCATCAAAATGACCCTCAAAAGAAGCTTTCTGACCCAAGTCCCCAAAAGGAACTCATTGGCAGAGTATAATGTTAATGAGATGTATGATCTTCCCCACCCATTAATAGGTCTCATGTGGGAGCCCATTAAGGGAAGCTTGCTTAGGGGAGGCTTGCTTGTAGGAAGGCTTTCACACCTTTTGCTAATTTCTAATTAGGTACTGAGTTATGAGGGTTATGATGACCTCTGGCTCTGAAAAGTGTATATATGCTCTGAGTTGTTATTTTGCTTTGGGGGCTCCCTTATGAGAAGGATCTTGTGATGCCCCTGTCAAGACTCTGGGTGGTCATATGTTCAGAGCTTCCCTACTGCTCAGATGTAAAGGCTCTTTTGATCCAGGGATGTATGCAAAGTGTATAGGTGATTCAGGCAGAGTCCTGTCTGTTGGTCTTTATTTCTCTGCTTGTATTTTCTATGAAGTTCAGGGTATTGGCTTTTCTCCTGAACATAATTAAATGAAACATAATTACGTTCCCCTGAATGTAATTTAAAAAGACTGTGGACCCCTTAAACAGCTATCTTTCCTAATAAAGCAGATGTAAGAACCTATACTAGTAGCCATCCTGGGTGTGCCAGTGTGATTGCTGCAACACAGAGAAATGAAGATATTCTAGAATCAGTGGTATAAAACTCACATATAACTAGGAATCACTAAATGGTACATAAGGATCCCTTTGGGTTCATATTGACTTAAAAACCATATATTAGTTTTATTCATATTATCGTATTTTTATTTGTTTTCTTAAATATTTTCCAATTACATTTTAATCTGGTTTGGCCAAACTCAGGAGTAGTACATGTACTACATTTTTGACACCTCTAATCTAGTCCAGCTGCTTTGGCTGCATCTTTCATTTTACAAGTGGGAAAATTATGATGAGATAACATATCAAAATTTGTGGGATGCAGCCAAAGCAGTGAAATTATATATCTCTAAACACCTACATCAGTAAAAGAGGGAAAGACAAAACCAAAGAATTGAGAATGTGACTAAAAAAAAGAAACTAGAAAAAGAACAAATTTAAAATTCCCAACTAAAAACCAAAATGGAAATCCTAAAAATCAAAGGAGAGGTTGATAAAATTGAAAGTAAAAGAAATCAAAGAAGTAATAAATAAAACTAAAAGTGTTTGTGTTGGGGGAAAAAAACGAAATTTTAAAAACTATTGATTAATTTGAGATTTAAAAAAAAAGAAAGAAGAAAAGCAAATTATCAGTATCAAAAATGCAAAGCAAGGAAAATTATGTAAAAGGGGGACTCTGAACAACCTCTGGAGCTCCAGAACCCACAAAATGACACAGAGCAGCTAACCTCCCACTGAGGACAGCCCAGCAGCCTGGCAGGGAGTGGCCAGCACAGTGCTCTTGGAGTAGAGCCCAGGCCCTTGTGAGTTGGAGGTTTTAGCCCCAGGGAGGCCACACAAGCAGCCTGCTGGAGTGACCCCAGAACACCAGCAGCTGTGGCATTTCCAGAATTACCAACATATAGATGCCTAGGACAAAATGAGAGGTCAGTGGCCTATGGACTTTGGGACTGGTTAGGAGAGCATGAGGCCCTCTTTCCCCTGGGGGAGAGAAGCCACTGAGGAGGTGGTGCAGCTTGCGCCACATTACCATGTTGCAGCTTCAGCTCCTGGCCTGTGAACTGTAGGGGGATCCAGCAATCAGTCTGGGGGGGTAATCACTTTTGATTTACCCTTCTTGGATCTGGATTGTGATCTGGGATGGAGGTCTAGGGGTGTGTGACCAGCTTGCCAGAGCATGTGGAGGCTTCAGAGAGGCCACCCAACTAATACCTTCAGCAGCTGAGAAAACCCCAGCATTTGGGAGAGAAGCTCCCCTAGGTGGTGGCAGAGTCCTACTGTGGCAACAAGCCCAAAAGTCAAGTAATTGAATGGCAACATGCCTAGGCAAAGGAAACAAAATAAACAGAAAAATTCAACATTAGACTCCTATTTTGGGGGCAAAAAGGATCAAAGCATGGAACAGGAGGAGGACTGTGAGGTCAGAACTCCTGCACCAAAAGTCCCAAATGAAAATATGAGCTGGCTACAGGCCATAGAGAACCTTAAAAAGCAGATAAGGGAAATGGGGGGAAATTGGGCAGAGAAATTAGAAAGATGCAAGAAAAATATGAAATGACAGTGAACAGCCTGACTGAGGAAAATAATGCCTTAAAAATAGACTAACTCAAATGGCAAAAGAGGCTCAAAAAGGCAATGAGGAGAAGAATGCCTTAAAAACCCGAATTTGCCAGATGGAAAAAGAATCTCAAAAGCTCACTAAGGAGAATCATTCCTTCAGAATTAGACTGGAGCAAATGGAAGCTAGTGACTTTATGAGAAATCAAGATGCTATCAAGCAGATCCAAACAAATGAAAGAATAGAAGGCAATGTGAAATATCTCATGGGAAAAACCACTGACATGGAAAATAGATCCAGGAGAGACAATCTAAAAGTTATTGAACTACCTGAAAACCATGATCAAAGAAAGAACCTAGAAATCATCCTTCAAGAAATTCTCAAGGAAAATTGCCCTGATGTTTTAGAACCAGAGGGCAAAATAGAGGTTGAAAGAATCCACAGATCACCTCCTGGAAAAGATCCCAAAAGAAACCTCCTAGGAATATTGTAGCCAGGTTCCAGAATTCCCAGATAAAGGAGAGAATATTACAAGCAGCCAGGAAGAAACAATTTCAATATTGTGGAAACACAATTAGGATTGCACAGGATCTGGCAGCTTCTACACTGAGGGACTGAAGGGCATGGAATATGATATTCCGGAGGGCAATGGAGCTGGGATTAAAATCAAGAATCACCTACCCAGCAAAACTGAGTATCTTATTTCAGGGGAAAATATGGTCATTCAGTGGAATAGAGGACTTTCAAGCATTCTTGAAGAAAAAACCAGAGTTGAATAGAAAATTTGACATTCAGATACAAGAAGCAAGAGATGCTTGAGAAGGTAAACTGGGAAAAGAAATCATTATGAACTTATCAAAGTTGAGCTATTTACATTCCTACAGGGAAAAACAATAACTGTAACTGATGAAACTTTTCTCAGTGTGAAAATAGTTGAAGAACGGTATATGGGCATATGAATATATATGTGAATGTGTGTATATATGCTTTCAGGTATAGATAGATGGAGGGCACAAGTTGAATTTAATAGGAAGGGTTGATACTTAAAAGGTGAAATTAGGAGGTGAGAGAGGAATATATTGAGAGGAGATGGGGAGAGACAGAATGGGGTGAACTATCTCATATAGAAGAAGTAAGGGAAAATGGTTACAAGGAAGGGGAAGAACAGGAAGGCAAAAATGCAAAAACTTATCCTCATTGAGTTTGGATCAGGGCGACAATGACATACACACTAAATAGGGTTTCTCACCCTACAGGAGAGTAGGGGAGAAGGGGATGAGAGGGGGGGTCATGGGAGAGAGGGCAGGCTGGGGGGCAGGAATTTGGAAGCACCCACTTTGGAAAACGGACAGGATCAAAGTGGGGAGTGGACCAGGTGGGAGGTGGGATGGGAGGGAAGGAAATATAGTCAATCTTTTACAATATATCTACTAATGTTTTGCATAGCTACACATGTGAGTTGCTTATCTCCCTTTTAAAACCAAATTTTAAAAAAATATAGAAAAACTATGATTAATACTATTGTGCCTATAATTGGGAGATAAGATGTGCAGGCACTGGGGCATGAGGATTCACCTCGCCTTACTGGAAGAGTTGAAGGGGGTATGGGAGAAGAGATGGGAGAGAGCAGATTGGATGAGGGGATATCCTGTGGGACTGCTATTTTGGGGTGGTGTATAGGGGGGAAATGGGGGAAAAATTGTAACTCAAAATCTGACAGCAATGAATGATGTAAACCAGAAATTAATAAAGCATTTGGAAAGAAAAAGAAAAAAAAAGAAAAAATGCAAAGTAAGAATGCTCCACCAATGCAAATAAAATTAAAACAATTATTAGGAACTATTTTCCCCAATTATGTGCCAATAAAACTGACAACCTAAATAAAATGGATGAATATTTACTAAAATATAAATCGCCCAGATTAACAGAAGAAGAAATAGAATACCTAAATAACTCTATCTTAGAAAAATAAATTAATAAGCCACAAATGAACTTCCTATGAAAAAATCTCCAGGACCAAATGAATTTACAAGTGAATTCTACCCAACATTTAAAGAACAATTCATTTCAATACTATATAAACTATTTGAAAAATAGGTAAAGAAGGAATCCTACTGAATTCCTCCTATGACACAAATATTATTTTGATACCTAACCAGGGAGAGCAAAAACAGAGAAAGAAAACTACAGACCATTTTTTTCTAATAAATATTGATGCAAAAATGTTAAATAAAACATTAGCAAAGAGACTACAGCAATATATCACAAAGATCATACATTATGATTACATGGGATTTATACCAGGAATTTAGGACTGGTTCAATATTAGGAAAACTATTAACCATATCAATAACAAAAACAAAAAAAATCATATGATTCTAGTAATAGATGCTGAAAAAGATCTTGACAAAAACAATACCCATTCCTATTTTTTAAAAGTTGGAAAGCATAGGAATCAATGCGGCTTTTCTTCTCTCTTTTAAAAAAAATTGATAACCTATTTGGCAAGTGATCAAAAACAAGGAAGACAGGAAGGAAGGAAGGAAGGAAGGAAGGAAGGAAGGAAGGAAGGAAGGAAGGAAGGAAGGAAGGAAGGAAGGAAGGAAGGAAGGAAAGAAAGAAGGAAGGAAGGAAAGAAGAAAAAAAGGAAGGAAGGAAAGAATGAAGAATGGAAGAAAGAAGGGAGGGATAAAGGGAGGGAAGAAGAAAGGAAGGAAGGAAGGAAGGAAGGAAGGAAGGAAGGAAGGAAGGAAGGAAGGAAGGAGCAAGGAAGGAAGGAAGAAAGGAAAAAAGAACTTATTAAGTGCCTACTATGTGCCAGGCACTGTGCTTTACACTTTACAAATATTATGTCTTTGATCCTCACAACAACCCTGGGAGGCATGTGCTATGATTATTCCTATTTTACAGCAGAGGAGACTGAAGCAAATAGAAGTTAAGTAACTTGCCCAGTGTCACACAGCTAGTAAGTATCTGAGGCCAGATTTTTATTTGGGTCTTCCTGACTCCAGGCCTAGGATTCCAATCACTTTCAATTAACAAGCACCACTGAACAAGAATTTCTGCTCGTTAAACAAATTTTAAAAGAAAAGATTACTTCCTCTCTCTGTCTCTTTCTCTCTCTGTCTCTCTCTTTCTTTCTCTCTCTGCCTATCA
This sequence comes from Gymnobelideus leadbeateri, assembly GCA_011680675.1. Taxonomy (NCBI): domain Eukaryota; kingdom Metazoa; phylum Chordata; class Mammalia; order Diprotodontia; family Petauridae; genus Gymnobelideus; species Gymnobelideus leadbeateri. The sequence goes on from WOXC01009159.1 coordinate 257,474, forward strand.
AGCATGTCAATACTCTGAGTTTCTCCCAGCCTTCCATAGAAGTGGATAGAGGCTCTTCCTCCCTTTCTACTTTCTACTGTTGTGGCTGCTTACACACGGTAGGCAGATCATTTGCTTATCTGGGTGATCCTGACACTGAATCTCCGGGCCCTGGCTGCCTCATCTGCTTCCTCTTTCTTTCCCTTAGCACCAATGGTCCTGAGATGAGTGTGCCCAGCCTTGGCATCGGCCTTATAGGTTTGTGAGATTGAGAGCTCTTGAATCTGGGTGCTGACTGGTGGGAGGGAATGTTTCCTGTTACTGCAGGTAATCTGAAGGAGATGACCACTCACAGAAGGATAAGCCATGCACATCTGACTTGCAGAAAAAAGAAAAAAACTACAGACCTTGAACAAGCTCCTCAGTTGACACAGATTGCTGGAATGCCTGTTCAATAATCTACAAGATATTTTATCTATTAATGTTCTAAGTATAAATCTCCTGGGATGGCATAACAGGAATGATGAATTACTATCATGCTTTAACTATTTATCATTGCACAATTAAGTCTTTGGTATTTTAAGCATTGCTTTTATAGTGAAAGAAACAAAAAAATCTGTCCCACACCTGATCTATTTTGAGTACTTTTCAAGAAAGGAACCTATTAATCCCTCTTGGGTCCACCTTAGACATGAGCCGTGTCTATTTTAGAGATTTTTCTCCTCCAGAGTTTGCCTCTAGTACAGCAGTGTAATAACATAGAGAAAAGGAGAAAAAGCCTGACTCTCCTCTTTGGACATCACCAGAACTGAACCTAACCCACAAGAGCCCACAGGCAGAGACGCTTAGGAGGAGGAGGTAGCCTGCACCAATGAGTTTTACAAAGAGATTAGGAACTGAGGCCCAAAGAGATTATGACTTTCTTACCGTCATGCAAATAGTAAACCATAGAGTCCAGATTTGAACTTGGGTCTTGGGACTATATGTTTATCGTTTTTTTCTACCATACCATACTTCTCACTGCTTCTTCCCAAATTGCCTGATTACTCAGGAGAAAGAAAACAACCATTTATTGAGCACCTTCTATGTCCCAGGCACTCTGTATTACAAATATCTCATTTTACCCTAACAACAATCCTGGGAAGTAGGTGCTGTTACTATCATCATTTTACAGATGAGGAAACTGAGGCAGGCATAGGTTAAGTGACTTGCCTAAGATCACACAGCTAGTATATACGTCTTAGGGTGGATTTGAACTTTAATCTTCCTAACCCCATGCCCTGAACTCTCTCCACTGCATCACCTAGCTGCCTCTAGTTGGACCACTTCTCTGTCCTGTGAAATGCTGAGACCTCTTCCTTCTCCACATGTATTTGCTTAATCCTTTAATTTGTGAAAGAAACTCCAGCACCACTGTTTACCTTGGTCTGCTTCCATCACTCTGGGAGTCCACCTTCCCAGAAAGAATTTCAGCAAAGAACTGTGTGTTGTTAATCAATACCTCTAATCAGTCATCAAGAATTGACAGGCACTGTAACAAAGGAGAAAGCTACAAGGCAAGTATTGATCCAGACAGCACCTCACTGGAAAGACTGTTCTCCTTTTTAATGGAAAGGGTAGATAATTTATAACTGATGGATAATGTTAACATTCAGGGAGGTCAAAGGAAGAATGATCTGACCTCAATATTTTAGAATTGGTTCTGATTTCACCAAAGATTATGTGTAAATACATTTATTCTTCCTCTTTCCCTTCTCCTTCCCACATGAACATGCATTTTCATCCTTTCCTTTGTCTTCACATCTCTAGTCCTCTCCTGCATTAGTACAACCCAGGGAAGAAAGCTTGGCTAATTCTGTAATAGCCTGAGAGAAATCAGTCAGTTATTGCTGACATATATCCATAATTAAGGCAGAAATGCAAAAAAAGAAGGCCGACTGTTGTTTCTTTACTCTTTTGTTCCTGTCACTAATTTAATGTACATGCTAACTAGTCACCATCATGAGAGAATAGGGGTATCATACTCCTAGACCCTCTAGACCTTTTTTTTTGACTGGGAGAGTCCCCAAAATGGGTTTTAGGAATACACTGACAATCAAATAGTTGTCTGGAGCCAGAGACTATAATCTGTACTAGAAAAAAAAATGGTCAAAGATATCTAAAGAATCAGATTGATGTTATCTTGGGAGCTTCAACTATATTGCATATTTAGGATTGTCTGTTGGAATACAATGCTAGGATGTTTCCTTCTGACAAGCACAGACCAAGAACTTTAAAGCTCTTATATCTTAGCAGCATCATGAAGTGTAATAGTATTCACAGATAAGGAAACAAGTATAGAGTCAGATAAATGATAACATTTTTGTACACTATTTATGTTTAGATTATTAAATATATGTATAAATTTCTATATTTATACATATATAAAATCTTATTTGACCCACCCAGCACTATGAGACTATAATTCTCATTCTCTCAAGTATTTTTTCTACTCTTCCATGATTGCTTTTCTACAGATTTAAAATAATTTAAGAAAAGGAGCTCTATCTTATTCCTCTGTGTATGTCTTTTCTTGCCCTCCAGCTACCAGATCCAACCCCATGCATCAATAGCAAGCACCATACCTTATGTGAATAAGGTACTAAATACATACTTATGGACTTAATCATCAAATTATAAGTGAGAAGGGGCGGCTAGGTGGCGCAGTGAGTAGAGTGCTGGCCCTGGAGTCAGAAGCACCTGAGTTCGGATCCGGCCGCAGACACTTAACACATACAAACAAAAACTTGGGCAAGTTAACCCCAATAGCCCTCCAAAAAGCAAAAAAAAAAAAAAATTATAAGTGAGAGTCTGATGATAACGAAACTTTCAAAAAGATAGTGGGGAAAAAAGGAGTGGATAGGAAGTCAAAAGACTCAGATTTGAATTCTGACTCTGTCTCTTACTGCCTCTGTAACTGGACCAATTGCTTAACCTTCACTTCAAATTTCTCCTCTGGAAAAAGAAGCGATTACACTAGATTAGTAGTTTTCAATCTTTTTGGTCTTACAACTTGTTTACATGCTTAAAAATTATTGAGGACTACCCTGCACCCCACCAAGGATCTTTTGTTTAAGTGGACTATTTACTGTATTAGAAATTAAAATGTCTTCATTACTATGAAAATAGTTTTGACCTTGTAGACCCCTTGAAAGGGTATCAGGGGGGCGGCTAGGTGGCGCAGTGAATAGAGCGCCGGCCCTGGAGTCAGAAGGACCTGAGTTCGAGCCGGCCTCTGACACTTAATCCACACAAACAAAAACCTAGCCGTGTAACCTTGGGCAAGTTACTTAACCCCAATTGCCCTAAAGGGGCGGCTAGGTGGCGCAGTGAGTAAGAGCGCCGGCCTCGGAGTTTGGATGACCCGAGATCAGATCAGGCCTCAGAAAATGAGCACCCACGCATAAATAATGACTAGCCGTGTAACCTTGAGCAAGTTACTTAACCCCAATTGCTTTAAAAAAAAAAAAAAAAGCAAGGGTATCAGGGATGCCACACTTTGAGCATTACTAAACTACAGTTAGGAGCATCTTAGGTACCCCTACGATCTGGAAAATCCCCATAAAAATTTTTGGGCCCTCCCTTTGTACCACAGAAAAGGTCTGAATTTTTTTTCTTTTTTTTTAATGGGATATTTGCAGTAACTTATTATAAAATTTGGGCAAAGTATTTGTTCATAGGCTCTGCATCATCTGCTGGGCTTTACATGTCATTATGGCTTCTGCAAAACTCTCCCAAAATTCCCACTTAATTTCTTATGCCAACCACTGATATATAGAACCTTCAGTGGGTAAAATTGTGATGTGGAAAGAATAACTGTAGATGGTCTCTAAGGTCCCTTCAGCTCCACAGGCCCATGAGCTATACTCTATAGATGAATGAATGGAGACTCATAGGGGTTAAAGGATTAGCCTCAGGTCACTTAACTAATAAGTAACCCAGTTCTTATGAATCCAAGTGAATGTCCTTTTTATTAAAATGATGTATATGCAGATAGTATGCAAAACAAGTGATGGAAGCAATCTGGTCTTTTAATCTGTATTTTATTTAGAAGTCATTCATTCATTGTGAAGAAACATTTAATGAATGCCTACTCCATGCAAAGACTTAGACTAAGTGTTGTGTATAAGACAGAAATGAAACAAGGATCTGAGGCTTAGTTCTGTCAGCCAACGCCAGAGCAAACAGGGAGAACATCTAGGATCTTTCTTCCCCCATAACTTCTCTAGGGGGGTGGGAAGGGTGGTGTAGGTCAGCCCAGCATTCGGTGGCACTTACAGTTAAACCTCCAAAAAAATCTCACTTGTGATTCTCTCCTTGTTGATGCAATAAAAAAACTGTACTTTTCTGACAGATACAGACCCCTGCTCCCCCACCAAGCCAGAGACATGGCAAGTAAAAAATTAATGAGCTTCCAAATCAACTTCCCTCATGCTGATCGGCTGTGTTGAAGTAAGGTCAGGGGCAGACAAGCTTCAGGGGAGGCAAAGCAGCAGATGAGACTGATAAAGCCACCACCACCAACTGATAGATAAACCTTCTGTGAGTTGTTCAAACTTGTCAGTGCCTGCAGCGGGCTTTTTGGAGCCGACTGGAGAGATGAAATTAATTTTTAATACTCATGGCTCCCCCAGTCCCAGTCCCAAAACAAAGAGACACACTGTGTTTTATTTAGCTTAGAATGCCTCTCATTAAATGCATCCCCTGGTGATTTTTCATCAACTTGCTAAGCTAGTTGAACCACTGCAAGACTTGTTTACTTTAATGTGCAGTTTTAGGAGGTTTGAGCCCACTGTCTCCTATTCAATCATCGTATAAGCTGGTAAGAGCCTGATTACAGAGGCAGGAGGACTCCAAAGGCAAAGTTATTTCAGCTAAGGACCATCTTCTGGCATCTCTAGAATTGTGCATCTGATAGACAAGCCAAATAGTGATAGTGTGGCCAAAAAGGGAGAAAACGTGATGAGCATTTTTATCCTGCTACTGTGTATGGGTTGGGGCAAGAGTGGCAAGGAAGGAATCAGATAATCCTATCAGGAGCAAAGCTCTCAGGTCAAAAAAATTGATTAGGCTTTAATAAACTAGATAGATACATAGGTAGATAGAGATAGATATCTATCTATAGAGATAGATAGATAGATAGATAGATAGATAGATAGATAGATGGATAGATAGATATAGGAGACATAGATATGGATAGATATAGAGATAGATAAATAGATCAGAAGAAAAAAAGAAATCAGGAGGAAGTGTGGATTACCAACTTTGAAAAAGGATGGTGGGGATGAAACTATGGAATTAAAGCCTTTATTAAGGCAGATAGGTGGTCTAGTAGAGTGCTAGATTAGAAGTCAGTAAGACCTAACTTCAAATCCAACCTCATGCACTGACTAGCTATGAGACCCTAGGAAAGTCACTAAACTTTTCAGTTCTCAATTTCAAAGAGGCAGTTAGATTCAACGGCCTCTAAGTTCCCTTGCTAGCTATGTGACCTTGTTTGCTTCAGTTTACTCATCTGTAAAATGAGGTGGAGAAGAAAATGGCAGAGCACTCCAATAACTTTGCCAAGAAAACCCCAAAAGGGCTCACCAAGAGTGGGACAATACTGAAATAACTGAACAACAGCAAAGGTCCCTAACAGTCATCCTGTAAACCATAAATTGCCAGTGCCTTGCACACAGTATACATCTAATAAATGTTTATTGACTGACAGGTTGTCAATTTTATCTCCACAATATCTCTTACATCACTCCCCTTCTCTCCACTCATATAGAATGGTGATTACCATCCTCATTCAGGACCTCATCTCTTGTACCATTGCAAGATATTCCAGATATTAAAAATAGATAGACGGGCGGCTAGGTGGCGCAGTGAATAGAGCGCCGGCCCTGGAATCAGAAGGACCTGAGTTCGGAGCCGGCCTCCGACACTTAATCTGCACAAACAAAAAAAAAAAAACCTAGCCGTGTAACCTTGGGCAAGTTACTTAACCCCAATTGCCCTAAAGGGGTGGCTAGGTGGCGCAGTGAGTAAGAGTGCCGGCCTCGGAGTTTGGATGACCCGAGATCAGATCCGGCTTCAGAAAATGAGCACCCACGCAAAAATCAAATGACTAGCCGTGTAACCTTGAGCAAGTTACTTAACCCCAATTGCTTTAAAAAAAAAAAAAGAAAAAAAATAGATAGATAGATAGATAGATAGATAGATAGATAGATAGATAGATAAAGGAGTGGTTAGGTGGTGCAGTGAATAGAGCACTCGCCCTGGAGTCAGGAGGACTTGAGTTCCAACCCAGCCTCAGACACTTGACACACTTACTAGCCATGTGACTTTGGGCAAGTCACTTAACCCCAACTGCCCCCCAAAAAGCAAAAATGAAAAAGTAAATAAAGATATTCCAGATATTCCCTTTTCCAATCCATCCTCAGTACAACTGCCAAATTAATTTTCCTAAAGCACCTTGTCACTCCTCTGTTCAAGGCCCTTTGGTGGTTCTCCATTGCCTCTAGGATAAAACATAAATCCTTTTGTTTGGTATTCAAAGTGTTTCAGAGCATGACTGTAGTCTATTTTTCCAAATTTATTTCACACCACAGCACATGATCACACACACACACACACACACACACACACACACACACACACACACACACATTCTCTCTCTACCTTTCAGTTCAATGGGCCTGCTTGCTATCACACACTAAGACATCTATTTTGGCACCTTTGCATAGTCTATCCCCTATATTTGCAATGATCACTCTCCTCATTTCCAAATCTTGGATTATGTAACTTCCTTCAAGGTTCAGTTCAAGTGCTATATCTTACATGTTTTCCTTGAACTCCCAGTTATTATTGCTTCCCCTTGTCCATCACTGAGATTATTATACACATATACCTAACACATAATATATATATAATAAAATGTATATAATATACTCTATATAATATACATGTTACACACATATGTGTGTGCTTATATATTCAGAAAGAGAGAGATGGAGGGAGAGGGAGAGAGAAACAGAGAAAGACAGAGACAGAGACAAAGACAGAGAGAGATGGAGGGAGGGAGGCAGAAAGAGGGAGGAGCAAGAAGGAAAGGGGGGGAGAAAGAGATGGAGGAGACAAAGAAGAGAGAGACCGAAAGAGAAAGAGAGAAAGAGGATAGAAAGGGATGGAGAGATAATGATGGAGAGGGGGGAGAGAAAGAAAGAGGGAGAAACAGAGAAAGGAGACAGAGACAGAAAGAAAAGAAAGAGAAATGAAGAGGAGAGGAGAGGAGAGGAGAGAAGGGAAGGGAAGGGAAGTAAAATGATAGAGGGAGGGAAAGCTGTGGGCATATAATGCAGCAACATGTAAGGTACTTGTCTGTGGACATTCGTTTTTGTCACTGTGACGTTGCCCCCATCCTATCTTTGGAGAGTCCCCCAGAACAGTGAGAGACTAAATAATTTGCCCAGGCTCACACAGCCAGGATGTCAGAGTTAGGATTTGAAATCATATTCTCATCCTCTGATGCCCACTCTCTATGCACTGTGCATTGCCTTTTCATGTGTAAGGTTATACAAAATAAATACAAGGTAATTGGAGTGGGAGGATGGAAGGCAATAGCATCTGGGTGGAGTCAAGAAAAGCCTCATGTGAAAGGTAGCACTGGAGCTATAGTTTTTGCAGGAAATGAAATTCTAAGAGGGAGAGGTGAGGAAGGAACAGATTTTCTTTTTTTGGAGGGGGGAAGGCAGGGCACTTGGGGTTAAGTGACTTGTCCAAGTTCACACAGCTAGTTAAGTGTCAAGTGTCAGGCTGTATATGAACTCAGGTCCTCCTTACTTCAGAACCCGTGCTCTATTTACTTCACCACCTAGTTGCCCCAGGAATAGATTTTCAAACACAGAACAAAGGAACTGGCCATGTTTGCTCTGAGAGACATGACTTGCTGGCAACCCCTTTATTTACAAAATGTTAGTGTGAATCAGGAAATCAAGGAGAGAGCCTTTTTTTTAACACAAGATGACTACCAAAAGAACAATTTCTATAACAAGAATAACATCATAGGGACAAATAACTTGGAAAACTTAAGTCTAATGATGAGGTTTACTACCTTGATGGAAAATTGATGGTCTCAAGATACAGAATGAAACATTTTTATAGTCTGTGCTAGAATTTGATTTGTCTGACTAAGAATATTTGCTATGTGAGTTTTGTTTTGTTTTGTTGGGGTTTTTTTTGCTGTTGTTTTTTGCCTTTTTTCTTCTCCAACAGGCAGGGGAAAGGTGGAGAGATGATAGATTTCTTTCAACTGAAAAAAAATTAAAATTTTATAATAATGAAAAAAATGTTACATTATCTTGGCAATAATGTAAGGTCTAGCCCCTCTCCTAAAGCAAATGCTGTTTACCTTATTCTGTAGAATAAGGTACTGTGGACAGCACACATGGACTAAATCCTTCCAATCCGAGAATTTACCTTGAAAGTACAGTTATCCCAGGAACCTTCACTCAGTCTGTTCAACACCTGCCCGCCAGAACGAACTTCCAGAGAGTACAGGCCTTCCTGTATCTGCCACTGCAAAGACCTGAAGGTATAAACACAGCAATGGCTTGTAAGTGAGTTACAAAGCAGTATCTTCTCAGTCACCACTTCAAATTTCCTCATTCATTCACATATCTATATTGTATTTTTCAACTCATTAATCCAATGATTTTAGTGATTTTAATTAATGGAATTTTAAAGGGTTTTTTTGTTTTGAGTTTTGCTCATTTTTGCTAACAAAAAATGATTAGAAATGAAAAGAGGTGGCTATAAAACAAAACAACCTTAGAAAATCAAATAAATATGTCCTCTGTTAGACACAGTGCTCAATGTTTTTGCCCTCATCATCTGTAAACTCCAGAGGTAGATGAAAGCATGTTTCAGAATCATAAACCTTCAGCAGAGCAGAGGAGTTTGTTGCTATGGTGATCCTGCCCCAGCACTTTTTGGCTCTCTCACTACACTGAACTCCAGAGCTGACCTCTATTTACATGATGATTTTCCAAAGGCAGGAAGAACCCAGCTGGGAGTTCAGCTGCAGGAGTAGCTGATTGATTGGCCAGAGTTAGCTAGGTGAGAAGCAATAAGGAAGCAGAATGAGATTCTTCTCCTTTCTTGACCTGGGAGGGTGATGGATCTGCCCTCTCAAGACAAGAGGACAGCATCATTGCCTTATCCAGAGAAAGAACTGAAATCTGATTGCAGCGCAGGAAAAACTATGTTCCCATAGTTCATATTCTCTAATAGAACACATTAGACTTGCCAGGGCTTTATCTGGTTTTCTTTGTTTGAACCATTACCTAAATTTAGCACAACATTTTTTCTATTAGCTATTTGACTAGAATAGCAAAAATGTGAAAAATAGAAAAACTCAGTAGTGGGCTGTCATGCTCCAACAGATACTAATAAATTATTATTGGCACCACAGAAAGGTGAAAATATTTTTGAAAGCAATATGACAGTATGTAATAAATCATTAGGTTTTTTTAGATTTAGTTTTTTTTGTTACAATCTAGGTTCTGAACTGTCTTCTTCCCTCCCTCCTCAGCCCACACTAGAGAAAGGAGCCATTTGACACAAATACATATGTGTGTATACATACATATATATGAAAAACCCTATTATGCATACTTCTATTTATCAGTTCTTTCTCTGGGCACAGATAGCATCTCCCTTCATACGTCTTTTGTAGTTGATTTGAATATTTATTATACTCAGAACAACTTATTCATTCACAGTTACTCTACGAACAATATTGATGTTACTATATGCAATATTCTCTTGGTTCTGCTCATTTCACCCTTCAGTATTTCATTAGATTGATCCTACCCTTTGACCCAGTCAAAATTTCATTGCTAGGACTCCAAAAAATAATAATAATTAAAATAATAAAGTGATTAAAGGTAATAATTAAAAGAAAAATAATAAATAATGATGAAAATTGAAATAAGTCATGAAAATAAAAATGAATAATTAAATGAAATCAATAAAAGAGAAAATAAAAATAATAAAAATTAAAAAGACCCATCTGTACAAAATATTCAAAGATGCTCTGTTTGTAATAACAACAAAATAGAAACAACCTATGAGTCCTAGAATTGCAAAAGAGCTAACTTAATTAAGGAATAGCAAAATAATAGCATATCATAGGATCATAAAAATATTAAACATACTAGTAAATACAGAAAGATATAGATGAGGTAATGCTAAACAAATGCAGAATTGTACATACCCTGACTATAATTATAATTAAGAAGAAAAGAAAGAAGAGAAACATTGTGCAGACCTAGAAGGGGACACAGAACAAAAACATTTTATTTGCTGGGTTTGTTATTTGTTAATGTACTTGCTTCTCTCTCTTTTTAAATTGTCAATACTTTTATTTTATTTGTTTTTGTATTTGTTTACTATTTAATTTTCCCCCAGTTACGTCTAAGCAACAATTTTTAACATTTGTCTTTAAAACTTTGCGTTCCAAGTTCTCTCCATTCTTCCCTCTCTACCTCCCACCCCCATTGAGAGGGCAAGCAATTTCATACAGGTTACATATGTGTAGTCATGCAAAACATCCATAATGGTCATGTTGTGAAAGAAAACATGCATTAAAAGAAACTCAAGAAAAACAAAGTGAAGAAAAGAAAAGTTGCTTAAATCTGTATTCGGACGTCATCCGTTCTTTCTCTGGGGATGGATAGCATTTTTCATCCCAAGTCCTTCAGAGTTGTCATGGATCATTGTATTGGTGAGTCATTCACAGTCATTCACAGCTGATCATCCTACAATATTGCTATTACTTTGTACCCAGTACATTTCACTTTACATTAACCCATGTAAATCTTTCTAGGTTTTTCTGAGAGCACCCTGTTCATCATTTCTTTTAATATATTAGTATTTCATCACAATAATATGCCACAAGTTATTCAGCTATCCCCCAACTGATGTGCATCCCCTCAATTCCCAGTTCTTTACCCCCCAGAAAAGACCCGCTATATTTTTGTACATATATGTCCTTTTCCTTTTTTTTTTCTCTTTTGGGATACAGACCTAATAGTGGTATTGCTAGATATGGTTTTATAGCCTTTGGGGCATAGTTCCAAATTGCTCTATAGAATGATTTAATCAATTCACAACTCTGACAACAGTACATTAATGTCTCATTTTTCCCACATCCTCTCCAACATTTATCATTTACCTTTTCTGTCCTATCATCTAATCTAAGAGGTATGAGGTAGTACTTCAGAATTGTTTTAATTTGCATTTCTCCAATCATTGTAAGTTACAATATTTTTTCATATGGCTATAGATAGCTTTAATTACTTCATCTGAAAATTGATTATATCTTTTGATCATCTATCAATTGGGAAATAGCTCTTATTTTTATATATTTGACACAGTTTTCTATATATTAGAGAAATGAGGACTTTATCAGAGTAGCTTCTTCAAAAAATTATTTTCAGAGTTAATATTATTAAATATATTTTCCTCCATCCTATTCCCCCTACCCTAGTTTATTCTATTCTCCCTCTCCTTTCACCCTGTCACTCCTCAATAGTGTTTTGCTTCTGATTACCCCCTTCCCCCATTCTGCCCTGTCTTCTATCACCCTCCCCACCTTCTCTTACCCCCTTCCCCGTCTATTTTCCTGTAGGATTAAGATAGATTTCTATACCCCACTGCCTGTATATCTTATTTCCCAGTTACATGTAAAAATAATATTTAACATTCATTTTTATAACTTTGAGTTCCAAAATCTTACCATTCTTCCTTCCCTGCCCACCCAAGAAGGCAAGCGATTTGATATTGGTTATACATGTGTAGTCATGCTAAATCATGCTAAACACTTGCATAATAGTCATACTGTTTCCTTTCACCCTGTCCTTCCTCAAAAGTGTTTGCTTCTGATTACCTCCTTCCCCAATCTGCCCTCCCTTCTATCACCCACACCCCCCACCCCGCTCCCTTATCTCTTTCCCCTCTACTTCCCCATAGGGTAAAATAGATTTACATACCCAATTGAGTGTGTATGTTATTCCTTTATTAAGTCAAATCTGATGAGAATGAGGTTCTCTCAGTCCTTCTCACCTCCCCCATCTTCTTCATTGTAAAAACTTTTTCTTGCCTTATTTTATGTGAGATAATTTACCCCATTCTGCCTCTCCCTTTCTCCTTCTCCCAGTACATTCCTCTCTCACCCCTTAATTTTATTTTTTAGATATCATCCATCCATACTCAATTTATCCTGTGTCCTCTGTCTATATTATATTCCCTCCAAGTGCCCTAATAATGAGAATGGTCTCAATTAAAAATATCAGGGGGGCGGAGCCAAGATGGCGGAGTAGAAACAGCTTGTCCAAGCCTCTCTGCCCCCAGATTCCCCCCAAACTATGTAAAAGGGGACTCTGAACAACTTCTGGAGCCCCAGCACCCACAGAACGACACAGAGAAGCTAACCTCCCGCTGAGGACAGCCCAGCAGCCCTGCAGGAAAGACCAGCGCAGAGGTCTGGGACCTGGCAGTGCGCAGAGCGCAGGAGCCGAGCCCAGGTCCTCGTGAGCCGAGGTTTTAGCCCCAGGGCGGCAGAGCCAGCAGCCAGCTGGAGGAACCCCAGAACACCAGGAGCTGTGGCGACTCCAGAATTATCAACATAGACATGCCTAGGACAAAGTAAGAGGTTAGTGTCCTATGGACTTTGGGACCTGTATTTGGGGAATGCGTCAGCTCCCTCCCCTGGGGGCTAGAAGCCTCTGAGGAGACACGCCATTTTGTAGTTTTCAGAGGCAGCTCCGGCTCCCAGCCTACAAATCGTGGGGAGATCCAGTGATCAGTCTTGGGGGGTAATTGCTCTTGCTTTAACCTCCCTGGAGCTGGATTGTGATCTAGGGTGGAAGTTGTGGGTGGGTTTACAGCTTGCCAGAAACGGAAGTTGCCCCCCACACGTTCGGGACGAAAATTCCTCTATCTGGCCTTAAAGCCATAGTGTGGCAACAAGCCCAAAAGTCAAGCAATTAAGTGGCAACATGCCAAGGCAAAGGAAACAGAAAAATGCAACCCTAGACTCCTATTTTGGGGGCATAGAGCGGGAAAAGGACTGTGAGGTCAGAAGTCCTGCTCCAAAAGCCCCAGGGGAAAACATGAGCGGGTTGCAGGCCATAGAGGACCTTAAGAAGGACTTTAAAAATCAAATAAGAGAAGTGGAGGAAAAATTGGAAAGAGAAATGAGAAGGATGCAGGAAAAGTATGAAATGAGGGTCAACAGCCTGACTGAGGAAAACAACACCTTAAAAAATAGACTAACTCAAATGGCAAAGGAGGCCCAAAGGGCAATGAGGAGAAGAATGCCTTAAAAAGTCGAATTTGCCAGATGGAAAAAGAATCTCAAAAGTTCACTGAGGAGATTCATTCCTTCAGAGTTAGACTGGAGCAAATGGAAGCTAATGACTTTATGAGAAATCAAGATGCTGTTAAGCAGATCCAAACAAATGAAAGATTAGAAGGCAATGTGAAATATCTCATGGGAAAAACCACTGACCTGGAGAATAGATCCAGGAGAGACAATTTAAAAATTATTGGACTACCTGAAAGCCATGATCAAGGAAAGAACCTAGAAATCACCCTTCAAGAAATTCTCAAGGAAAATTGCCCTGATGTTTTAGATCCAGAGGGCAAAATAGAGGTTGAAAGAATCAACCAATTACCTCCTGAAAAAGATCCGAAAAAGAAAACTCCCAGGAATATTATAGCCAGGTTCCAGAATCCCCAGATCAAGGAGAAAATACTACAAGCAGCCAGGAAGAAACAATTTCAATATTGTGGAAACACAATCAGAATAGCCCAGGACTGGCAGCTTCTACACTGAGGGATTGAAGGGCATGGAATATGATATTCCAGAGGGCAAAAGAACTGGGAATGAACCCAAGGGTCACCTACCCAGCAAAACTGAGTATTTTGTTTCAGGGGAAAATATGGTCATTCAGTGGAATAGAGGACTTTCAAGCATTCTTGAGGAAAAAACCAGAATTGAATAGAAAATTTGACATCCAGACACAAGAAGGAAGAGACGCCTGAGAAGGTAATCAGGGAAAAGAAATCAAAAGGAACTTATCAAAGTTGAACTATTTACATTCCTATATGGAAAAGCAATAACTGTGACTGATGATATCTTTCTCACTATGAAAATAATGGAAGAAGGGGATGTGGTCATATGAATACATATGTGAATGTGTGTGTATATGGTTACAGTTATATATGGATAGAGGGCATAGGTTGAATTTGTTGGGAAGGGAGAATACTCAAGGGATGAAATTATGAGGTGAGAGAGGAAAGTGGCAAGAGGAGATGGGGAGAGACAGGGTAGTGTAAACTATCCCATGTAGAAGAAGCAAGGGGAAGTGGTTGCAAAAGAGGGGGAGAATAAGGAAGGCTAAAAAGGCAAAACCACATTCACATTGAATTTGGTTCAGGGAGAAAATGACATACATACTAAATGGGATATCTCAACCTGCAGCAGGATAGGGGGAAGGGGGATGAGAGGAGGGATGATGGATGGGAGGGCATCCTTGGGGTGAGGGGAGGTTGGAAGTACCCACTATAGAAGAGGGACAGGATCATGTAGGGAATGGACCAGGTGGGGGGTGGGATGAGTGGGAGGGAATTATAAGCAGCCTTGTACAATATATCTACTATGATAATGTTTTACATAGCTAGACATGTACAACATATACTGAATTACTTATCTCCCAAGAAGGAATGGGTGACAAGGGAGGAAGGAAATAGATCTGAAATTCGAGGTCTTAACATTAAATGTTTCAAATATATATAAATACTATTATTAATACTCTTTTGCTTGTAATAGGGAGATAAGATGTGCAGGCATTGTGACACAAAGATTCACCTTCCTCTAATGGAAAAGTCGATGGGGGTATGGGAGAGAGCAGATTGGAGGAAGCGATATCTTGTGGGACTACTATTCTGGGAGGTTGGGTAGGGGAATAATGGGGGGGAAATGATTGTAACTCAAAATCTGGTGGAAATGAATGATGTAAAACAGAAGTTAATAAAGCATTTGTTTAAAAAAAAATATCAGCTTTCCATGTAGGAAAGTAAACAGTTCAACTTTAATAAGTCCCTTGTGATTTCTCTTCATTGTTTACCTTTTCATTCTTCTCCTGAGTCTTATATTTGAAAGTCAAAATTTCTGTTTAGCTCTGGGTTTTTCTCAGGAATGAATTAATTCATCTATGTCACTGAATGTCAATTTCCCCCTTCATTAACTACATTTGGTTTTGCTGGGTAGGTGATTCTTATTTTTAATCCTAGCTCCTTTGAGCTCCTGAATATCATATTCCAAGTCCTCTGATCCCTTAATGTAGAAGCTAAGTCTTGTGTTATTCTGATTGTTGTTCCACAATACGTGAATTGTTTCTTTCTGGCTTTTTGCAATATTTTCTCTTTGACCTAGGAATTTGGCTCTAATATTCCAGGGAGTTTTCATTATGGGAACTCTTTCACAAGGTTATCAGTAGATGCTTCCAACTTCTATTTTACCCTCCAGTTCTAGAATATCAGATCAGTATTTCTTAATAATTTCTTGAAAGATGATGCTTCTCTCTTGTTAAAACCATTGGATGTGGGATAAAATTTTACTTGTTTTGTATGATTAATTTATAACTTTTTATTGATAATTCTTAAGTTGAAAATAAAAATAAATTTTAATGGGCTATGAAAGAGCTGTTACTCAAAATCTCTAATGAATTGAAGTTTTTATATAATCAAGTATTTTTTCCAAATACCAATTCATTTTAAATTTATATCATCAGTGACTAAACTTATTTATTCTAAAAATGAAATATTTGTTAAGAACTAGGTCCTCACTTAGCTACTTGAGCTTCAAGTCACTAAAGACATATGGCAGTTTCCTCAGAAAATTTACTGGTTCAGTCCTGGGGACAGTAGTATCAAGTTACATGAGAGTGAATATATGATTAAAAATTCTAGTGGATTCTGGGTTATATCCTTCATTATAATATCCTTAATTGTGACTTAAACCTTACTACTTAGTCGAGAAAAGTGAGTGGAGAAGAAAGTCTTGACTTCATCACATCACAACTGAATTCTCTGAAAAAGTACAGAAAACTTTTTTTTGGAGGCAATCCAGGTTAAGTGCCTTGCCCAGGGTCACACAGCTAATAAGTGTCTGAGACCAGCTTTGAACTCAGGTCCTCCTGATTGCAGGGTCACTGCTCTATCCACTGAGTCATATAGCTGCCCCAGTAGTAAAAGCTTTAGGAAACAAGAAATATTTCATTTTTATCTTTGTATCTCCAGTGCTCAGCAAAGAGTTTTGCTTAATCAATGTTCATTGTACTCATATGATCAACACTAAAAAATTGATTGACTTTTCACAGGGAGCCTTTCTTGACAACTTCAGGCTTCATAGATGTTTTCTTCTAAACTCCTCTAGCCTTTAAAGTCAATTCCATAAAATTTTGGACCTGATTATGTGTTGTACTGTATTCTTCACTATGGGCAGGTAAGTGAAACAGCAGGTTGAGTGTTGCTTCCAAAGCTATGAAAACTCCCAAAGTTATGAAAACTCCCAAAGTTATGAAAACTCATCTTCCTGAGTTCAAATCTGGCCTCAGACACTTACTAGCTGTGTGACCCTGGGCAAGTCACTTAACCCCATTTGCAGTTTCCTCATTTGTAAAATGAACTGGAGAAGGAAATGACAAACCACTCTAACATCTTTGCCAAGGAAACTCCAAACTGGTTTACAGAGAGTCAGACATGACTGAACAGAAAACTCTTCACTACAATTTTATGTCTTGTTTCCCTTTCCAAACTGTGTCTCGTATTTTGCTTCTATTTTATCCAGCTGGAACTATTCTTGCTAGGCTGGTAACAGGCATTTAGTTAATACTTATTAATTGATTAATCAGCAGTCTTTCTTGCTGTGCGGAAGCTGACAATGGCTATAAAAATTGGGCTCCTGGGAAGCAATACTCCAGATTAGCATTACTGAACTCTCTTTTTTCTGACCATCCTTGTCCATTTTTTATCTATGTCCTTGCCCAAAACAAATTTTATGACCCATATAAGGCAATAAACTTCTCTGGTATGTAAGGCCCTCCGCATCCTGACTACAGACTTTTCACACGTTATTTCATTTTCATGTGTGCTGTGTTCCAGTCAAACTGGACTACTTATAGCTCCTCAAAATTCAAATTTCATCTCTTACTCTTTTGGGTAGACCAGGAGTAGGGAACCTGTGGCCTCAAGGCCACATGTGGCCCTCTAGGTCCTCAAGTGCAGCCCTTTGACTGAATCCAAACTTTACAGAACAAATCCCCTTTAAAAAAGGATTTGTTCTGTGAAACTTGGACTCAGTCACAAGGTGACACCAGAGGATATAGAAGGCCACATGTAGCCTAAAGGCTGCAGGGGATAAACTGTCTGTTTATCTGATAAACCGTCTGTCCCTGATGCCCAGAATGTACTTTCTTCTCTCTCTTGCCTCTTAGAATCCCTAGCGCCCTTCAAGGTTCAACCCATGTACAAGGGAGCATCTCCTTATCCTGGCTAGTTGCTAGTGCTCTGTCCCTCCTTAGATCATATATATATATATATGTGTGTGTGTGTGTGTGTGTGTGTGTGTGTGTGTGTGTATTCTAACTATTTACATATTGTATCCTATGCTACAGAATGTAAGCTCCTTGAGGACAGGGACTATTTCCCATTTTGTCTTTGTATGCCAGTGCCAGGGGGCAGCTAGATGGCATACTGATGCCATAATGAGTTCTAAGCCTGGAGTCAGAAACATTTATCTTCCTGAATTCAAACCTGGTCTCAGACATTCACTAATTGTGTGACCCCAGGCAAGTCATTTAACCCCATTGGGCCTCAACTGTCTCATCTATAAAATGAGCTGGAGAAGGAAATGACACATCAGTCCTATATTTCTATCAAGAAAACCCCAAGTGGGTTCAGAAAGTGTCAACATGACAGAAACATGACTGAACAACAATACCCAGTAGCTGCACTGCCTAGCAGATGGTAGATCCTGCTTCTTGGATTAGACTGGATTGCCTCAGAATGTAATAAATATAAAATGTCTCACATATAGTAGGTATTTAATATATTTTTTATGAATTGCATTTACCTGAATCTTGCATAGAAAACCTATAGCCCAAGGATTATTTTCCATCCTAGTACCTTAAGGAAGCTCAATTCTTTTTGGTTTTGCTTCATTTGGGGGGTTTTCTTGCTCCATAAAACAAGTGCTGTGAATGGTTTCTTTGAATTACTAATTATCATTTTCATATACCCTGCCTTGGGTCATAATAAGTAAATCAAGAACCGAGGAAACTTTGTAGGTTAGTAGAAATTTTACCAAGCCTGCCAAATTATATGAAACTGCTTTGCAAATCATTCTACACTGAAGTGATCAAAACTCAGAAAAGTGAAGAATAAAGCATTTTCCTTTCCTGTCAATCAACTTCTTGACTTTGAGACTATATACAGTCATAACATGCAGTCAGAACTATTACTGCTTCCCAATGGGTGAGAAATCAAGGTCACAATCACAGAGGGTACTGTTTGTGGAAATATTACCAGTCACACATTTCAAAGTGTGACATACCACAGTGCAGCTTCTCTAACCTCCACAACCTGGCCAAAAACTTGGAACACTTTAAAAAATGTATATATAGGTTGTCATGGTCTCACTTTTATCACTGATTCATTCAATAAGCATTTATTAAGTACTTACTGTGTACAAAACACAGTGGGAGATAGATACAAAGATAAATAAGCCATAAAGCCTACCCTTGTTGAAGATACAATGGGAGCTAAGACAGGTGCACAGATAAACCATAACACAAATTAAAATGCTACCAAAACATCAGAGAAGAATATCTTGCTAAGAGTTTATATGACATCATTCCAGACTGAAAGGATTGGAGGACTCTTTATGAAGATGGCATTTGAGCTTAGACATGAAGGATAAATAAGATTTCAATAAAATGAGATGTGATTGTGGGGGGTGGGTAATGAGAAGGATATTGGTACCAAGGCATTGAGAGAGATTATTTTACTAATATGTTAATAACTAATTATTAAATTGAGATCCATGATTTTCTCCCCAGTTTCCTCATTAAGGCCCAGCTCTTGTTAAAGTCAATCTCTAAAGGATATGACTGAGTGAATAGAACACCAGCCCTGGAGTTAGGAGGACCTGAGTTCAAATGTGGCTTCAGACACTTAACACTAGCTGTGTGATCTTGGGCAAGTCACTTAACCCCAATTGTCCAGCCTTTTCCCCTCCAAAAAAATAAAAAATAAAGGATGTGGCTGATTAAGGCTATTACCTCTAGCCATCAAGGAGCATGCTTTTCAATCTTGGGTGGGGTACCACCCAGCTAGGAGACCTAACTTCTGCTTAAATTATGAACAAAGTCCAATCTGGATGAGTTCTTACTCTGGGGAAATGAACCTCTTATCCTGTAGCCCTCCATTAGAGTTTAGGGTGACCCAGTTCATAAAGCAGAAAACCAACCAGAGGGCTCAGGATGTAGGTAGATTCCCCTGTCCAGATTGCTGAAGGCAGCTGAGTCTCATGATCAAGCCACATTCTCAGCAAGAGGAACTAAAGACTTTTAGCCCACCTCCTCCTTAAATGTCCACCAATCAGTATTGGTTTTCAATTGTCAAGGGAATTCCCTTTCGAGGGTTATTTAAAGCTTTCAGGCTCTCTGGTTACAGAGAGAAACTACTGACCATCAATTTATTGATTGCCAGCTAGCCTAATTAATAAATTTATTATTAATTACCCAGAAACTCTCTCAGGAATTTTCATTCATTTCAGCAGAAAAGTGCAAAACCTGTTCAGCAGTAGCAAGTGACTTAGTCTGGCAGAACATAAAGGCTGAAAAGGTAGATGGGAGCCAGAGTATAGAGAGCCTTTGAATGCCAGCCTTGGGAATTTGGACAATGTTCAGTAGGTGACTGGGAATCATTGAAGGCTTTTGAACAGTGGAATGATAAAAGTAATATTCATTAGGAAGCTTCATCTGATGGTGATGTGTAGAATGACTTAGAAGGGGGAAAACTGGAATAGAAGTTGGGGTGACTGGTGAGGGGTAGATGGAAGAGAAAGACTGTTGACTCTGTGGGGTACTAGCGTTTACTAGTATCACTCTTCAAATAAAAAGTGACCGAAGATACTTTAAGAAGCGACAAACTATATCTCCAATGCTACTAACAGTGAAATGCTCAGGAAAAACACTACAGTCACTCTTCAGCTTGCAATATGGACCATACCTGGTGTGGCACTTTAAAACAGAGAAATCTTCATAGATAGGAGAGACATCACATGGGACGTGTGGCAGCCATGGAATTTCCACATTCACTAGACTTATCTCCAACGGAGAGCCATTGGTGGGATAGAGGAGACGCCATTCCAAACCTGAACACCCAATCCATCAAATAAAAATCACATTAAGCCACTCAGGATTAACACCAGTCACGTAACACAATCATAACAATCTGTAAATGAGATTTCAACAGCACAGAGGACTGTGAGCTTGGGAGGAGTTTATCACATATTAAATTTTATAACTCTCTCAACCTAGGTATATAGAAGAAAAAAAATGCCTCTTTTGGTAAAGTGGAGGACAAGGAAAGAGACCGATGTTTGGAATTCTTAGTGAAGAAATTCCCTCTACCAAGTCAGATCTATAGCTACTGTGTTGGACATTTAAAGCTCTTCATAACCTGCCCCCTCTAACTTTCCAGGTCTCTAACACCTTACACCCTACCCTGCCATACGAACTATGGAATGCATTGACACTTGACTCCTCAGTGTTCCTCAGACAAGACACTCCATCTCCAGGTTCTGGTCATGTTTACAAGCTGTTCCCTATGCCTGGGGAATGCTCTCTCTCCTCATTTCCACTTCCTGACTTGCTTCGAGTTCTAGGTAAAATCCCTCATTCTACAGAAGTCTTTCCTAATTCCGTTTAACTCTAGGGTCTTTCCTATGTTGAAAATATCCAATATATCCTGTATATCTCTTATTTGTAAATAGTTGTTTGCAAATTGTCAACTCCTTAAGAGCAGGGTCTGTCTTTTATTTTTTTGGATCTCCAGTGGGTACACAGTGCCTGACACATTTGTTCAGTCTTCTGAGTCATGTCTAACTCTTCATGACCCCATTTGAGATTTTCTTAGCAAAGATACCAGAGTGGTTTGCCATTTCCTTCTCCAGTTCATTTTACATATGAGAATACTGAAGCAAACAAAATTAAGTAGCATGCCTAGGGTAAAACAGCAAAATTTGAGGCTGAATTTGAACTCAGGTCTGGCACTCTAGACACTGTGCCACCTAGATGCCCACCTAACACATAGTAGGAACGTAATAAATGTTTATTAATACTCTGAGTTGCCTGAACATGGTAAGAGGAAAATGACTAATCCACAGTCACATAGTCAAATCATTCCAGAGGCAGAACTTGAAATCAGGTCTTCTTGACTCCTTAATTGTTTTGGGACAATCCACTATATATTCACTATATCTCTCTGCTTCTCAATAAATCACTTTTTTTTTAGGGCAACTGGGGTTAAGTAACTTGCCCAAGGTCACATGTCAATAAATCACTTCTAATAAGATTATTTGACATTTAGTATCAGCTCATATTTCTATATCACTGAATATTTTCCCAAAAACAATCCTGCATGGCAAAAAGTGCCATTATTATTCCCCTTTTTTAAGGTAGAGAAACTGAAGCTTGGAAAATTTACTGATTTGCCCAGCTGAGATTATCAGAGTTAATAAGCTTCAAAGCTGGGTTTCAAACCTTCAAGTCTCTCCTGATTGTAAGTATTCTATCTATACTGCCTTTCCTATGAGAACCAAATGACATGGCATTTATAAGGCATTTTGCAAATTTTAAAGTGCTATAAAAACACTTATTATTATTATTAAATACTGCTCTATGGAAAGCACTTTGAAAACCTGAAAGTGCTACATACATAAGAGTTTCTATTAATATTACAGAACACTTAATTATATTTCCTCCTTTGGTCCTCAAAAGAGCCCTGTAAGGGAGGAAGGCTAGGCATTATTGCCCCCATTTACAGAAGAGGAAATGGAGGTTGAAGAAAAGTCAAATAACTTTCCTAGGATCACAAAACTAGTAAGCAAAGGAATCAGGGCTCAGACTCAGATCTTAGCGCCTCAGATCCAGCAACCGTTTTACTACGTAGGCCCATTTAAGTTACTTATTAACTAGAACAGATAATGACCATTATTCTAAATTATGTTTTCATAATTTTACACTTGGGACAACAATAGTCTTATTTTACCAAAGACCCTATTGCATGATGTTGGTCCATAGAGAATGTGTATTGGGCTGTGTATTAGGTACCAGGATCAGAATGTAAACATATGCATGTTGTTGTTGAGTTGTTTCAGTCATGTCCACTTCTTTGTGACCTTATTTGGGGTTTTCTTGGCAAAGATATTAGAGTGGATCATTATTTCCTTCTCAAGTTCATTTTACAGATAAGGAAACTTGAGGTAAACAGGGTTAAGTGACTTGCTCAGGGTCACACAGCTAACAAGATTCTGAGGCTGGATGTGAGCAGAGTTCTCCCTGACTCCAGGACTGGTGTTTTATCCACTGCACTACCTAGCTGTCCCAGATATGTGCACATCTTTTTATAAATTTGCCAGTTCTGGCAAATCCACATGTACAGGGGGAAAAAGTAGTCTAACCATGAGTCTTCCTTCTCTTCTCTCCTCATATCTTCACTTAGGTATTTTCTCTATGTTATTAATACTTCAATATGCTAACCTCAGATAGGAAAAGAAATTAAAAATGCTATTTCCTCCAATACTCCAAGTTTCTTAAGACCCACTTACCATCAAAAACAATGGTGATCCATGTTCCTCCAGCAATGCTGCCCTCTTCAGGTATGATATAGCAACTCCTACAAGAAGCTGAAAAGGAGCAAGAGACACATTGGAACAGAGGACAATTCAGTCCATCATTTATCTTCTCTCTCTCAAAATCTGTGATTCTAAAATGATTAGCCGTCTTACATTAGGCAGGAGAACAGACGATTTTCTCTATTTTTCCTCCTTGTCACACACTCAAATCCCTCTGCCATTCATTGGATCATAGATTTAGAGTTACAGAAGTGACCTTAAAAATGTGGTTCTCTGAACTGAATATATTACTCAAAAAGTGCTTTGCTTATGATGGCATACAGTGTAACTATCACATTTTTTATAAAATTCTGGAGCCTATATGTATATTAATGCCCCTCTTAAATATAATTAAATTTTTTGGCAATCAGGCTATGAAAGTCGAAGATTTGAAATGAAGTACTTAACCTCATCCAAAATGGAAACCAAAAGAAATTATTAAAGTTAAATCATAGGTTTATTGGCTCATGGATTTAGAGCTGGAAAGAAACTTAGATGCTAGCAAATTCAACACCCCTGCCCCCATTTTGTAAATGAGAAAACTGAAGCTCAGAGTAGTTAAATGATTTTCCCAACATAGCATAATTAGTAAGTATCTGAAGCAGGATTTAGAATCTGGGGATTCCTGATCCCAAGTCCACTATCCTCTCCACCATGACATTCTGCCCTACTTTTGACCATAAATCATTGTATCATATGTTTTAACTTTTGAGTTTGGCAACCAGTAGCATAGTGCAAATTAAAGACAAATTATGATGGTGCCCATGTATAACTACCACAACTAATATCAGTTTTGTGAAGAGAAAGAATGAATTTGGGGCACTTTTTCCAGCCATGATATATTTCAAGTCTAGAACCAGGAAGGAGGAAAAATTGGACTATAAAGTAAGAGAGATAACCATGTAGTTCCCTTCATGGATGAACCACCACAGCTAGAATCTTGTCAAGTCACACAGTCAGCGAGTGTGTCAAGTGTCTGAGGTCTTGTTTGAACTCAGGTCCTCTTGACTCTGGGGCTGGTGGTCTATTCACTATGCCACCTAGTGGATTCAGTTCAATTCATATAATTCCTGAAGGGAATTCTTGAGCTTATTCTACCACTAGTCACTGATGCCCAAATATATGGTAATACTCTAAAAGTCACATAGAATCCTAAATAGAAGTTCCATATAGATTGAAACATTGAATTAAGTATCCAAGTCACATATTGAGACTTCTCAGTTGGCAATCTCCATAAATCAGAAAGAACCACACAGTGCCTTACTCACCTGCCAAGAGAAGCATCTCAATACTCATCAGTGAGAATAGCCAGGTAATCATCTTGCACACTTAGATAAGACATCCTAAGATCACGCAGTAATTACAAGCATCATCCATTTTGATTGAAGTATCACAGTTTCTCTATTTTAAAAGGTGAGGTGAGAAGTTGGTATCATAATTTTTCATCACAGTGCCCTAAGCTAGTGCCAACCTTAAAGAAAAAAAGATTCAAATAGGAATATCACCAAAGAGCCTCAGAGACTTTGAGAAGTCCCTAGGCTCTGGGAAAAGAAAATATCTAAATGTGTTATGTATAATTCTATTTGGGTTTTCATTTCTGTATTTGTGAATTAAGTAGCAATAATAACCTCTTTCGGGTCATGTTCATTGTGAAAGAAGATTTTCCAAAAGAAATTCTAAAAAATTACTATATGTACAGAGAAAAAGGGGGAAGAGAGATAAAAAGAAAGAAAAGAGGGAGAGAGAGGAGAGGGGGGGAGAGAGAGAGAGAGAGAGAGAGAGAGAGAGAGAGAGAGAGAGAGAGAGAGAGATGGTAAAATAGGAGAAACTCCCAAAGAACTGTCAGAAGATATAAAAAGGGAAAGATCATTTTCAATTGGGGGAAGGAATTGGCAGGAGGATCAATCAGACCACTAAGGATAATGAAAGGAATAATCATCTGATGGTCTTGACATTCTTTTTGATAAAGTCAGTGGAGTCCCCAGAGGAAATAAAAAGTCTTGTTTTGACAGGACTAAAAATTTGTGAGGATTGAACAATCCATACCCCTCTTTCCTAGTCATACAAATTTTTATGAGAATAACTTACGCATGGCAGAGGTAAGGTATACATAACTTATACATGAAATACACCTTTCAGTGGATTGAGAGCTGGCCTTGGTGCCAGGAAGTATTGACTTTAAGTCACCTTTCTGACACACACTAGCTGTATGACCCTAGACAAGTCACACAGCTCAAGTCACCCAGATGACTCTGTAAGACTATAAGTTGCAGAGCAAATGCTGATCTGCCTTTGTAAAAGCTTCTCATTGGGAGTTCCCAACAATGATGAAATTATAGGTATCAGAAAAAAATAAAAATTATATATATATATATACATATATAGATATAGATATCTATATATAGATATAGATATAGATATCAAGGGCATCCCACATAAGTGTATTAATAGAGAACAGGTAGGCTCTCACAAGCAATATTTCACAATGGACCACATTCCTCCAAATAATTCTCTACCTAATAGCCTTTCATCCTAGTACCTAGCTCACCAGGTTGTTGTGAGGATCAAATGAGATAATATTTGTAAAGTCTTTAGCACAATGCCCGGAACATAGTAGGTACTGAATAAATGCTAATTCCTTTCTTCCCCTCTACTCCCCCATCCAACCCAGCATTCCCTAATAACCACTTTCTGCTATAGACAGTTTAGGTTTCTAAATATCAGTTGAACATGCCATAACCATTCTTAAATCTGGCATATTTAAGTAGTCAATCAATAAATATTTATTAAGTGCCTACTATGTGCTAGCGTTGTGTCAAGAACTGGAGATTTAAAAAAAAAAAGATGTCAAAGACAGTCCCTGCCCTCAAGGAACTCACTATTCTTGACCTATAAAAATTCTAAAGATCCTTTTAGACTCAGCTCAGGTTCTGTCTTCTCCACCCTAACTACTCCAAGACTTATTTATCTTTCTTCCCTGAACCCTAGGACACCTGCAATTAAACACAGAATTTGGTACTCAAATATTATGTATTAGCATCTTTTTTCGTGACAATATGCAATAATATCAACTGTTTGTTTTTTCAGTCTCAGTACCTCTTAAACACCATTTGTGTTGTAATTTTTCAGGTCTGTCTGACTCTTTGTGACCCCATCTAGGGCTTTCTTGGCAAAAATATTAAAGAGCTTTGCTATTTCCTTCTCCATCTCAGTTTAAAGATGAGGAAACTGAGGCAAACAAGGTTGAGTGACTTACCCAAGGTCACACAGTCATTATTGTATGTGAGGCCAGGTTTGAACTCAGGAAGATGATTCTGACTGACTACAGACCCCACACTCTATCTAGCTGCCTCAAACACCACCTACTAAGCAATATATATATTATCGTGGTCTGTATCTATAGAAAGAGCTTACAAATTGACAAAATCTTGGCTCTTCAAAGTCTTGGAGTGATAGTCTGAACCATATTATAGATTCTATAAGAGCAAAGATCATGTCTTTACTTCTTCCATACCTTCCCAGGGTGATAAAAACATAGCAAATGCTTAACAAATGGGACTCAGTTCAATTCAATAAATATATATTAAGCACATGGTATATGTCAGGCGCTGTGCTAAGTGGTAAGGATACAAAAAGAGGCCAGAGACAGTCCCTGCCCTCAAGGAACTTACAATTTAGTTGGGGAGACAGCATATAAAAAATATATATATACATATACATATATATATAATGCAAGCATCATGCAGGATAAATAGGAAATAATTAACAAAGGGAAAACACTGGAATTAAGAGGGGTTAGAGAAAGCTTCCTGTAGAAGGTGGGATTTAAGTTGGATTTAAAGGCAGCCAGATCAGTAGTCAGAGGAGGGAAAGTATTCCAGGCATGAGAGACAGCCAGAGAAGAAGCCCAGAGACAAGAGATAGAGAGCCTTATTCATGGAACAGTCAAAAGGCCAGTGTCACTAGATCAAAGAGAACATGACAGGCAATAAGATGTAAGAAAACTTATAGGAGAGGCTAGGCTGAGTTATGAAGGGCTTTGAATACCAAGGGCTTATTTAAAAGATATTACAAAGGTGAAATCAACAGGTATTGGCAACATATTGAATGTGAAAGATGATAGATAATGAAGAATCCAGAATAACTCCCAGGTGGTGAGTCTGAGAGAAGATGGTGTTGCCCTTAGATAAAGATCAATTAATCCAAATATCCTCATTTTACAGAGAAGGAAACTGAAACTCACAGATGAGAAATGATCCACCCAAATCCAAAGAGGTGATAAGTGGTCACTGGGATTTAAACTTGGGTCTCCCGGTTCCAGGTTCAGTTCTTTTTTCTCCATTCCTCACTGTTTCCCATTTACTTGTTGATTTGAATTTTAAGGTTTTATAAATTACTTTATATGGGGGTAGCATGGCACAGTGGCTAGAGATCTTGCCTTACTGCCAGAAAGACCTGAGATCAAGTCTTGCCTCCAACATGGCTATGCCACCCTAAGGCAAGTCATTCAGCCCTCAGTGTTACAAGGAGCTCTTTGACTATAATTTGCAGAGATGATGCTAACCTGCATCGATAGAGGAAATTCCTCACTAGGAGCTGCCTATACTCACAAAATCACAGGTCTAGCCCCTATCTCTATAAACTACTTAAATGAGTGGTGGTTTCTATAGCTACATCTATAAGGAATATCATATAGGGACTTTGCTGAGGACGAAGCTAGATATAGAAATAAATCCTGCTATTTCCTAAGACAAAAATATTTCTGGAACTCTCTTTTTTGTTTTCTCTTTTTTAAAATTTTATTTATTTTCTTCTGAATTAAAAAAATAAAACTAACATTCCCATAACAGGGTAGAATAGAAAAAAAAAATGACTGTACATGAAACCGTAAATCTATTACAAACAACCTGCTGTTCATTTTAAATATGTAATAAAGCTATGTAAGTTTATTTCCTTCTTGATGTCTTTCTTTTTTAATCTGTCATTATCTATCATTTTATCTGTCATTTCTTAAGCTGTTTATCACCTGCTACCACCCACCTCCACCACTGAACCCTCTCTCATAACAGAAAAACAATTAAGCAAAGGTGGACCAATATATTGTCCAAGGATTATATCCAAGGTGCAGCTAGGTAGCACAGTGGGTAGAGCACTGGGCTTGAAATCAGGAAGACTCATCTTCATGAGTTTAAATCTGGCCTCAGACACTTACTTAGCTGTATGACCCTGGGCAAGTCACTTCACCCTATCTGTCTCAGTTTTCTTATCTATAAAATGAACTGGAGAAGGAAATGGCAAACCACTCCAAACCCCAGATGGTGTCACAGGGAGTCGGATATGACTGAAACAACTGAACAATAACAACAACAACATTCATTATATTCAACATTCCATTCAAGAATATATCAAGGGCCGTGGAAGCTTTTAGTTATACCTCGAAAAGATCAACAAGCCATATATCCAGTTTGAGCAGAAAATCTGGGTAAGGCTAGGGTTTCTTCCCCATATGTACCCAAATGTGGTATTGTTCTCTTTGGAGCCAACTGAGGATAAAGGAGTCAAATTAATAGCATGTTAACACTGAGCCCTTCAAAAATAGTAGCAAGGATATCTTATTTATGCTGCTATAGAGACCTATGTCACAGAAACTCTTCCCCCAAAAAAGCAGAAAAAAACAATCATTATACATGTCTTGTTTTTAAAAAAAAACCTGATGAAAAGAAAACAATTCACCAGACAAATAACTCAGGAGGTGATTATTTGCATGGCAAAAGGAGTTATATGAAAAAATCAGCACAAGGATACCTTTCTCCATCCAATACATGTGTTTCTGAAATCAAGTACTCCTTAACTTAAATCATGCGTTTCCAGGTACTGATGCCCTGAATGTATTACCTTTGGTTCTTTGAAATTAATCATCCCTCACATCTAAGAGAATGCTATTGGCCCAATATAATCTTTTCCCAAACTGCCTCTGCTCTATCATCATTTGATTTGGGGACCTACTCATTAAAGCTTCAAACAATGGAAACAATCATTTCCCACTCTGGTGGTTCTCTTTTAAAATCTGACTTCTTCCTCTAAGAGGTCTAAATCTCTTTCTCCAATCCAGAGCAATTAAATCAATACATAAATGCAATGGGTTGGGTGGGGTATGGTTTTTTTGTTTGTTTGTTTGTTTGTTTTTTACTGGTGGTTAATCCACTGATTTATAAACTCAGCTTTCTGGTTTTGTTTTATTTTTTTCCCCACCCCAAGAGTTTCAGTTTTTGAAAAGAAAAAAAGATTTTGACTCAGTTCTCATATCCCTACCCACCCTCTACTTTCCCTCTGAAACCTTTGTGTCAGTGAGATAATTATCATTTTTCATTTATTTGATCCATGTTAATATCAAGGTTTCATTCCATGCTTGGAAGCTTGACCTTGAAAAAAGACAATGAGGAAATTGCCATATGGGACAGTTCCCCCTTTTCCCTTACCCCGTTCTTTCCACGGCCAGGAGTCATTGAAGAAACCATCTTTCCTTTCCAAGTGATTTTGCTTTTCGAAAGGGTAAACTCTTCAGCAAGAGACAGGGGCTTTATTATCTAGTTAAAGCCCAGCCTGCAGCAGCCTTGCAGGTAACTCATTCATGTCAGACTGTAACTCACCTAACTCGTTTGTGCCCTGGCCAAATGGGTTCCAAAGTAAAAGTCCGTGGTTATCCATAGGGCAGGCTTAATGATTAACACAAGCGACTTACCCTTTCTTTTTTTCCCTTGGGGGTCTCTTATTAATGATAAATGGGAAAGTGACCTGAAATTTTTATCTACTTACAGAATATGCCCCTGCAAAGAATTTCAAATATATTCACCCAAACACACACACAAGCTTGCAGACAAACATTGGAACAATTGCTCACTGTAACAGGCATAGATAGAATGGGAGACTCAGGACCAGGCAGACTGTTGCCTGTAGAGCTCTTTGTTTATGGGCATGGAAAGAAAATTGTTTTAAGACTGGGTCTGGTGGTCTTGAGACCACCATGACAGTATCTCCTTAATTGAGGCTGGAGCTTATTGAATCTATGCATAGAAACCATTGTTATAAGACATGGCTTAATGGTTTTTGACATGACAATTTGCCTTTACAAAAGGCTGATAGCTTATAGAACATACTCATGTAGCTACGCCCTCCAAATAATATTTTGTCTACCACCTACCTTGCTTTTTTTCCTCCCTAAGAACAAACTCCCCCAAAATAATATTTTGCCCTAATTCCTGACACAATTAGGCCAGCTCCAGGGAGGCCATCCAAAATTTTGGTATAAGAACTATACTTTGGAATGCTCCCTCCCCTTCAGCAGGAGTACATCTTCTGCTGGAACATTCCCTTTCTGCTAAATGGACTCATATGTCTGTACTCCCCAACATAATACTGCCCTTACATGAGCTATGTTCTATGTTAGTGTGCATACCTGAGTTATATCTTGGGTCCCCTTTTCCTCTCTCCCCTTCCTCTTCTTCCCTGTTGCTTTCAATAAAGCTTGGCCTTGAAAATATTTTACATGCTATTTCCAACACCACCCCAACATCTCTGACTGGCCCAAGGGTCTTTCCTTATATATAAATAGATGCCTGGACAAGAACTTAACCTATTGACAGCTGCACCTACACTGGGGGAGTATGCCATTGTGAACCCAGTTATAGAAAGCAAGGGTCAATAGAGGAACCCCTACATCTTCCCAGGAGGGACTCCCTTATGCCAGAGGACTGTCTCAAAAGAATCTTCTTAAACTCTTCATCTAGGTAAATCATTTCTTTTTTGCCACACCATAACTACTCTAATCAATGAACTGGTATTTTTATTCCCACTTTACAGATGAGAACCTTAAGAGGTAGGGACAAGAGAGACTGGTCCAGAGTCAGAGCATGCCAGACTTCCTGACAGATTTCAAAGCCTCTGTCTCCCATCCCTATGAGGAACATACTTTTGGATTGCCTGCATTTACCTTCCAGTTTGAAGATGGAGAAACTTCTGGTGCCAAGATGGCGGAATGAGGAAGGAACCCCCCCAGGGGTTCTCACAAATCCACCTCCAAACAACTTGAAAATAGTCTGAAGATGGGTAACTACTTTTGTTCTCCATTGATAAGGAGATGGAGAACCCAGTTGACATAATTAATTAATCAATTAACAAGCATTTATTAAGTAACTATTATGTGCTGGGAACCATGCCAAGCACGGCAGATATAAAGACAAAAAGGAAATAGATCCTGCTTTCACTGAGTTTATGTTTTATCTGGAAAGATAGTATGTATTTGGGGAAGCTAGGTGGCACAAGACAGAGTGCCAGGTCTGGAATCTTGAGTTCAAATCTGACCTCAAACACTTACTTCCTGTGTGAACCTGAACAAGTTACTTAACCCTGGGTTGCCTCAGTTTCCTCATCTGTAAAATGAGCTAGAAAAGGAAATAACAAATCATTCCATTATATTTGCTAAGAAAACCCCCTAAAGGGTCATGGAGAGTGAAACATGATTGAAAACAACTAAATAAACAAAAAAGTACTTACCTAAAATAAATACAAGCTAGTTTACAAAGGGAGCAGAATGAGGATTCACATAGAAAGTCATATTTAAGCTGAGTCCTGAAACAAGTTAGGGCTTCTAAAGGTGAAAAGAAGAATGGAATAAGTGCATTCCAGGCCTGGGAGAACTGAGCTCTATTCACTGGGGCACCTAACTGCCCCCAATTTCTTAGCTAAAGATAGTGAGGTAGTTTGCCATTTCCTTCTCCAGCATGTCCCCATTTCATAGATGAGTAACTTAGGCAAGTAGGGGTTAAGTGATTTGCCCAGGGTCACACAACTAGTGTCTGAGGCCACATTTGAACTCAGATCTTCCCACCACATGAACTAGCTGTCCATTCATAAGTATATTAGGGAGGTACAAAAATATCATGAAGAGGTTCATTATATCCTCAGATCACTCCTCATTTCCCACCCAGCAGCACTCATTTTGAACTTTCTGGACTTCTCCACCATGCCTCTGGGCACCTTCTCTTGCCTCCTCTTCAGCTTTCTTTTTTGTGCTGTCTTCTCCCTTTAGATTGTAAGCTCCTTGAGGGCAGACTATCTTTCTTTTTTGTATTCCCAGCACTTAGCAAAGTGCCCAACACATAGTAGGTGCTTAATAAGTGTTTATTGACTATTGAGGCTCAGGAGAAAAAAACGACATTACTTAAAAGAAGACAGGTGGAAAAGCCCAGAGTGTCCTTAGGAACATCAATGTTCCAATGTGTCCAATATGGTTAAAACTTAGGGCACAGAAGAAGCCCCTCCTGGTCTGCCAAGTGCCTTCCCTCCCAAATTACCTTATATGTAGACATATATATGTGTGTGTGTATATATATATATATGTATTCATACACATAAATATATATGTATATACACAAATATATATTGTGCATTTATTAACTTTATGCTATGTGCTTT
Organism: Gymnobelideus leadbeateri; assembly: GCA_011680675.1. Taxonomy (NCBI): domain Eukaryota; kingdom Metazoa; phylum Chordata; class Mammalia; order Diprotodontia; family Petauridae; genus Gymnobelideus; species Gymnobelideus leadbeateri. The sequence goes on from WOXC01009159.1 coordinate 289,980, forward strand.
GTAATAATGGCTAACTCTAGTGGTTTGCAAAGTACTTTACAAATATTATCATCTCCTTTGATCCCTACAACAACCCTGGGAGGTAGGTGCTGCTATTATCTTACTTTGCCAATGAGGAAAGTAAGGCAGACAGAGGTTAAGTGACTTGCCCAGGGTCATACAGCTAGTAAGTGCCTGAAGTTGGCTTCGAACTAAGGTCTCCCTGACTCTAAACTCCCTGACTCTATCCACTGTACCACCTAGTGACCTTGTTATCTCCCCCATTAGAATGTAAATTCATTAAGATTAGGTCTCCTGTCATTCTGTGTCAGCTTTGTGCACTGTCATCAAATACTGAGTCAAAAAGTATTGAGATCCAAACCTGCCTCAGGCACTTACCCCCTGTGTGACCAACCAGGGGCATGTCATTTCATTTGTCTTAGACTGTTTCTTGAACCTTAGCTAAAACCTGGTATCCTTAGTGTTACACACAGGATAGATAGGGACAAGGAGTGGACTTTAGATTTCCATGGTGTAGGGAACTCCCAAATGAAGAAACTCACTTTGACCATCCAGGTTAGCACTTCTGCAATGTATAGTCTTAGAGAAATGTCTAGAGTTGTAGTGTCAAACTCAAAGAAAAACCAAAAGACCATACTGAGTTAGTTGTAAAATGTAATGTTAGGGGAAGCTAGGAGGTGCAGGGGATAGAGTTGTGACCCTGGAGTCAGGAAGACCTAAGTTCAAATCCAGCCTCAGACATTCTAGCTGTAAGTCACTTAACTCTAATTGCCTCCTATCCCCCCCCACTCAAAAAATATAAACTTATCTATGTTCTCATTTATTTTGTTAAATACTTCCCAATTACATTTTAATCTGATTCTTGCCCTACTTAGTGGCCCACCTATTAAGTATTTGAGATACAAGTGAGACAGCTAGTGACTGAGGCCACATTTGAACTCACATCTTCCCAACTCTAGACCTAATGCTCTACCCACCACACCACCTAGCTGTCCACTCATAAGTACACTGGGGAGGTACAAAAATATTACTCCTGATCTGAGGATATAAGTGAGATACAAGTGACTTGCCCAGGGTCTTACAGTCAGTTTTTCATAGACAGGACCTGAACCCAAATCTTCCTGTCTGTGAGGTCAGCTCCCTATCTACCCCTATCTCTCATGCTAAATGTAACACAAATATTTCTTGAACTGAACTGAATTGAATTGGTGGTAAAGAAGCTCCTATATTGGAATATAGACAAGTAAGATATTAAAATAGCAGTGATGATCCTGGCCCAGAACTAGTTTCTTAGTCCTGCTCTACTGACTCCAGTGTACTAGATCCCATGCCTGGTATTCCTGACCTCGGTTAGAAGCTGGTGTCTGACCCTCACTTAGTGCCCTTCTTACCTCCACCCACCCAACTTCACCACCATCAAGGAAGATTTCCCAATGAACCATCAGTAATGGAGGGACAGGATCCAGTTAATCCGAACCCCAGATTAATTCCATGGAGCCACAAAGTCAAGCAGAGAAGCAACTAGATAGCAAAGTAGATAGAGCATTTGGGTTTGGAGTTAAGAAGACCTGAGTTAAAAACTGGCCTCACTTACTGTATGACCCTGGGCAAGTCATTTGACTACTATCTGCCTCAGTTTCCTCATCTGTAAAATGAGGGCCCAATAACAGCACCTCCCAATAGCCCCTGGCACATAGTGGGTGCTTAATAAATGAATACTTTTGTGTGTGTTTTTAAAAATCTAATGAAAATGATAGAATCAGGGGGCGGCTAGGTGGCGCAGTGAATAGAGCGCCGGCCCTGTAATCAGAAGGACCTGAGTTCGGAGCCGGCCTCAGACACTTAATCCACACAAACAAAAAAACCTAGCCGTGTAACCTTGGGCAAGTTACTTAACCCCAATTGCCCTAAAGGGGCGGCTAGGTGGCGCAGTGAGTAAGAGCGTCGGCCTCAGAGTTGGGATGACCCGAGATCAGATGCGGCCTCAGAAAATGAGCACCCACGCATAAATAATGACTAGCCGTGTAACCTTGAGCAAGTTACTTAACCCCAATTGCTTTAAAAAAAAAAAGAAAATGATAGAATCTAGTAATGAGTGGACATCTGTCTTTCTAAATCAGGAGTCAGTACTGCAGGCTTATGAGGTGCTTGTTAGTAGCACAGCTGCTGAAGCGGCAGAAACAAATGTGTATGGACACCAGGGGCTGTGTAGGACCCACACAAATACCCTCTTGTATTACAGGGAAAGTTAAAGGCCCCGTCATTTTTAGTCATGTCTGACTCTTCATGACCCCATTTGGGGTTTTCGTGGCAAAGACACTGCAATGGTTTACCATTTCCTTTAGCTCATTTAACAGATGAGGAGCTAAGGCAAACAGGGATATGTGAATGATTTGCCCTGGGCCACACAGCTGGTAAGCGTCTGAGACCAGATTTGAACTCAGGAGGAGGAGTCTCACGAATGATTGCTAAATTAGTCAGTAGTTCTGATCATATTTGTGTAATGTAACAGCAAAGACAGCCACATCTCAGTCAGTGTCTATCCTTGTACTGCTGGGTAGACATAAAAACACAGATATGAGTAGTTCTTTGCCCCCTTGGTATGTATATGACTAGGAAAACTCTCTGGACCTATTTCCTTTTCTATGACATGATGGTTAGACGAGAGGGCCTCTGTCATCCCTTCCAGATCCAGATCTATGCCCTGAATGCCCTATAGTAACAAGGTGGGAGAGATCAATCATTATGCCCTCGTTGGTCAATGGGAACATAGCACCTGCTTCCTCCCCATAACACCATAAAGTCACAGTTCCTGAGGTCCTGATAGTGCCTCTGTCAACAGATTCATCTGTGTGGGATTTGCATGTGTTTGTGTTACTCTCTCCTTCACCGTCTTTCTCTCTACCCTCATTTTTAGGAAGTGAAGCCATGGCACAAACTTCAGAAAGTTTACTAACTCCAAAGACGTGGTAGCAGGAGTAACATTATTCAATTTGCTCTCTCCTTCCTTTGAGGGACAGGTATTGTGATATAGTGGAAAGTATAGGCAACTCTGTGGCACAGTGAATAGAGTATTGAGCCTGGAGTCAAGAATACCTGAGTTCGAATTTGAACTCAGACACTTTGTAGCTGTGTGACCTTGGACAAGTCCCTTAACACTGTTTACCTTAGTTTCCTCATCTGTAAAATGAGCTGGAGAAGGCAATGGCAAACCACTCTAGAATCTTTGCCAAGAAAACCCCAAATGGGGATAGGAAGAGTCAAACACAACAAAAACAACTGAACAACAACAAATAGGAGGTTTGTAGCCAGAAGACTTGGGTTTAAACCCTAGCTTTTTCACTGATCACCTGGGTGACCATCAGGAAGTCTTCCAATCTCTGTTATTCTGAATTGTTAGAACGAGAGGACTGGCCTCTAGGTGGCCTCTAAGGTCCTTTCCAACCTTAAATTTATGAAACTATAAGAAGGTACCAGAGTTCATTGAACCCTCCTCAGGCTTTCAATTTTGTTCATGACAAAAGCTAGAGAATCACCTGGCTGTCACTAGGTGCTACACTTTCCACCAAATAGGTTCAAATAACCTGGAGAAAAAAAAACAAGCTGTCTTTGCTGTGGTGTTATGGAAGAAGCATCATAACCAGGGGTAGAGACTGAGGTTTGGGATCCAGTTCCATCACAAAGGGCTGTGTATCCTTGGGGAAATCATTTAACCTCTCTGTGGTTCAGGATCCTTATCTATAAAATAGGTTTAATACTTGCACGACCTTCATTACAGGGCTATTATGATGAAAGAAAATTGTAAACCCCTCCCCCAAGTCCTATATGAATTTAATATTATTATTCTGATTACTTTTTTCATTATTATTATTCATATACCATATTTATATATAACCATATATACCATATACCATATTATTCATATGCTACAACATCAAGAATAAGGAAAACTTTGAACAGCAGGAGAAAGAGACTGCATTCCCAAATGGAAAATACCAGAGGAACATAATCAACAAATTTTCCCCTATATTGCCCCTGGCCATGGGCTCTTTGCCAGCTAAATCTTGGTATCCCAGTCAGGGGCTAGGCCACAGAAAACCTGAACATGGTCTGAGAAAAACTGCCCTCATACCTCAATTACGCTGATCTGTTCTCACATATGTTGTGAATCAGAGGGGGGGAAACCTCTCTCTCTTCACCTAGGCTTCTTAGAAATCTTAGTGTTGGGGGGCAGAGCCAAGATGATGGAGTAAAAACAGGATTGCCACATGGCTACAACTCCCACCACCTCCAATACATGTAAAAGAATGACTCTCGACAAATTTTAGAGCTACAGAACCCACAAAGTGACAGAAAGAAACAAATCTCCCTCTGAAGGCAGCCCTGGCAGGCTGACAGGAAGGGTCTATTGCACCAGGCTGGGAGCTGAGCACAGTCCCACATGAGCCTCACAGTTCTGGCCCCAGGGCAGCCCCAACCAGCAGTGGTGGTAGCAGACTTTAGGAGAGTGAATCACCAGCAGCAGTGGCAGTTTCCAGACTTCTCAACCCATAAAAGGCAAAAAGAAAGAAAAAAGGTCAGTCAGGAACTCTACTGGAACTGGGTAGAGAAGAGTACAGTCCGGCCCCGGCCCCTGGGACAAGAAGTGGCAGCAACTGCAGCTGTTACCACATGGCTGCCTATGGAGCTCCTGGCCTGCAGATCATAGGGGGACTGAGCAACCATTCAGAAGTAATTATTCTTGCTTTAACCTGCTTGGATATGGATTGCAGTGGTGGTGCTGGGGTGTGTGGCCAGTATGCCAGAGCTTGTGGGGCTGTAGAGAGGGTGCCCTCCTAATGGCTCCAGAAGCTGCAAAAACCCTAGCGATTTGGGACATAGCTCTCTGCAATCTGGAAGAGTTCTACTGTGGCAAAGAACTCAAAAGTCAAGTAATTGGCTGACAATATGAGTAAGCAGAGGAAGAAGAAACAGAGCATAGAATGTTTTTTGTGGGGACAAAAGGGATCAAAACATGGAATGGGAGGAAGACAATGAATTCAGAACTCCTGCATCAAAAGCTTCCAAGAAAAATATGAATTGGTTACAGGCCATGGAGGAGCTCAAGAAGGATTTTGAAAATCAAGTAAGAGAAGTGAAAGAAAAATTAGGAAGAGAAATGAGAATCCCGAAAGAAAAATCTTGCAAGAAAATAATGAAAAGTGAGTCAACAGCCCACTGAAGGAGACCCAAAAATATACTGAAGAAAATAACACCTTAAAAAATAGACTAGGGGGGGCGGAGCCAAGATGGCAGAGTAGAAACAGCTCATCCAAGCCACTCTGCCCCCACATTCCCCCCAAACGATGTAAAAGGGGACTCTGAACAACTTCTGGAGCCCCAGCACCCACAGAACGACACAGAGAAGCTAAACTCCCGCTGAGGACAGCCCAGCAGCCCTGCAGGAAGGACCAGCGCAGTGGTCTGGGACCTGGCAGTGTGCAGCCCACAGAGCACGGGGAGCTGAGCCGAGCGGAGCCCAGGTCCCCGTGAGCCGAGGTTTTAGCCCCAGGGCGGCAGGGCCAGCAGCCAGCTGGAGGAACCCCAGAACACCAGGAGCTGTGGCAACTCCAGAATTATCAACATAGACTTGCCTGGGACAAAGTAAGAGGTTAGTGTCCTATGGACTTTGGGACTGGTATTAGGGAATGCGTCAGCTCCCTCCCCTGGGGGCTAGAAGCTGCTGAGGACAAACGCCATTTTGTAGTTTTCAGAGGCAGCTCCAGCTCCCAGCCTGCAAATTTGTAGGGAGATCCAGCCATCAGTCTTGGGGGGTAATCGCTCTTGCTTTAACCTCCCTGGATCTGGATTGTGATCTAGGGTGGAAGTCGTGGGTGGGTTTACAGCTTGCCAGAAACGGAAGTTGCCCCCCACACGTTCGGGACGAAAATTCCTCTAGCTGGCCTTAAAGCCACAGTGTGGCAACAAGCCCAAAAGTCAAGCAATTAAGTGGCAACATGCCAAGGCAAAGGAAACAGAAAAATGCAACCCCAGACTCCTATTTTGGGGGCATAGAGCAGGAAAAGGACTGTGAGGTCAGAAGTCCTGCTCCAAAAGCCCCAGGGGAAACCATGAGCGGGTTGCAGGCCATAGAGGACCTGAAGAAGGACTTTAAAAATCACATAAGAGAAGTGGAGGAAAAATTGGAAAGAGAAATGAGAAGGATGCAGGAAAAGTATGAAATGAGGGTCAACAGCCTGACTGAGGAAAACAACACCTTAAAAAATAGACTAGCTCAAATGGCAAAGGAGGCCCAAAGGGCAATGAGGAGAAGAATGCCTTAAAAAGTCGAATTTGCCAGATGGAAAAAGAATCTCAAAAGTTCACTGAAGAGATTCATTCCTTCAGAGTTAGACTGGAGCAAATGGAAGCTAATGACTTTATGAGAAATCAAGATGCTGTTAAGCAGATCCAAACAAATGAAAGATTAAAGGCAATGTGAAATATCTCATGGGAAAAACCACTGACCTGGAAAATAGATCCAGGAGAGACAATTTAAAAATTATTGGACTACCTGAAAGCCATGATCAAGGAAAGAACCTAGAAATCACCCTTCAAGAAATTCTCAAGGAAAACTGCCCTGATGTTTTAGATCCAGAGGGCAAAATAGAGGTTGAAAGAATCCACCAATTACCTCCTGAAAAAGATCCCAAAAAGAAAACTCCCAGGAATATTATAGCTAGGTTCCAGAATCCCCAGATCAAGGAGAAAATACTACAAGCAGCCAGGAAGAAAGAATTTCAATATTGTGGAAACACAATCAGAATAGCCCAGGACCTGGCAGCTTCTACACTGAGGGATCGAAGGGCATGGAATATGATATTCCAGAGGGCAAAGAACTGGGAATGAACCCAAGGGTCACCTACCCAGCAAAACTGAGTATTTTGCTTCAGGGGAAAATATGGTCATTCAGTGGAATAGAGAACTTTTAAGCATTCTTGAGGAAAAAACCAGAATTGAATAGAAAATTTGACATCCAGACACAGGAAGGAAGAGATGCCTGAGAAGGTAATCGGGGAAGAGAGATCAAGGGGAACTTATCAAAGTTGAACTATTTACATTCCTATATGGAAAAGCAATAACTGTGACTGATGATATCTTTCTCACTATGAAAATAATGGAAGAAGGGGTGTGGTCATATGAATACATATGTGAATGTGTGTGTATATGGTTACAGTTATATATGAATAGAGGGCATAAGTTGAATTTGTTGGGAAGGGAGAATACTCAAGGGATGAAATTATGAGGTGAGAGAGGAAAGTGGCAAGAGGAGATGGGAGAGACAGGGTAGTGTAAACTATCCCATGCAGAAGAAGCAAGGGGAAGTGGTTGCAAAAGAGGGGGAGAATAAGGAAGGCTAAAAAGGCAAAACCACATTCACATTGAATTTGGTTCAGGGAGAAAATGACATACATACTAAATGGGATATCTCAACCTGCAGCAGGATAGGGGGAAGGGGGACGAGAGGAGGGATGATGGATGGGAGGGCATCCTTGGGGTGAGGGGAGGTTGGAAGTACCCACTATAGAAGAGGGACAGGACCATGTAGGGAATGGACCAGGTGGGGGGGGGATGAGTGGGAGGGAATTATAAGCAGCCTTGTACAATATATCTACTTTGATAATGTTTTACATAGCTAGACATGTACAACATATACTGAATTACTTATCTCCCAAGAGGGAATGGGTGACAAGGGAGGAAGGAAATGGATCTGAAATTTGAGGTCATAACATTAAATGTTTCAAATATATATAAATACTATTATTAATACTCTTTTGCTTGTAATAGGAGATAAGATGTGCAGGCATTGGGATTCAAAGACTCACCTTCCTCTAATGGAAAAGTCGATGGGGGTATGGGAGAAGGTATGGGAGAGAGCAGATTGGAGGAAGTGATATCTTGTGGGATTACTGTTCTGGGAGGTTGGGTAGGGGAGTAATGGGGGGAAAATGATTGTAACTCAAAATCTGGTTGAAATGAATGATGTAAAACAGAAGTTAATAAAGCATTTGTTTAAAAAAAAAATAGACTAACCCAAATGGCAAAAGAAGCCCAAAAAGCCAATGAGAGGAAGAATGCCATAAAAAGTTGAATTTGCCAGATGGAAAAGGAATTTTAAAAACTCACTGAAGAGAATAATTCCTTCAGAATTAGATTGGAGCAAATGGAAGCTAATGAGAAATCAAGATTCTTATGAGAAATCAATATACTGGCTATGTGAAATATCTCATTGGAAAAACCACTGACCTGGAAAATAGATCCAGGAGAGATCATTTAAAAATTATTGGACTACCTGAAAGCCATGATCAAAAAAAAAAAAAAAGCCTAGACACCATCTTTCAAGAAATTGAGCAAAATTTCCCTGATATTCTAGGACCAGAGGGCAAAATAGAAACTGAAAGAATTCACCGATCACCTCTTGAAAAATATCCCAAAAAGAAAACTCCTAGGAATATTATAGACAAATTCCAGAGTTTCTAGGTCAAGGAGAAAATACTGCAAGCAGTGAGGAAGAAACAATTTGAGTATTGTGGAAACACAATCAAGATAACACAAGACCTAGCAGCTTCTACATTAAAGGATCAAAGCATTTGAAATATGATATTCTGGAGGTCAAAGGAGCTAGGATTAAAACCAAGAATCACCTACCCAGCAAAACTGAGTATAATGCTTCAGTGCAAAATATGGTCATTCAATGAAATAGAGAATTTCCAAACATTCTTGATGAAAAGAGAATTTTCAAGCATTCTTGATGAAAAAACCAGAGCTGAACAGAAAATTTGAATTTCAAATACAAGAAGCAAGAGAAGCATGAAAAGGTAAATAGGAAAAAGAAATCATAAGGAACTTATTAAAGCTGAACTATATACGTTCCTACATGGAAAAAAAAATGATAATTGTAACTCATAAGACTTTTCTCAGTATGAGGATAGTTGAAGGTAATATATATGTATATATACATATATATGTGTATATGTGTTTATGTGTGTATGTATAGGAGGGTGTATATATATATAAATATATATATGTGTGTGTGTGTGAGTGTGTGCATATGTATATACATGTATACATAGACAGATGAGTTGAGTATGAAGGGATGATATCCAAAAAAATAAAATTAAGACATGGGAGAGGAATATATTGGGAGAAGGAGAAAGGGAGAGATAGATTAGGGTAAATTATCTCATAGAAAAGAGGCAGGAGAAAACTTACAATAGAGGAGAAGAGCAGGAAGGTGTAAGGGAATGGGTTAATAATTGAATTTGGCTTAAGGAGGGAATAACATACACACTCATTTGGGTATCTTACTCTACAGGAAAATAGGGAGGAACGGCATGAGGGGGATCATAGAAGAGATGGCAGATTGGAGGAGAGGGTAACTAGAAGCACACACTTTTGAAAAGGGACAAGGTTAAAGGAGAAAATAGAATAATTAGGGGGCAGGATAGGATGGAGGGAAATACAGTCAGTCTTTCACAATATACCCACTATGGAAATGTTTTGCATAATTATACATGTATAACCTATATTGAATTGCTTATCTTCCCAGTAGGGGTGGGTGAGGAGGGTAAAAGGGTGAAAAAAAGCTGGAACTCAAAGTTTTAAAGACAAATGTTTAAAATAAAGTCGGGTTGGGGATGAGGGAGGATATAAGAGAGAACATATTGGGAGAAAGGGTATTCAGTAGGCTTGCTATTTTGGTATGGGGTAGGGGAAAGAGGGGGAGAAAATTTTGTAACACATAATCTTGTGTAAATGAATGTTGAAAACTAAAAATAAATAAATAAATGTGGGGGGATGGGGGGGAGAAGTCCTACTTTTCTCCAAAGCTCAGCTCAAGGACCATGGTTTACCTGAAGTTCTTCTTGAAATTTACCCCTATATAGCCTCAATTGCTACTGCCTTTCCCTCCCTTCAAAAAAAATTATCATATACATATATATTTACATATAATATATATCTTGTGCTTAATGTAGCATATATTTAGGTATAAATATGTAATACAAATTTATTATGTAGAAAACATTAGAAATATGACTGCAGATATAGTTATATCTAGCTAAATATTAAATACCTAATAGCTATATTAATACTATATAATTACATGTTGATATATTAGTATAATTCATTGATAGCTATATATTAACTATAAATATATTAAATTAACTACAGTTGACTATATCCATACATCATATAGACAGTTAGATACAGGATATCCCAAAAGTCTTACTGCAGTTTTAAGCTTTAATAACTTCAGAAGTATAAAGACTACAAACTTACCAAGAAACAACATTTGAAAGATTATTTATTTTAAATATTGAGACTTCTTATTAAAATTTAACATAACTACCATCTTGTGGTCTACACCAGTATAATTAATTATTAAATTTTGCAAAAACTTTCATCAACAACAGTGCAGATACCAAAAGAATTGCATTTGTACTCCTAGCCTTAAGATCATCTTAAGAATGAGGTTTTGATGGATACCAGACAGTGTTGAAAAGAAAATAATGGAGAGAGATAAAGTGATCAAGGTCAACAAGCAAGAAAAACTCCTCTAGCAAACAAATCTGATAGTCATCCAGAAACACATACACAATGCATGATGACAGGGTATCCCATCTTATTAATATTAAAATTTTCTATTAAAAATTCACAGAATTAAATTAAGCATAAAAGAAATGTAAATAAAATTTCTAATGATATTGCTGTAAATTTGTAGCATTTATGCTTTTGATGTTATTAAAACTTATGATTGCACTAAGACTTTTGGGAAACAATTTAAATACATATATTTATGTATGTGTGTATATATTTGTATGTTTGTATGTATGTATATATGTACACATTGTCTTTCCAATGTAATATAGGTTCCTTGAGTGAAGAAACTATTTTCATTTTTATAACCCTAGCATCTAACACAATATCTGTCACTTAATAATCACTTTGAATGAATCAATCTGATTAATGATAGTTTTCACTTTGTCCAATCTACTCACTCTGAATGATATTGGTAGAAACTTGAAAAATCTGTACCTCACCTCCTTAAACCCAATGTTTAATTTGAATACACACATACACACACACACACACACACACACACATTGATATGTTATAAAGGCATTCATATGTATTATAAAAGAATTCATGACCAATGGAAAGTTCCCTTCATGCAGTTAAATGACTAACAGTCTTATTTACATACTCTTGCAGGAATATGTCTATTGGCTAACTATGTGATTGTAGGAAAATTTTGTATTTGTATCTCTGATATATATGTATACAAATGTAAGCATGTGTTGTTTCCCATAATAGAATGTAAGGTCCTTAAAAGTAGGGGTGGTTTCATTTTAAACTTTGTATCTATTCAGCTGTCAAACTGATCTTGCTAAAATATAGATCTGACGATGTAATTATCCTCCTCAATAAATTTTAGTGGCTCCCTATTACCTCCATGATCAAATATGTAATCTTCTATTTGGCTTTTAAAGTATTCCATAACCAGGTCACTTCCTACCTTACAACTTATCTATTTCCTTTCTTTGTTGTACTTCTCAGGGATGTAGTAAGTATAAATACAAAATATAAATTAATTATGTAGAAAATTTTAGAAATATAACTGTAGATGTTATAGCTATATCTAGCTAAATATTAACTACCTAATAGCTATATTGATTCTATATAATTACATGTTGATATATTAATATAATTCATTGATAGCTATATATTAACAATAATTATATATTAAATTAACTCTAAATTAGCTACAGTTAACTAAAATCTATGTATCATATAGATAATCAGATACAGGGTGTCCCAAAAGTCTTAGTGCAGTTTTAAGCTTTAATAACTGCAGAAAAATAAAGGTTACAAACTTACCAAAAAACATTTGAACAATTATGCATTTTAAAATTTTTAATATTGATAGAGTCCTTATTAAAATTAGCTTAAATTGAAATGACACTTCAATGGAAGCTTGCCCCATGTCCCTAGCAGTGTCCATGACCCTGTCCCAACACTCACATTTTTCTCTTTCTTTGCATTCCCTAATGCTTAGGATAGTACTTGTACATTTATTAAGCATAATAGGTGTTTAATAAATGTTTATTGACTTGTTCTTGACTTTCAGTTTCTGGAAATGAACCTTTACTTCCTGTCCCTCCCCTTCCCTTTGAAGCCTAACCTCTTTCAGTCCCTCAGTGAAAGCTCTCGTTCTTCCTGCTAACACTCCTTAAACCTCCAGGTACATTATCAGATATTAAATCCTTAGTTACTTCTCATCCAGATCTGCTTCACTCACCTCACTCTCCACTATGCAACATGAATTGGTCAACCACCTTGACCACTGTGCCACTGGCATACCCTTTATGTAATGTAATGATTTATAGTCTCAGGATCAGCTAGGTGGTGCAGTGGATAAAACACTGGGCCTGCAGTCAAGAAGACCTAAGCTCAAATCCAGTCTCAGACACTGGCTAGCTGCATGAGCCTGGGCAAGTCACTTAACCTTGTTTGCCTCAGTTTCCTCATCTATAAAATAAGCTGGAGAAGGAAATGACAAACCAATCTAGTAGCTTTACCAAGAAAATCCCAAATGGGGTTATGAAGAGTAACTTAACTGAACTGAGTAACATAGAAAACAATAACATAATTGAAATGACTAAACTACAATAGCAAATGGTAATTGCTAACATTTATATAGTGTTTACTACTTGGTACACATTGTGCTAAGCACTTTATAATTATCCTCACAACAACCCTGGAAGGTAGGTGTAATTATTATCCCAGTTTTGCAGATGAGTTGCTGAGGCAAACAGGTTAAATGAACTGTCCAGGGTTACAGAGCCAATAAGTATCTGAGACCAGATTTGAACTCAGGTCTTCCTGACTCCAGGCCCAGCACTCTATACACTTGGCTACCTAGCTGGCAATGCCAATTATCATCTCATTTGAGCCTCACAATAGCCCTGTGGCATAGGTGCTATGATTACCCCCATTTTACTGGGGTGGAGTTGTAATAGAATTTGAACTCATCTTCCCAATTTTAATCAATCAATCAACAAATACATATTAAGCCCTTACTATATGCCAGGCACTGTGCTAAGAAGGCAAAAATAGTCCCTGCCCTCAAGGAGCTTATGGTCTAATGGGAAATACAACACTTAAATAACTAGGTACATTTTGCAGTTTTAGATATGCACATGTGTGTGTATGAGTGTGTGTACACACACATATACACACAGAGAGATTAGATAGAAAATTATGTAAGAGGAGGAGGCATTAGCAGATGAGGTAATAGGGAAAATCCTCTTGCAGGAGGTGTGATTCTGAGTCTTGAAAGAAGTTTGGAAAACCAAGAGATGGAGATGAGGAGGGAAAGAATTCCAGGAAGGAGGGATGGCCAGTACAAAGCCAGGACATGAGAAACAGCATGTAAGCCAGCATAATTGGATTGTAGAGTGTGTAAAGGGAAAAATATGTAAGAAGACCAGAAAGTTGGGAGGAAGTCAGGTTGTAAAGAGCTTTAAATGCCACATGTTTTCTCCTGGAAGTCACAGGGAGACAACCTGGAAATTATTGAGTAAGAGGGTGGCACAGAGACCTATACTTTAGGAAAATCATTTTGGCAGTTGAGTAGAGGGTAGATTTGAATGCAGAGAGACTTGAGCAAAGGAGATCAACTGAAGGGCCATTACGACAGTCCATTTGATAGATGATAAGGGTCTAAACTAAGATGGTGACTATATAAATGAAGGAAGAGAGACATATGTGGAAGCTGTTACAAAAGTAGAAATTATAAGACTGGTCTATGGATTGGATGCATAAAACAATTACAGTAAAGACTCAAGGATGATATCAAGGTTTTATAACATTTACTTAATAGAAGGCAAAAGCAAGAATAATCATAACTTACACCCAATAGAAAGAAAGAGTACGAATAATCAAACTGAAATAGTCCATCCATAAGCCTGGGTCGCACTATCCCATCAATGCACAAAATGTCTGGTAGAGAGATGGGTATGTATATTAACAGCAGAAGGGAACATGAGTAGAGAAATTCTTCTGTTCAGAGTAACTCATGGTTCTGGATGGCAGGCCCAGGTGCCCTTGTTCTCTTTAGAGCATGCATCACATATTAACTGCTGGGCAAAACCACTTCGCTTCTTCCTGTTCCTCTTCTGGTCATCACAACTTTGTTTGTCAAAGTCATTTCTTTGACAGCTGCTCTTAGGTTATTGAAGCAATGGCAAGCTCTTTTAGTACACAGCCATTGTGGGCAGGGTGCTGAGAAAATATTCTCTTCCCCAGGCAGAAATTAAGAGACTCCCTTAAGTCAGAGAATTAACAAATTCTCCCATGTCTGCTCTGGGGCCCTGAGTTATTTCTCTCATCGCTTCAGTGAAATTGCTGCTTCCTTTGCACACTAGATGGTGACATATTGGAACCCAAAAATGGTAATTCTAAAATATTGGTAGAACAGATCACCATAGAAATGCTGCCAAATCTATTCTCTTTAAAATCTGTATATTGCCTTCCCTCTACTTTACCTATATGTCCCCTTGTCTTGATTTGGCCCATTTGGTCATCTAGCCAAATTCACCACAATATTTTTCTCTAAACAATTACTTTTCAAGGTTTTATAAGCTAATATTACTGATAATATTCTATCATTTGCCAGAATATGTATATGAGCATATGACTTGCAAATGAGCTAATATTCTAAACCAATATTTCCCTTGACTCTAATGTTTTTTCTGTGTGGCAGAGAAGCTTGCTAATGGAGGCCAGTTCTAGGTTTGATAGTGACCATTTAAAGTGCCCTAAGAAATTACAATAATCTGAGCCAATATCTTCACTTTTATCCATTTCCTACTTTTTGTAGGTAACATCTTTTTATGATAGGTAACTATAAATGGTGTTGACTTCCCATCTTTATCACTTTTTTGAAATTTGGTAATAAATCTTGGCCTTTTTTAACCCCGTAAATGATCCAAATGATATAGACAATTGATTATGAAATTACTCCCATTTTAATAACTGTTTCCTTTCTATTAAGATATAGGCAGTTTCACTTGAGTGCATATACATGTTTGTTCAGTGCTCACCACATCTAGTACTTTCTCACTTTCTTCTTACAAAGTTTCCACGTTGTATAAATGTGAAACTCTGGAGAAGTGCACAAGCCCTGGTCTGTTTCACATCATTATTCAAAATTTGTTTCAGTTTTTTGTTTGTTTGTTTTTTACATCACCTTCATATCTAACTATATTTTCCTACCCTTCGCAACTTAAAGAGCCATCCTTTATTTTTAAAAAAGAGAAGAAAGAAATAAAAAGGAAGGAAAGAAGGAAGGAAGGAAGGAAGGAAGGAAGGAAGGAAGGAAGGAAGGAAGGAAGGAAGGAAGGAAGGAAGGAAGGAAGAGAAAGCATTAAGAAAGGAAAAGAAAGGAAGAAAGAAAGAAAGAAAGAAAGAAAGAAAGAAAGAAAGAAAGAAAGAAAAAGAAAGGAAGGAAGGAAGGAAGGAAGGAAGGAAGGAAGGAAGGAAGGGAAAGAAAAAAGAAAGAAACAAAGAAACAAAGAAAGAAAGACCTCCACCTCTGCAAAGACGGAAAGGAGGTAAATTTTCTCATCTCTGCTCCAGAGCTAATTTTAGTTACTATAATTATGGAATGCTCAGTTCTTTTTACGTTGTTGCAGTCATTGTGCATATTGTTTTTTTCTGATTCTGTTTTCTTCCCTCTATATCAGTTCACATATTCTCCTCATGATTCTCTTAATTCTTCATATTAATAATTACTTGCAGCATAGTAATACTTCTTTAAATCTAAGCACTTCAATTGGCTTAACCTCTTTAATTTCTTGATTATAGGAGGCCCTAACAAAGTTAAATGATCTTCCATATTCAGAAATCACATAGTTTAGAAGCATTTCCATCAAAATGGTTAACATTTATAAAATATAGGCATTTAAAGAGGTGAGCTTCTTTTATCTGGAAAATTCACTTATGCTGAATACTTGACAATGCCTGATTAATGGGATGTTTTACTGTTGTTTTTTGAATCCCCAAAAATGTTGTTTTCCATGAATTTAGCATTTCCATGAGGAAACGGGCACTTCAGTGTATGCCAATCACTGTACTGACTAGAGCTCCCTCTCTTCAAGTTAAGAAGAACCTAAAATAAATCACACCATCAGGGAGCAACACCACTAAGGCAATTAATATTTTTCTTGTTTAGGATCCCAGCTGAGATTTCTGAAGCATAGCCTTCATTTTTTAAATACATGCTAGTTGCATTAAAGTCACATGTGTTTGCAACCCAGTAGAGTGCTGGATTTAGCACTCTAGAATGTCTTAAAGCATTTTGAGCCTTGAAATGGAAAGATTCTGCCCCACCCACACAGATTAATACCTAGCAGCTGGGAGGATACTCTAATCTCTGTCTGTCTGTCTCTGTCTGTCTATCTGTCTCTCTTTCTCTCTCTGTCTCTGTTTCTCTGTCTCTGTCTCTCACTGTGTCTCTCTCTGTGTCTCTCTCTTGTCACAATGTTTCTCTTTCACCATATATATTTACAAAAATATGTGTGCATATATGTATATTGATATACATACACACATTCATGTTTTGTTTGTATATATGTATATACATATCTCTAAGACATTATCTCTGCTATGCAAAATAAGAAGTCTAATAAGCACAATAATAACAAACTATATTTACTCAATCAATTAACTATGCAAGGCCCGGTGCTCAGTGCTAGGAATTCAGAGACAAAAATGAAATGGTCCCTGCCTTCAAAAGGTTTACATATATAGGTGAAGACAATGGGTCTATGTGCGTGTGCATCACACACACATATATACAGTTATCCTTTCCACATTGCAACTTAGCCCATCATAATTTCAATATATCACGAGTCTGCATAAGGAATTAAATGATAGGGGCAGCTAGGTGGTGCAGTGAATAGAGCACTGGCCCAGGAGTCAGGAGGACCTGAGTTCAAATACGGTCTCAGACACTTGACACAAAAACTAGCTGTGTGATCATGGGCAAGTCACTTAACCCCAATTGCCTTGCCTTCTCATATATATAGTATTGTATAATATCAACATATTTTATCTTTTGATACTATAATAATTCAGATTTCTTCTCTGGTATGAAGGGAAGGGCAAAACTTTAACACAGATCTTCCAGATCATGGGGGGCTGTGCCCTTAACCCCCATGATATGGAAGGGATAACTGTGCATTACACACACACACACACACACACACACACACACACACACACAAATACAAACACACAAACAAATACAAACATATACACAGAGACATATATGTGCATGCATATATACATATCCACATGGAGAGGGGGAGAGAGAGAGAGAGCTGCTTCCATTCCATTTCAAACTGAGAAGAGGCAGTACTAATGGATAATTTTGAGAAGTGCTGAATGAACAGCTGTAAGACAACTTGCCAAGGCACCACGTTCAGAATCATGTCAAATGGCCACATGCAGCCCACAACTCTCCTAAGAGTGGTCTAAACCAGATTAACATATAATTTGGACATATTTAACAGAATAAATAAAAATAGATAATATCAATACATGGTTTCTAAGTTAGCAGGAGGCCTGTAGGGATCCTTATGTACAGTTTGGTGCCCCCCCCCATTTTTATTTGAGTGTGACATCATTGCTCCAAAAATCTAGCATCTTTGATAGGCACATTTGAGCAGTTTAATTAGAACAAGGTATGGATAGACAAGTCAGGTAGCCCTGAGCTAATACATCTGAGAATTCATTTTCAATGCCAGTTTCTCTAGGTTCAAGTCAATCCAATAGGAATTTATTCAGTATCCACTATGTTCCAGTCACTGTGCTGGGTGCTGAGGATATAAAGACAAAAACAAAGCAATGTCCCACCCACCCCCACCAAGGAGCTTATTTCTACTGAAAGGACTAACACTATATAAGCTGATGATCCAGTAGTTGCTTTGCAGAGTCATGCAAACCCATCCGTGTTGGGGGTCCCCAATAGAGCACAAGAGAAGGAAGCTATTGGCTTGATAGGAAAGAGTGGGGACTGAATTAGGAGGTTACAATAATATTTTGTTCCTCTAAAATTAAGCCAAAAAGGGCTCAAAAAGGACATCATTTCTGTTGTGGGAGACCATAAAGTTAATTCAGTGGTGCAGTTAACACTATCCCCATTTCACTGAGAGATGTGTGGAATGAATCACACCCAGAATGGCTTTAGGTGGTTGGGTCCAGTATCCTTCCTATCTTTCTGAGTCTCAGTTTCCTCACTGGTATCAATCTAGATGGCAGGGAAGCTAAGTGGCACAGTGGATAGAATCACTGACTTGGAGTCAGGAAGATTCTTCTTCATTAATTTGAACCTGACCTCAGACACTTACTAGCTGTGTGATCCTAGGCAAGTCACCTAACCCTGTTTGTCTCAGTTCCTCACTTATAAAATGAGCCAGAGAAGGAAATGGCAAGTCACTCCAGTAGCTTTGTCAAGAAACCCCCCAATAGGGTTATGAAGAGTCAGCCACAACTGAAATGACCATACAACAGCAAACTAAATGACTTTTAAGGGCCCATCCAGCCCTAAATCTAGGCTGCCCCCTATGATGCCATCCTACTAGCAGGTGTTCAAATCCAGAGTCACCTGGGAGGCAGCTGCAGTAAGATAGCAGGCTAGGAATGGAAAAGAGCTGATGAGCATATGTTCTGCCCTAAGGAAGATAGTCCTAGAGGTCATTCATATGGAAGTAAGGGAAAGAAAAACCTGGGGAAAAGGAAAACTTATATTCAAGACCCTGATTCATAGAATAAACTTTTTTTCAATTTTTTTTTTTGCTTTTTGGAGGGGGAAAGGTAGGACAATTTGGGGTTAAGTGACTTGCCCAAGGTCACATGGCTAGCTTTTGTGAATGTGTGTGTGCATTAAGTGTCTGAGGTCAGATTTGAACTCAGGTCCTCCTGACTCCAGGGCTGGTGCTCGATTCACTGTGCCACCTCGCTGCCATCCCCCCTCATAGAATAAACTTCAGGAAGAAAAGGAGACAGAAGGGGTACTTGGGATGCTTCTTCCAGTCCTCTACCCATTAAGAGAAGGAAAAGAGTAGGATCTTCAGAAAGAAGACCCTTGTGATATAGGAAAGAGACACACTAAAATAGAAGTGCTATATACTATATGAACCCATCAGCAGAATGGATGACCGCAAATCCCTAGCTATAGGTTATCCATTTCAGCTCCATTTAACAGATGGAGAAATTGAGACCCAATTTATCAAATATTATTTATTAAGTATTTACTATATGCCAGACACTGTTCTAAGTACTAGAAGTACAAAGAAAAGATAGTCTGTTCTTTAGGTGCCCACATTCTAATTAGAGAGAAAATATGTAAATAACTAATACACACAAAATATGTATGGAGTTGATAGGAGGTAATTTCAGAAGGGAAATCACTTAGCAGTCAAGGGATCTAGAAAAAGCCTAAGTCACACAGGTGGGAGGGACAGAGCTAGGTTCTTATTCCTTTTTTGTCATTGATGGCAATATAATTCTGTCTTCTGGAAAGACAAAACATTTTAGGGAACAAATATCTGAACTATTTAGTGGGAGAAAAGGGCTCATGTACGGAAGTAATGGCAGAATCTAACCTTTAATTGAATATAAGTGTCTTGTGGGCAAGAACGATTTGATTTTTCTCTGCGTACTGTGATCACCTGATACATGGTAAATGTTTTGGGGTTTTTTTTAAGTAGCTGTGGCAATGTATGGAATTTACTCAAGAAAAGTTTTGAAAGGAATTCAGGCCAGCTTTCACAGTGTTCTGAATGTCAGGTTAAGATGATTGGACCAAGGACAGGAGTAATAGATAATAGATACTGACTGACTGGAACAGATAGATGGAGAAGATTGACCCAGATGAGTTTGTAGAACTTGAACTCTAGAAACAGGATATTCAGAAGATTCAGCTCAGTTTCCCCAGGGACTGTGCCTATTAGGCAAGATTCCCAAGAGGATGGATTTAATTTGTTTTAAATGTAAGAGTAATACCATCATCTCAGTGGGTGAATAGCTGAAGTGTTTTGTTCCCTGTGGCTTTTAGATATCATTGTATCAATTTGGAATCTTGAAATAAATGAGTTGTAGAAACAGATCTAATTTCGTGTGGTAGCTACATATTCTGATGGATCTTAGGTCTCATCAAAGTGAATAATCTTCCTTTGTTTCAGAGAGAAGGTTTGGGTCAATGAAAGCACTGTAAAATAACCCAAAGGCAACCAACCCAACCTACTCTTCCAGTTCCTCATCTATACGCAGGATGTGTGTACCTTGTGCAAGATATATGTACTGATGGACCAGTTCTGTGACTGATCCATTTAATTACATATCATATTCTGGACAATAAGCATTCATAATCTATTTATTTTTTCCTTTGTAGATTGTTAGTCTGAAGTATTTTGAGTGAATATGTATTTAATTTAAGAGGCTTTTCAGTGTTACAGAGCTTTATGCAGTAAGCACAATGTTACCCATTAACAGGCATAAAAACAGGGGACTAGGCATCCTCTCCCATGAAGAAGTCCTAGCTCTGGGTTCATTCACAGAGTAGATTCAATCTTTGGGGAGCCTGGCCTATAAAAAGAGGAATCAGGCTCCTTTTCATTGCCTCTGACTTTTTATCCCTCCCCCTGGAGCCCTGTTGGAAATCATGTAAGATTTAACAAGGGTTTTATGCAAGACTATGGTTTTCCCCAAAAGGACCAAAAAGGCATATACTGCATAGTATAAATCAAGTATAGGATGTCCATTTCCTCCCCATAAGAGACTAAAAAGCATGACTGGCAAAGATTTAACATAAAGTAGTCACTCATAATTCCTATTATATTGGAATATATATGTATATATAATTCCTGGAGTCTGATATTAAATCATTAAACACTTAATATGTCTGCTGACTAACCATTTTATCTTCACCTCAGCTTTGCACCGTCCAAACAACTGCTTTGAGTTCCCTGCCTTCTGGATGGGGGTCAGCCTCCTAGTGGAGACATCTGCTCTGAGAAGACAGTAGTTGCAGAAAATTCTTTCTAGTTCTTGTCATCTCCAGCTGAAGAACCTAGGAACTTTGGAAATAGCCACTCCCCAAAAGCATATCTTTCATGACTACTATTAGATCACTTGCTCAGGAAAAGTAACATAAGCATAAGAGATAGTTAGGGCCCTTAGTTCAGGCTTAGGCTCTCCTAAGTAGCATGTATGCTCATTGTGATGTGCAAGTAACCACTACAGCTGCTCTGGGGAGGGGAGACCCTCCTCCTTCTTCATCGGATATCTAAGGGAGAGGGTCAAAGAGTCTACACACACACACACAAACATCCTCTTTTCCCTTCTTCATCCCAGATTTCTAGTTCTACAACCATAATCAAATCAATGCTGCCATTGCTGTTAGAAACATCAATATATGTTCATCTATTCCCTTACAGCTTTACTTGCTATCCCTAAAACTTTCCAAATCAAAATATCTGTTCCTGATTACTATAGATGGATAGATAGATAGATAGATAAATGGATGGATGGATGGATGGATGGATGGATGGATGGATAGATAGGTAGATAGATGATAGATAGATAGATAGATAGATAGATAGATAGATAGATAGATAGATAAATGGATGGATGGATGGATGGATGGATGGATGGATGGATGGATGGATGGATAGATAGGTAGGTAGATAGATAGATAGATAGATAGATAGATAGATAGATAGATACATAAATGGATGGATGGATGGATGGATGGATGGATGGATGGATGGATAGATAGGTAGGTAGATGATAGATAGATAGATAGATAGATAGATAGATAGATAGATAGATGGATGGATAGATAGGTAGGTAGATAGATAGATAGATAGATAGATAGATAGATAGATAGATAGATGGATGGATAGATTAGATAGATAGATAGATAGTCTTCCTCTATTAGATTATAAGCTCCTCACCTTCTCTTTCCTATGTATTTGTATCCCCAGAGCTTAGTACAGTATTTGGCATGGAGTGAGGGCTTAATAAATGTTGTTTTTTTTTTTCATTCAGGGGAATTATTCATAGGGGTTGGTTATGGAAATAGACAGAAGGCAGAGTCACAACTTTCAAGGTCCATTGAACCATTCTTCCTGGTTTTGATATAACTCCCTCCAGCCACCATGATGGGATTCAAAGTGGAAAGGAAGGAGAAGGATGGGGAGAAAGGAAAAGAAGAGAAAAGAAAAGAAAAGAAAAGTGATCAGGGAATCTTTTTTTTAATTCAGAGAAGAGAACAGAAGGAAGGCCAGAAAGAAGCACAGACAAGTAGGACAGCTTTGAAAACTACACATTGAACTTATTATATAAGTAAAAGAAAAAGCAAGCTGTACATTATAGAGATCTACCATTTCATTTTTCAATAAATGCCTATTTTGTCTAATGCTTGTTATGTTCAGAATAAAATAATAAATAAAGAAGCACAAAAAGTTTGTGCCCATATCCAAGGTAGCTTGGAATGGCAAGAAATGTGGAACTCAAATATTTCCATAGCTTTGTTCTCTATTTTCAACTTTCTTGCAGCTGAAGCAGTACCTTTTATCTGGGTTCCAAGGAGGCATAAGACATGCCTTATTTATGGAGAACAACTGGTGCCAAACTTCAAAGAGGAAAAGAAGGCAAGACAAAGACGTGAAGGGAAAGACTTTGAAGTTTTCTGCTCTTCAACATACAATGCAAAGCACAAGAAGCAACAGCTTCAGGGACCAGACTTCACATTAGCCCACGGCTGCCCAATTTTTCTCATTTCTGTTGTAAATTTTCAAAGTCCTGTGTGCCATGGCTTAAGTAGTACAACCCTGGCAGCAGTCACAGGCAGCCTCCTGCCACCATCTTCCCAACAATCATGCCAACGTGTTTAATCCAAGGTCCCCTTGGGAGTATGGCCGCAGGATACTGAGTTTATAATTCTGGCTTCATTAAGTCCTTGACAGCCCAAGAAAGCAATCTGGAAAAGAGGCTATTTAAAAGTGCCATTAGAAGTCCTTTGTTTTTCTCTTGCAACTTGACTAAACTCATTGAGCTATGAGGTATTTAGAGGAGGGAGGTGGTGGGGACAATGCTTTCCCATATTACAATTACAGTACACAAAATTCATATTTGTTCTTTATATGCTGATAATCCTTAAAAGTATTTTCAAAGGATGATGTGTTTTAAGATTTGGAGGTCTGAATTTGGGAGGTGTTTAAGATATAGCCTGGCATTGCCATGGAGGCACTATCCAATATCCATCAGTCAATGAAGGCTTTGGAGCAAGGACCAATGAGAATACTGATCATGGAGAATCCTGAGAAATAAAGGGGAAGAAATCAGCGAGTTCAGAGAGTAGGGGATGCGTGTATGTTGCCCACGTAGGTTATGGATGTCCACATGGGTTATCCAAAAATTATAGTGGAATCATAAACCCAGTGGAGATGCTCTACTATGGTACTCCTTAGCTAGCCTAGGCAAAAAACAGAGCTAGCAAAGAGAATGATTATTAACCCAAATTAAAATTAAAAAAAAAAATCCCATGCATTAGCTATTTTAAGATCTACCTGGAGTGAAGAGGGAAAGGAAAGTATCTTCCATGGCACCATGACGATACTACTAAATCCTTTATTGGGTATTTAACTGGCCCTTCCCTACCAGTATCTACCTCCTATGAAATTAAGTTCAATATCAAGGGCAACATTTGGGGTGAGCAGGTCTCAAAAGGGCTGCTTATATAACTTCAGTCAAGTCACTCCACCTTTCTGGGCTGGTCCCAAATAGATCATCATTACCCCTCTAAAATCCTACCCCTCTAAAATCCTAACATGAAGCTTGAAGAGCAAATTTGGAAAAGGGGAAGGGAAATCTCAACACTGCATTCACAGAAAGGGCTTCAGAGACTTCAAGCACACAAATGAGGTCAGCAGCAACCCTGAAAAAAAGACTTGGTCCTGGAGGCAGCATTGTAGAAAGCATGCTAATTTGACCTGAGTTCAAATCCTAGCTCTGCTACTGACTAATTGCATGACCTTGGACAAGTAACTAATCCCCTCGGGCATCAGTTTCCTGATTTTTTTTAAATGTAGGGACTGAAAGAGAGGGACTTTATAACCTCTTCCAACTCTAATTCTATGATCTTGTGATCCTTTGGGTGAGATCAATTCTATACTTAATTATGAAATAAACTGATATAGTATAAAGAGCACTAATTTTGACATTTTAATTTTGAAAACTAGCTCTTCTAACCTGTGTGACCTTGGGTATGCCATTCACTTTCTCTGATTCTCCATTTTCTCCCTCTGAAGGGGCTGAACTAAAAGACATCTAAGTTTCTCTACAACTGCAAATCTATAATCCTATGATTTACAAAATGAGGGTCCCTTTTTTCAAAAGTGTCTGTTAAATTCAGAACAAACAAAAATAAAGCAAAATTAGAGTACATGGCAGTTCTCACTTTATGCAAATTTACATTACACAAATTTGACTTTATGTACAGAATTCTGAAGAGTAATATTGCTTGCTGTCCTCAGAGATAGTATTTAAAAAAGAGAGCCATTGTCCAAACATCCCTTGATAGCTTCATCAAAACGTTGTGCAGCCAATTACCCAAGATAAAGGTTAGGTACAGAGGGTGGGGAGGAGACAACAGGCTACACATCTGTTATCTTTGCTGTACAGTGCTGCGCATACTTTATCATTAACTTTGCCTTTCATTTCATAATTCTATTTATTATTTTTAAAATTAATTTATTAGTTTAGTTTCAGGTAACAAGATTCAATCCCATAGTTCCTTGATTTTCAAATTTCCTTTACTTCCCTCCCCCGTCCCTCCATGACAGCATATAGTCCAGTATAGGATCTGCAAATACATTCATATTAGACATTAGTCCAATTACAAAGGGGTATTGTAGTAGGTGGGATGAAAGATGGTAAAGAAGAAATAAAACCAAACAATGAAAAAAAAAGATCAATTAGTTTGCTTCCATCAGGATTCAAGCTCAGTTCCTTCCTTATTGTCTAACCCCTCGAAGTTCTAGTTACACACCACTATGCCCAGTATAGATTTGGGTGAAATTTCAAAGTAAGAAGGCAGGCCACAGGCACGCAAGTGCCTGGAAAATCAGTAGAGATTGACCCCAGATAGTCCTGTCTTATAATACCAGTCCATTTGTGGTCATATAGATCATCCCTTAAGAACAATTCCCTTCCCATCATCATAGCTTTTGATTTATGATAATTCTTTCCCACACAGAGAAAGATGATATTGGGAGACCACAGCTTTTTTTCTGATCAGAATATGGGACAAAATCAAAGAAGGGGAGGAGGCAGTGGCAGTGATGCTAATTTGCAGTAATTTGCTATTGACAATGGTACATAATAAAGACAAAAAGACCAGAAAGTTTCATGATAATAACCTTTACATCTTTCTTATCTTTAATGCTAGCTTGGATTTATTTGTATCACAAGTCAGAGAATATCTTGGAAGTAAAATAAAGTTTGTAGCCCATCTTCCATATACTCTTGCAAGATTATGTTGGGTTTTTTTGTTTGTTTGTTTGTTTTTTGCCAGAACCCCCTGTAATGGGTTTAGGAGGCACAGGACTCCTATAAGGGATTTAATCAGAAGAACTTCTGATCATAAGTCATATAGTTTTCTAGGACAACAGACTGCATTTCAGTCACAAATATGGGAACTTAATTTCATCCCAAGGGCATTCTAAGTCAATTTTTTTCTATATTACCTTAGCTGGGCATGGTGGCTCAAAAGATGTCATTTTTTCTTTTATTGGAGAGAAGCTACCTATGAGCTGTGATGGCCAGAAGATCCCCTGAAGAGATGAAGTCCAGAAGCTAGAATTAGAAAGAGGCTCAGCAAAACAATGTTAGCAGAAACCAGTATTACCAGAGTATATAAGCAGCTCTGCAGAATCAGATTTAAGTGTTCTTGTCCACATGTGTGATAACCAAATGTGTTTCTTGTATAGTCCTTTTCAAGGACTACACTTCGAGGATTTATGACTACATGAATCTCCTGTTTGTGTTCCCTCAATGCATGGCCCCTGGACCTACATGTTCTTTATGTATGTGCCTTCCATGTGTGTATCCTGATCATACAAATCTCTTCACAGATGCCCCCCATTTTGGCAATGTTAACAAGGCATAAGAGAGCATTTCAATGTGTGGATTGTGGGAATCTTCTCTATCTTATTGTGCTGTTTCATTAAATGTCTTTTGTTCATGCAATTTTATCCTATAGATGACTGATAAAAAATAAACCAGTTAGATGGCAGAGGAGAAACAGCTCATCCAAGCCACTCTGCCCCCACATTCCCCCCAAACTATGTATAAGGGGACTCTGAACAACTTCTGGAGCCCCAGCACCCACAGAACGACACAGAGAAGCTAACCTCCCGCTGAGGACTGCCCAGCAGCCCTGCAGGAAGGATCAGCGCAGCACCATGGGAACTGGCAGCATGCAGCCCACAGAGCACGGGGAGCTGAGCCGAGCAGAGCCCAGGTCCCCGTGAGCCGAGGTTTTAGCCCCAGGGCGGCAGGGCCAGCAGCCAGCTGGAGAGACCCCAGAACACCAGCAGCTGTGGCGACTCCAGAATTATCAACATAGACTTGCCTAGGACAAAGTAAGAGGTTAGTGTCCTATGGACTTTGGGACCAGTATTTGGGGAAGATGTCGGCTTCCTCCCCTGGAGGCTAGAAGCCGCTGAGGAGACATGCCATTTTGTAGTTTTCAGAGGAAGCTCCAGCTCCTGGCCTGCGAACGGTAGGGAGATCCAGCGATCAGTCTTGGGGGGTAATCGCTCTTGCTTTAACCTCCCTGGATCTGGATTGTGATCTAGGGTGGAAGTCATGGGTGGGTTTACAGCTTACCAGAAACGGAAGTTTCCCCCCACATATTCAGGATGAAAATTGCTCTATCTGGCCTTAAAGCCATAGTGTGGCAACAAGCCCAAAAGTCAAGTAATTAAGTGGCAACATTCCAAGGCAAAGGAAACAGAAAAATGCAACCCTAGACTCCTATTTTGGGGGCATAGAGCAGGAAAAGGACTGTGAGGTCAGAAGTCCTGCTCCAAAAGCCCCAGGGGAAACCATGAGCGGGTTGCAGGCCATAGAGGACCTTAAGAAGGACTTTAAAAATCAAATAAGAGAAGTGGAGGAAAAATTGGAAAGAGAAATGAGAAGGATGCAGGAAAAGTATGAAATGAGGGTCAACAGCCTGACTGAGGAAAACAACACCTTAAAAAATAGACTAACTCAAATGGCAAAGGAGGCCCAAAAGGTCAACGAGGAGAAGAATGCCCTAAAAAGTCAAATTTGCCAGATGGAAAAAGAATCTCAAAAGTTCACTGAGGAGATTCATTCCTTCAGAGTTAGACTGGAGCAAATGGAAGCTAATGACTTTATGAGAAGTCAAGATGCTGTTAAGCAGATCCAAACAAACGAAAGATTAGAAGGCAATGTGAAATATCTCATGGGAAAAACCACTGACCTGGAAAATAGATCCAGGAGAGACAATTTAAAAATTATTGGACTACCTGAAAGCCATGATCACAGAAAGAACCTAGAAATCACCCTTCAAGAAATTCTCAAGGAAAATTGCCCTGATGTTTTAGATCCAGAGGGCAAAATAGAGGTTGAAAGAATCCACCGATCACCTCCTGAAAAAGATCCCAAAAAGAAAACTCCCAGGAATATTATAGCCAGGTTCCAGAATCCCCAGATCAAGGAGAAAATACTACAAGCAGCCAGGAAGAAACAATTTCAATATTGTGGAAACACAATCAGAATAGCCCAGGACCTGGCAGCTTCTACACTGAGGGATCGAAGGGCATGGAATATGATATTCCAGAGGGCAAAAGAACTGGGAATGAACCCAAGGGTCACCTACCCAGCAAAACTGAGTATTTTGTTTCAGGGGAAAATATGGTCATTCAGTGGAATAGAGGACTTTCAAGCATTCTTGAGGAAAAAACCAGAATTGAATAGAAAATTTGACATCTAGATGCAAGAAGCAAGAGATGCCTGAGAAGGTAATCAGGGAAAAGAAATCAAAAGGAACTTATCAAAGTTGAACTATTTACATTCCTATATAGAAAAACAATAGCTGTGACTGATGATATCTTTCTCACTATGAAAATAATGGAAGAAAGGGGTGTGGTCATATGAATACATATGTGAATGTGTGTGTATATGGTTACAGTTATATATGAATAGAGGGCATAGGTTGAATTTTTTGGGAAGGGAGAATACTCAAGGGATGAAATTATGAGGTGAGAGAGGAAAGTGGCAAGAGGAGATGGGGAGAGACAGGGTAAGGTAAACTATCTCATGTAGAAGAAGCAAGGGGAAGTGGTTGCAAGGGAGGGGGAGAATAGGAAGGCAAAAAGGCAAAACCACATTCTCATTGAATTTGGTTCAGGGAGAGAATGACATACATACTAAATGGGATATCTCAACCTGCAGCAGAATAGGGGGAAGGGGGATGAGAGGAGGGATGATGGATGGGAGGGCATCCTTGGGGGGAGGGGAGGTTGGAAGTACCCACTATAGAAGAGGGACAGGATCATGTAGGGAATGGACCAGGTGGGGGGTGGGATGAGTGGGAGGGAATTATAAGCAGCCTTGTACAATATATCTACTATGATAATGTTTTGCATAGCTAGACATGTACAACATATACTGAATTACTTATCTCCCCAGAGGGAATTGGTGACAAGGGAGGAAGGAAATGGATCTGAAATTCGAGGTCTTAACATTAGATGTTTCAAATATATATAAATACTATTATTAATACTCTTTTGCTTGTAATTGGGAGATAAGATGTGCAGGCATTGGGACACAAAGATTCACCTTCCTCTAATGGAAAAGTCAAAGGGGTATGGGAGAAGGTATGGGAGAGAGCAGATTGGAGGAAGTGATATCTTGTGGGACTGCTATTCTGGGAGGTTAGTTAGGGGAATAAGGGGGGCGGGAAATGATTGTAACTCAAAATCTGGCGGAAATGAATGATGTAAAACAGAAGTTAATAAAGCATTTGTTTAAAAAAAAATAAACCGGTTAATGAAAGCTCATGAAATAGGGTTTTTATTGAATATTAACACAAAAAATAGCTCAAATCTGGGGTAGTTTTCTTCTGGGAATCCCACACAAGAGGCAAGAATGCCCCAGGCAATAGAATTTTCTTTAAAATATGTATTTTAAAATATATACATATATTACACACACATACTATATATGTGTGTATGTATATGTGTTTGTGTATATATATATTTACACACACTTATATATGTATAATATATTATATGTATTATATAATATATATTATATATAATATATGTATAATATAATAATATATGTATATATATTACACACATATATTTAAATGTTCTTTGAGCTACACACTCAGCTAACAGTCCTTTTCAAGGGCAATGGAAGAACCCTGAAATATGACACTGGGCTTGGTGCCCCAGGGACAGTTGTTCTCAGTGGAAAAAATTCCCCTGTGGTATTCATCCTGATTGGCAGCTTCTGCTGAGGAAGGGGAAAAGAATGAGGAGGGGGATCAGGGGATCCTCTCCTGCCTCCCCCACCTGCTCCCTCTTCTTAAACCCAGGCAGCTGGCTGTTAGGATTTGCCTCCCAAAGAGCAAAATCACCAGTTCAGGACTAAAAAGGAGACCTAACTTATCAGCCAGGTAGTTTTCTGTCCAAAGAAGTCCAATGGAGCACTAGAAGACAGGTGGCACCATGAAGAGACACCATGAAAGCCTACCAGGACCCCTGGCAAGAAAAAAAAAGACATAGTTTCACATTAGTTAATGCCCTCTAACTCCTCCTCTGTCCCATGGGTCTTTGCAGCTGCCTGTATTAAAGGTCATCAAAGGGCAGTGGGGTGGAAAAGAAGCTAAAGAAAGTCTCAAGCTAAGAGTTACCAACTGTATTGGGCAGGGCAGGGCAGGGTGAGTTTGGGTGGGGAGGACTAGCTAAAGTACAGAGGAAAAGGCAAAAGTTCAGACTTGAAAGTTATGAGGACAAGCAATCTCAAGATATGAAGTTGAACTATCATGGCTAGCTTTCCCTGAAACTCAGGGTCAAGCTGCGTGAATAATAACTGTATGTAAAAGAACTTGCATTTATATAGTACTTTAAGATTTATGAAGTACTTTACACACACTCATTTGATCCTCATGACAACCCTGTAAAGTAGTTGCTGCACTCATCCTTGATTTACCAATGATAAACTGAGGCTTTCTTTCTATGAAGTTAAGCAACCAGTGCATGGTTTGGGGGCAAATAGATTTGGAAACTTAATGCCTCTTTCACCTCCAGCAGGAAAGTGTCTTTTACCCTCTAGCTCACAGTGACATTTCTAACAAAGGGATGAAGCCAAGAAAACTAGCCATGGGGTCTAGTTCAATTTCCTTATTTTGATAGAAAATGACACAAAGGACTAGAGAGGAAAAGCAATTTGTCCAAGAGGACCTAAGTTAAGGTCACAAGAAAGGTAGCTAGCTGCATCTAGTAAAGATGGCATCTTTATGACAAAATAAAAATGATACTCTTCTTGTATAAAGGAAATAGAGCAAAAATATAAAATGCCCAAACTAACAAAATCAAATAGACATCTTAAATAATCCAATCCCAGAAAAGGAAATAAAACTGGCTGTAAATGAACTCCCCAAGAAAAAAGTTACAGCCCTGATAGATTCACAAGAGAATTTATCCAACTTTTAAAGGACAATAAATACCAATATACACATTTTTTCCCTCAAAAATTGAGAAAGAAAGCATCCTACTAGACTCCTTTTATAAGAAAAATATATTCCTAATACCTATGCTAATAAAGACCAAAGTATAGGAAAAGAACTATGGGTCAATATTATTAATGAATATAATTCAAAATTTTTCAATAAAATCATGTCAAACAGATTACAGAAATTCATCCAAGAAATTAATGATCATAAGCAAATTGGATTTATACCAGAGATGAAAGTATGGTTCAATATTAGGAAAACAATGAAGATAATGAATTATGTTAAAAATAAAACCACCCAAAATTATATGATCGTCTCAATAGACACAGAAAAGGCTTTTAACCAACTGTAATATCTGTTTATGCTTTAAAAACCCTACAAAGTACAGACATAGAGGTATTTCTGATATCATAAAAGTATCCAGAACCAAAAAAAAAGTCATATACAATGGGAAGACATTAGATGCTTCTCAATAAATACAGGAGTAAAGCAAGGATGCCCATTCTCCCTACTGTTATTTGATGTAGTTCTGGAAATACTAGCAATAAGAAAAGAGGAAGAAATTAAAAGCATAAAGATAGGTAAAGAAGAGATAAAATCATCCCTATTTGCTTATGACACGATAGTTTATTTAGAAAAACTTAATCAGGGGCAGCTAGGTGGCGCAGTGAGTAGAGCATCGGCCTTGGAGTCAGAAGGACCTGAGTTCAAATCCGGCCTCAGACACTTAACGTGCACACACACACACAAAAAAAACACCTAGCCATGTGACCTTGGGCAAGTTACTTAACCCCAATTGCCCTCCAAAAAAAAAAAAAAAGAAAAAAGAAAAACTTAATCAGCAAAGATACTAAATGAGACAATTAATAGCTTCAGCAAAGTTGCAGGGTACAAAATAAACTCTTAGAAGTCAGCAACATTTCTATATAATAATTATATAATCCAAGAAGCAATAATGCAAAGTAAAATTCCATTTCAAATAACTACAAAATGCTTAAAATATTTGGGAATCGGGGGCGGAGTCAAGACAGCAAAGTAGAAACAGGACTTCCGTGAGGCTCTTGCTTCCACCTCCCCCAATTCATGTAAAAGGTGACTTTGAACAAACTTTGTACCTACAGAACCCACAAAATGACACAGAGAAGCTAACCTCCTGCTGAAGACAGCCCAGCAGGCCTGCAGGAAGTGGCCAGTGCAGTGCTCTGGAAGCCAACCCCTGGCCCCACATGAGAGCCAGAGGTTTTAGCCCCAGGGCAGCATGACCAACCACTGGCTAGAGGGACTTCAGGTCACCAGCAGCTGTGGTGGTTTCCAGAATTATCAACTCACAGATGCTAAGGACAAAGAGAGAGATCAGTGCAATGTGGACTTTGGGATGCAGTAGTTGGGAGTGTGGTTGGCCTCTGCCCCAAGGGCAAAAAGCTGCTGAGGAGCCCTGGTGTGCAGCCACCACCACATGGCAGCTTCACTTCCTGGTCTGCAGTTTGTAGGGGGACCAACAACCAATCTGAGGGGTAATTGCTCTTGCTTTAACCTGCTTGGATCAGGATTGTGGTCTAGGATGGAGATCCTGTGGTGTGTGACCAGCTTGCCAGAGCATGTGGAGGCTTCAGAGAGGGCACCCAACTAATATCTTTGGCAGCTGCAAAAACCCCAGTGTTTGGTACGAAGTTCCCCTGTCTGGTGGTAGAGTCCTACTATGGCAAAAAGCCCAGAGGTCAAGTGATTGAGTGGCAACATGAACAGGCAAAGAAAGCAAAATTAACAGAGCAACCCAACTTTACACTCCTATTTTGGTGACAAAAAGGATCAAAGCATGGAACAGGAGGAAGACAGTGAAGTCAGAACTCCTACACCAAAAGCTTCAGAGAAAAATATGAGCTGGTTACAGGCCATAGAGGACCTTAAGAAGCAAATAAGAGAGGTAGAGGAAAAATTGGGAAGAGAAATAAGAGTCAACAGCCTGAGTGAGGAAAACAACACCTTAAAAGATAGACTAACTCAAATGGCAAAAGAGGCTCAAAAAGGCAATGAGAAGAATGCCTTAAAAAGCCAAATTTGCCAGATGGAAAAAGAATCTCAAAAGCTCACTGAGGAGAATCATTCCTTCAGAATTAGATTGGAGCAAATGAAAGCTAGTGACTTTATGAGAAATCAAATTGCTGTTAAATAAATCTAAACAAATGAAAGAATAGAAGGCAATGTGAAATATCTCATTGGAAAAACTACTGACCTGGAAAATAGATCCAGGAGAAAGAATTTTAAAATTATTGGACTACCTGAATGCCATGATCAAAGAAAGAACCTAGAAATCATCCTCCAAGTAATTCTCAAGGAAAACTGCCCTGATGTTTTAGAACCAGAGGGCAAAAAGAGGTTGAAAGAATCCACCAATCACCTCCTGAAAAAGATCCCCAAAAGAAAACTCCTAGGAATATTATAACCAGGTTCCAAAATTCCCAGATCAAGGAGAGAACATTACAGGCAGCCAGGAATAAATAATTTGAATATTGTGGAAACATCAGGATAACACAGTATCTGTCAGCTTCTACACTGAGGAATCGAAGGGCTTGGAATATGATATTCTGGAAGTCAAAGGAGCTGGGATTAAAACTAAGAATTACCTACCCAGCAAAACTGAGTACCATATTTCAGGGGAAAATATGGTCATTCAGTGGAATAGAGGACTTTAAAGTATTCTTGATGAAAAAAAAAACATAATTGAATAGAAAATTGAAGAAGAATCAAGAGAAGCATGAGAAGGTAAACAGGAAAAAGAAGTCATAAGGAACTTATCAAATTTGAACTATTTACATTCCTACATGGAAAAATCATAGGTGTAACTGATGAAACTTTTCTCAGTATGAAAATAGTTGAAGGGAATAGAAATATATATGTCTATATAGTAGGGTATATGGGCATATGAATACATATGTGAATGTGTATATATGTTTACAGGTATACACAGAGGGCACAGGACCAATTTAATAGGAAGGGATGATACTTAAAACGTGAAATTAAGAGGTGAGAGAGGAATATAATGTGAGGAGATGGGGAGAGACAGAATGGGGTAAACTATCTCATATAGAAGAAGCAAGGGAAAATGGTTACAATGGAGGGGAAGAACAGGAAGGCAAAAGGGAATGGGTCAACCTTATTCTCATTGAATTTGGCTCAAGGAGGGAATGACACACACACTAAATAGGGTATCTCACCATACAGGAGAGTAGGGGGGAAGGGGATGAGAGGGAGGATGATGGAAGGGAGGGGAGGCTGGGGGGGAGGGAAGTTGGAAGCACCCACTTTTGAAAAGGGACAGGATCAAAGTAGAGAATAGAACAAATGGAAGGTGGAAGAGGAGGGAGGGAAATATAGTCAGTCTTTTACAATATATCTACCATGGTAATGTTTAGCATAGCTATACATGTACAACCTGTACTGTATTGCTTATCTTCCCAGTAAGGGTGGGTGACAAGGGAGGAAGGGAATGAATCTGGAATTCAAAGTTTTAAAATCAAATGTTTAAATATACATACTATTATTAATTCTACTTACATGTAATTGGGAAATAAGATATACAGGCACTGGGGCATAGAGATCCACCATGCCCTACTGAAAAAGTCGAACGGGGTATGGGAGAAGATATGGGAGAGAACAGATTGGAGGAGGGGATATCCTGTGGGACCACTATTTTGGGGTGGTGGGTAAGGGGAAAACGGGGAGAAAATTTGTAACTAAAAATCTGGCAGAAATGAATGATGTAAACCAGAAGTTAATAAAGCATTTGGAAAAAAAAAATGTTTGGGAATCAATTTACCAAAGCACACAAATACTTGTATAGATTCAATTACAAAGTGCCCCTTAAAGAAATAAAGAACTTAAATAGGAGGACTATTCAGTGCTAATGACTGGACCATGACAATATAATAAAAATGACAGTATTTGACAACATTTCCATTTTTAATGCTATACCAATCAAATTATTACACCTCTAAGAACTTGATAAAAACTTTAATCATGTGGGAAAAAGGATCTAAAATATCAGGGAAATTGTGAAAAGAGGTAAGAATGAAGTATTTTCAGACTTCAAATTGTAGTATAAAGCAAGTTATCAAAACCATCTTGTACTGGTTATAAAATAAAGAGGTAAATTAATGGAACCAACTAGATAAGGGAGAACCAGAAACAATGGAATTCAACAACCTAGTGTTCAATAAACCAAAAAACACAGATTGCTTTGGAAAGAATTCCATTTTTTTTAAATGCCTGGAAAACTGGAAAGCAATCTGGCAGAAATTTTGCTTAGACTAACATTTTATGCTATGATCCATAATACATTCCAAATTGATAAGTGACCTTAAAAATAACTACCTCTGGTCACAAGGAAGAAGTGGATATTATCCACCTTATTGGAGATCTTCAAACAAAGGTTAGATGACCAGTTGTTGAATGTGTTGAGGTAGCAATTTTTTTTCAGATACACATTGAACTGTATGGCCTTTGAGCTTACTCATGATTTTGTGATGCTGTGAGGGTGAACAAATGGAAATCAATTACTCCTACTCAAGGTTCAAAATCTATGCTTTATTGATGGTGGGCAAGCCATTTCACCTTTGTATGCATTGTTGAAAGAAAAACTCTTCATTCAATTTACATTCTTCATTTAAATATTCATCTTTCTTCATAATCATTCACCCTGATTAATGAGGTAAAACTTAGAACAAAAAGAATCAAAAGGATTTTATTATAAGTAAGTCAAGATAGCAACAGGAGGGCTTATCCCTGAAGATCAGCATTGGCTTCAAAGTAGGGACAGCTGTTATAGATAACTTTAAGACAATCCATACAGATCCACCTCAGCAGAAGAGGTTGGACCTTTGCATCTCAGTTCCTCCCCAAGGCAGCAAGAACATGACAATTTGTAGGTAAGGGTACATGACAAAGGTCAGGTAATACAGAAAGCTCCAGACTTAGTGTCTTCCCCACCAAAGCCTTCCCCAATATTGATCAATAAGCAGTACTGGGAACAGTAGGGTGCTGACTCACTTTCAACAGCATGTTGCTACTATACCTTTAGAAAAGGTACTTTTCTGAGCTTGGGGGAATATTCCAGAATATGTCAATGGGATTTCTGTCCCCACTTGAAATTGCTAAACCCTTTATAAATTATATAGTTATACTACCATACTCAAATATTGTGTATATAGTAAAACACAAAAATAGACATTTTAAAAGGATAAGATAAAGATGAAGTAAATAATACTGGCTACCATGAGGAGGGTGGGATGTGATCTATCTTTTCACCTGATTGGTTCATCATAGGATCATAGATTTAAAGGTAGAAAGAACCTTAAGGGTCAAGTTCCATTACCTCATTTTATAGGGCACAAATTTGAATTAGAAAGAGACTTTGGCAGCAATCTAAAGAAACTATTATCCCTTCAGTGTCCTGACTTTCAGTACTGTAAAGAGAAATCCATACTACTCATAGCCCCCCCACCCCCAGCTGAGCTGGAATATTGTAAAGATGAACAGATAAGTGAAGGTCTTGCAGTGACATAGAGAAAGACAGCCTTGTAATGACTGAGGTGTGGCAAATGAGAGCTTATTCAAATCACCAAATGGAAACCTGAGTCAGCCCAGTGGGAGTCTGACACCATCCAAGACAGTAGCACTATTCTGTATTCCATCCAAAAATACCCAAAGGAAAATCAGAATTAATCCTGCCAGTGGATTTTTGACTTTGAGAAAGGAGATGGAATCTGGCAGATCTCAGAGGGGCACTGATGTAAAAACAATATAGAAATCTATCCTGGCCCAAGGCTGCTCTGACTCCCCTCCCTCCCTGTTAGACAGCCGCTAGGTTTGCTTGCACACTCAATTTATGGCTTATGCAGCTGCTTTCACAACAGGTTTGGTGCTTCTTTGGTTTCAGCCTTCAGTTCAGCCCCATTCAAGACCTCCTATGTTTGCAATGGCTCTGGGGTATGCATTGAGCCACCCCCCATCTCAAGGGTTCCAACCCAGGCAACAGATGTTCTGGAGAGAGATGGAAAGCCCACTGGAAAGTTTCACCCTCTTCAGAGCCCTTGGGCCAAATGACTTGGATCCTGCCTTCTTTGTGAGGATTGTCACCTAGGATTAGACAAGAAGGATGGAAAAAATGGGGAGCTCCCCACCTGTCCCATGTGGTAAAGCAAATCATCAGTTGCAACCATCATTTTTTGTAGTCTAAAACACTCAAGTGGTGAAAGAAAAGAAGTCTCTAAAATATGTAAGAGATGGGGGAGGAGCAACAAAGGACAAAGAAAACCTATTCAGCTTCCCATTATCTCCCCCAACTCTGTATCTGTCTCTGCCTCTCTACCATTGTTTCTGTCTCTGTCTGCCCCCACACACACATACATACAATAGGCAGATAGATAAATAGACAGAGAGAAAAGGAGAGGAGGAGAGGAGAGGAGAAGAGGAGAGGAGAGGAGAGGAGAGGAGAGGAGAGGAGAGGAGAGGAGAGGAGAGGAGAGGAGGGAGAGGAGAGGGAAGGAGAGGGGAGGAGAGGAGGAGGGGAGAGGAGGAGAGAGAAGGGGAGGGGAGGAGAGGAAAGGAGAGGAGAGGAGAGGAAAGGAGAGGGGAGGGGAGGGGAGGGGAGGAGAGGAGAGGAGAGGAGAGGAGAGGAGAGGAGAGGAGAGGAGAGGAGAGGAGAGGAGAGGAGAGGAGAGGAAGGGAGGGAAGGGGAGGGGAAGGGAGGGGAGGGGAGAGGAGGGGAGAGGAGGAGAGGGGAGGAGAGGGGAGGAGAGGGGAGGGGAGAAAGGAAAGAGGGGGAGGGGAAGAGGGGAGGGGAGAGGAGGGGAGGGGAGGGGAGAGAAATGGTAACAACAGTGGATATGTTGTTGGATATGACATATGGATGTGACAAAAACCACAACCCCTACTAGCCACCACACTGCCCTTCTTCTCACAGTCATGACTGATATCACCCTCCATCCACCTAGCCAAAAATGGCAAAAGGGAGCAAGGAAGCCATGGACATCAGGGTGTTTTACAGACAATTTCACTGTGCACCAAAGTGCCAATGCTGCACCTGTTAGGAAATGGTGCTGAAACCAAACTAAGAACTGAGAGGCAGTTCATCACTTTAGGGAAGACAGCTTAATGCATAGTACAACTTAGTGGAATATGCTGTAACTAGATATTTTTAGCAATTCAACAAATGTCTACCATGTGCAAAATACTATTCTAAATGTGGGGGAAGATGCACAGCTCAGAGGAGACACAATGCCTACCTTCTTAGAACTTATAATTTAATAGGGGGAAATAGCACACACACAAATAATTATGAGACAAAAGGATGCATCATAACAGCATGAGAGGCACAAAGTGTCAGGTGAGCTATGTAGATGAGAAGATCATAAACCACTAACATAGGTTCCCAAAGTAGTAGCCTCAGGTACAATTGGAAGGCATTGTATAAAAACAAGGGGACAGTGGAAGCATAAGGAAGGAAAAAGAAGAAAAATTTGAAAAACAGTTCATATATGTTTCATCTGTTGTGTAACAGAGTTAAAGTCATGGTGATTACCTTATTTTCCAAATAAAAACACAAAATGCAAGTTATAACCAGTCAGTGGTCAAGTCTGCTGACAGGTCTTAAGAAGCAAGTGTTGGCAGGCAAGAGTGCCACTCATTGTTGGGAAGTCCAGTATGCATTGGCAAGAATATGTGTATGTAATGATTTTTTTACAATATGATTCTATACAGTTACATGATGCAATATTGCATCATCAAAATTTTGGTTCAAGGAAAAACACATATTTAAAATAAATTATTAAATTATGTCATATTTTTTTTTGCTTTTTGTAGGGGCAATGGAGGTTAAGTGGCTTCCTCAAGGTCACACGGCTAGTAAGTCTTAGTGTCTGAGGATAGATTTGAACTCAGATCCTCCTGATTCCAGGGCTGGTGCTCTATTCACTGTACCACCTAGCCACCCCTAAGATGCCATTTTAAAAATAATATTTTATATATTTTTGAAATGATGCAATTTTTTAAAATGTTTAAGGGTTAAAGGAAGTAGATTTACAGGAGACCCTGAATGATTTTTAAGGGGTAGTTGCAGGGATGGCTATTTAATTTAATTATGGAGTAATTTAAGGTCAGGGTTCAGCAAGGCATGGTTTTTGTTGTTGTTACATTGTTTCAGTCATGCCCCACTCTTCATGACCCCGTTTGGAGTTTTCTTGACAAAGATACTGGCATGGTTTGTCATTTCCTTCTCCAATTCACTTTACAGATGAAGAAACTGAAGCAAATAGGGTTAAGTGACTTGCCTAGGGTAACAGTAAGTGTTTAAGGTTGGATTTGAACTCAAATCTTCCTGACTCCAGGCCCAGTGCTCTATCCACTGTGCTATCTAACTGAAAGAAATTATTGGCAATAGGAAAAAGGGAGCAGAGGATTCAAGAATAAAGAATAAGGATAGGGTAGAGTTGAACTCATTTACTAAAGGGTCAAAATTAGGAAGGGAACAACCAGATAAGAGCCGGGGATACTCCTGAAGGATGAAGGGATTGGAGACCATGGTGAGGATGAAGAGTTTTAGGAGAATCAACATATAAGGAGAGATAGAAAGCCAAAAGAGTGTGATCAGATAAAAGAATTTCAGAGTTTTTAAACATGGAGATAGAGCATATCACTGAATGACAAGATAGAGTATGACCTAGGGTAGAGTGGATAAGTAGATCATGGAAGCTGAGTATATTGATGAACTGGAAAGTTAGGTTATTTAAGGGAGCATTGACATGTAAATTGACATTCCCAGTAGAATAAAGAGGAAGACTATGAGCCTGGCACTTAACTCATTGAGAAAGGAGAAAGAATGTCCTGTGGACCCATATATAACAGGTACTAGGATCTGTATTAGGTGATAAATTTTAAAAATGTGAACCACAAAGGTGGACATTTTTGCTCAATGATGGTGAAAAAGGGAGAGTGTAGAAGTGGGGACAGGGAGCCAAGAGTATACAAATTTCAACACTATAGCCTCTGAGCCAAATGTATAACTGAAAGTGAATCCAGTACTTCAAAGGGTGTCAAGGGAACAATATCATTCTATGTCATTTGTGAAAGGTTGTCTGTTCCTGACTCATATCATCACCAAGAATGCCTTCAATAAATACATAGATTATTCTTATAAGCATTTTTAAGAGATAGACAAGTTGGTATGGATCATAGGTATTATTCTTTCCTCAACTGCCTCCATTTGATAGTAATAAAATCAATATCCCCCCCCCAAAATTTTGCTATCCTGGTAAAGATGGAAAAAAAAGGAAAAGGAAAATGTTGGAGAGTCTGTAGGAAAACACTAATGCATTAATGTACTTGGGGTGGAGCAGTAACTTGGTCCCACCATCCTGAAAGCATTTTGCAACTATGTCCCCAATACTACAAAATTGTGCATACTCTTTGACCCTAGTGATACCAATATTATGTATATAGCACCTAATAGATCCCATATACCCCCAAATGCTATATACACCAAAGAGATCAAAGAAATGAGAAAGGGACCCTTATATACATATACATATACACATATACATACATATAGCAGGTATACACACACATACATAGCAAGGATTTTTTTGTAGTAGCAAAAAAAAATAGAAAGTGGCACCCCCCATTGAGGAATGACTCAAAGTATCACATGTGAATGTAAAGGAATAGTGCTGTCCATAGGAAATGCAAAATGGATATTTTAAGAGAAAATTGAGAAAACGTATGTGAAGTAATGTAGAAAGATGTGAGCAGAATGAGATCAATTTATACAACAACAACATTGTGAAGGAAAATGATTTGGGAAGACTTAAGAACTGAAGTTAATACAATGACAAACAACGGCTCTGGAAGACTAAAGATAAAGTGCACTCTCGATCTCCTGACAGAGACGTGATGAACTCGAGAAACAAGATGAAGTACACATTTGTGGACATAACTGATGAGATAATGTGTTGCACTTGACTCTGCCTCTTTGTTATAAGGGCTTTGTTTTTTTCTTTTTGTTGTTATTGTTCAATTGAAGACAGAAGAGTAAATAAACACTTCTTAATTGAAAATAATTTTTTTAATTTGGTGAATTTGGAATCTTTTCTATAAAATATCTTCAGAATTAATCCATCATGCCTTCAAAATGCTGACACTTCTGGTAGGACCTTCCCTCTGCATACTTGATCAAATCTAGGTAACTTCATTCACAGCTTAGTGATATCAAGCAAGGCATAAAACAAGATGTATGTACAGCAAAGATATTTGCCTCTGTCACGGAGGATGCCCTGTCCAGAGTCCAAATTAAAAAGGGATTCTCTATAGATGGGAAGATCCTCTAAATACTCCTGTTTGCTAGTGACATGGTGCCGATTGCATCAAGCTTTAAAACAGTACAGAGCCTCCTAAGTGAGATGAAGAAAGCAGTTCAAAGGTTTTAGCCAATCCACACAGGAAAAACCAAGTAGATGTAGGATGCCTGTTATCCAGACTATTTTATTTTTCCCAATTACATGTAAAGACAGTTTTCAACATTCACTTTTATAAGATTTTTTTTCTCCCTCCTTCCCTCTCCTCCCCTACCAACACAACAAGCAATCTGATATAGGTTATACATGTACAACCATATTAATCATGTTTCCACATTAGTCATGTTGGTTCAGACTGAGGGAGAAGTTTTAGAGGATACCATTCAGTCTATACAGCTATGTCACAGTCCACAAACAATGAGCTGAGGCTAGAATCGAACAGCAGAAGAGCACACCTGGTTTTCTTTGGGAAACTACACAATGGCCCCAAGCTTTTCCCTAAAACAAAAGTTCAAATTTTAACACCAATATTCTTCTGGTGATATGATAGCTACCATAGTCTCTGAAGAATTAATAGTATAGATCCCTGAAAGGGTATTGAAGAGATTTAAAGCAGTCATAAATAGATCGCAGCATATTGCCTACAAAAACACTATATGCCAGAAAAGCTAGTGTAAAAGATATTATCAAAGAAATAAGAGGGTTATTCCACTGTTACCCAAGTGACCTAGAGAAATGCATCCCCATAGACTCTCTGCATTCCCTATGTGATAGTCTAATTTATAGAAGAACATCAACATGCTCTTTATAGGCTCATGAGAGATGATTGTTCCATTTTCAATGTGAATATTTACATCTCAGAAGTCAGTAAATGCTACAAATAAGAGCTTGATTTAGTCATTTATTGATTTTTCTAGACTTAAGAAAGTAATGGGAAAATATTAGAATTGTAAATTAAACTTAAAATCATGTCATGGGTATATTTTTTCATAGCTATTAAACATTTACCAGCATACCTTTCCAGGACGTGGATAAAAATAATTCAAGATAAGAAGGCATGGATGGGCTGTATACAGCACCAGAAGGCAAACCTGCTTTAATGAGATCCAAGATCCATCAAAATTATCATTTTCCTGCCTTATTTACCTCACCATGCCTCAGTCCAGCATTATCAATCCTAATGAAAGATGCCATGCCACCAGACTACCAGGCTGCAATGTCACCTCTTATGGTTACAAGACTGTCACTTCACTGTCCAAAAAAATCCCAGAGACATAAGCTGTTTGCCAAATAACTACAAGGTGAAATTTAGTTCTCTGTTCAATAGAGTAAAAGTTTAAAGAGCAAAATATCATTTTATTGAGCAGGATTTTAAATAAAC
The DNA here is from genome assembly GCA_011680675.1 of Gymnobelideus leadbeateri. Classification (NCBI taxonomy): domain Eukaryota; kingdom Metazoa; phylum Chordata; class Mammalia; order Diprotodontia; family Petauridae; genus Gymnobelideus; species Gymnobelideus leadbeateri. The sequence goes on from WOXC01009159.1 coordinate 332,593, forward strand.
AAACACTTAGTTACAAAGTAATAACATTTTCATCAAACCTGAATTACTAACCGTGACCCTCTTGACAGAGCAGAAGGAACACTGGTTCTAGAATCACAGGAAGTAGATTTCTATCCTAGCTCTGACTTTTAATGTGTAATCTTAGAAAAGTAATGTGATCTCTCTCTGGGCCTCAAGTTCCCTCAACTATAAAATGAGGGGGATGTACTAGGGACGAGAGGTCCCATCAGGCTTCACATCTATGATGCCATGACCCTCGTACTTGATAGGAATTCTTCTTTCTAAAACATCCTGAATCTTTATCTTGGGTCAGATCCAGTGGTATGTTAGCAAATGTTTAACAATAGGCTCTCTGGGGGGAAAGCATGCATGACACACTTTTAAATTTAATCTGCGTTATTAACCTTTTTTCCATCACTGTTTTAAGTCTAGACAATCAACAAGACAATAAATCCACCCCTGATTTATAGCATTGACTGATTTCAGAGGCATAAATTTTACATATATATGCATACATATATATATATATATATATATATATATATATATATACACACATACATTTACATATATACATACACATACATAAAGAGTGAGATGGGGGAGGCTAGGTGGTGCAGTGAGTAAGAGCTCCGGCCTCGGAGTTGGGATGACCCAAGATCAAATCCGGCCTTAGAAAATGAGCACCCATGCATAAATAATGACTAGCCGTGTAACCTTGAGCAAGTTACTTAACCCCAATTGCTTTAAAAAAAAAGAAAGAAAAAGAAAAGAGAAAAGAGTGAGATGGAGACAGAAAGACAGAGAGTTGTTCAGTTATGTCTGACTCTTTGTGACCCTGTGGACCATAGCAGATCAATACTATCCAGGGAGTTTTCTTGGCAAAGATACTAGAATGGTTTGTCATTTCCTTCTCCAATGGATTAAGCTAAACAGAGGTTAAGTGACTTGCCCAAGGTCACAAAGCTGTTAAGTGCCTAAGGTCAGGTTTGAACTCAGATCTTCCTGACTGCAGACCCAGCCCTCCATCCCCTGAACCATATAACTGCCTCTGTGTGTGTGTGTGTTTGACACACACATATATGTATGTGTATATTGTGTATATATGCATATATATTTTTGTTAAAGCACTTAGCAAAGTATCTAGGAAAAGTAGATGCTCTTCTGAAAGTGCTCATTCCCTGTTCTTCCCTTCACAGCTAGGTGGCACAGTGGATAGAGTGATGTGCATGGAGCTTGGAAGACTTGGGTTCAGTCCAGCCTCAGACACTTACAATTGGTGTGGCTCCAGGCTAATCACTGAACCTCAGTTTCCTCAACTATAAAATGGAGATAATAAATGCACCAACCTGGCAGGGCTTTTGTAACACTTAGCACAGTGACTAATACATAGTAGGTACTATAAAAATGCTTATTCCCTCCCCTACCAAAAATTTAATAAGTGGTTCTCATGAACAGGCTGTAGCACAGCCCTGGTCAGATTCCTCCTTGGGGATCTTGGATTCTAGAACTTTAGATTAGTTTATTATCAAAACACCTCTATCTTTCCATTGAACTGTGAGGCAGGTGTAATGGATAACACAATGGACTCCTAATCAGGAAGATGTGGGTTTGAATTCTACCTTAGGCAATAACCAGCTGTGAGACCCTGGACAGGTCACTTAATCACTCTGTGCCTCCATTTCCTCATCTGTACTATGAGGGAGTTGGATTCAGAGGCCTCTTAACGTCCCATCCATCTCTTTCCTCTTTGGATTTCCCTTATCATCTATTAGGTTCTCAGCTCTCTTACTCTCTTTCTTCCCAGTGTCTCCAATTCTAGGCTAGAACATGGAAGAAACAGCAATATAATATATTCCCCTCTGGTTTCTGCATCCTAACTTTCCTATCCTGCTTACCTCACCATGCTTTAGTCAAGCATTATTGACCCTAATGAAAGATGCCAGCCCACCACGTCACCCCTTGTGTTACTTCACTATACAAAACACCAGAGAGTTATAAACTTTACCAAATAACTACGAGGTAGGGTTCAGGCCTCTTCAAATAGTTTGGCAGTTGATTTGTTTTCATTTCATTCTGGGGAAGAAAAAGGCAGATAAAATAAAGGTTGGGCAGAATAAATTAATGCTTCCATGTCAAACATTTACTTTGTTCTTTGGTCTCCTGCTAACATTAGTTGGGCATAACACCTGTACTTAACTTAAATCCACACATTCTTTTAGTGAAGTTAAGATGGGTTAATGATTGCCTTTCCACAATACAGGAGAGCTAACAGGCCAACCCTGCCCCCAATTCTCCAGAACTCCCTTTAGCTCCAAGGTCATGACTGCCCAATGGAACATCAAAGATTACTGCCTCCACCAGCACAGCATGGTTTGTAGCATTGCCTGGAGTAGTAAAGATAGAATGTTGAATTTGGGCTCCTAGGACCAAAGTATGAGTCCTTTGTTACTTACTATCCATAAGGCCTGAATTTCTTCACAAATGAAAATGAAGGTTGTGGACTCCAGCATGACTAAGGTCCTATTCAGCCTGAAATTCTATGATATACGATTAATTAGAATTCCAAAGCCTCAGAAGTCCCCAAGAGGTTTTTCTCTCCTAAATATATCCAGCCTCCATGTTTAAACTCTTTTTTGGATTTTTCTTCCTCTGATTTGTGTTATATTTATTTGTACTGAGTTATTGTTCCTCACTCTACCCCCGTTAGAGCCTAGAGTCAGGAAAACTCATCTCCCTTAGTTCAATTCTGGCCTCAGACACTTACTAGCTGTGGAACCCTGGGCAAGTCACTTAACCCTGTTTGCCTCAGTTTCCTCATGTGTATAATGAGCTGGAGAAGGAAATCACAAACCACTCCAGTATCTTTGCCAAGAAATCCCAAATGGGGTCACAACGGATCAGACATGACTGAAAAAAACAAAAAAAATTGTCCCCACAGTACTAACCTACAAGCTCCTTGAGGGTTAAGACTTTGTCTTATGACATCATTCTTAAATTACATATTTAACATCACAGGATCAAACATTAAGATCTGGAAAAGGATTTTGAAGGCTGTCTAGTCCAACTTTCTCATTTTACAGCTAAGACTACTGACACACCCAGAGATGAATGACTGGCCCAAAATCACACAGACAAGTGTCAGTCAGGATTTGAACCCAGGGAGTCATCAAATCCTGTGCTCTTTCCATTGCAATGTGTTTCTACAATTTTTTAAAACTAAACTCTGAGCAAACCCCCAAAACATATTTACCCCTGCAATTATATTTTCCCTGAGTGCCATAGCTATCATCTCTCCTAATGGTTTCTCCAATTGTTTTTAAAAATAACATTTTCCCCCAGTTACATGTATAGATAATTTTTAACATTCATTTCTTAACATTTTGAGTTCTAAATTTTCTCTCTCCCTCCTTCACTTCCCCCTCCCCGATACAAGAAACAATTTTATATAGATTGTACACATTCAATAATGCAAGACATATTACCATATTAGTCACATTGTGAAAGAAGACACAAATCCCAAGGGGAAAAACATGAAAAATACAGAAAGTGAAAAATAAAGTGGTTCAATCTGCACTCAGACTCTATCAGTTTTCTCTGGGGGTGGATAGTATTTTTCATCATGAATCCTTTGGAATCATCTGAGATCATGCTGAAAATAGTTAAGTCTTTCACAGTTGTTCATCGTACAACATTACTGTTACTGTGTACAATGTTCTCCTGATTCTGCTCACTTCACTTTGTATCAGTTTATATAAGTCTTCCCAGGTTTTTCTGAAATCTGCCTGCTCATCATTTCTTATACCATAGTAATATTCCATTACAATCATCTACCATAACTTGTTCACCAATTCCCCATTTGATGGGCATCCCACCAGTTTCCAATTCTTTACCACCACAAAAAGAGCTGCTTGTATTTTTGTACAAAAAGGTCCTTTCCCCTCTTGCCAGTATTTTTTATTCTTTAGCCCAAAGGATGAGCTCTGTCTCTCTGCACTGGAATTGTTAAGAGTGAAGGAGCACAAGAAGCATGTCTTTCTTTTCTGTTTGATGATTTTTCTTTTTCATGCCAACCAAATAGCTTCTCCAACCCTCTCCCCTCAACTACCCTCTTGGCTTCAAGGGTTCATGCCTAAGCTGAGGGAGACAGGTGGGGCAGCTGATTTCTTTGAATAAAAAAGAAGGCCCAGTTGTCTTCTGTTCACCCTTCTCAAGAGCCTGCTGCTGTTATGTGAACATCCTCTTCTTGCCCCTTTAAAATATGTCAGAAGAGACTAGGAATTTGTATGTGGGCAATCACATTGAAACCTCAGAGCAGCTTCTTATCTTTACTTTTAGTCAAGTCGAAGGGAGGGGGCCTGGAACTGGCCCAACAATATGCTGAGTTTCAGATCTTGGTCTTTGGGGAGACCTATGTTACTAAGCAGTAACTTAGAATGGCAGCTGGTGGGCAAGAAGGTGGTTTTGCCAACTGTTGCTTAAAACATTTTTTAAAAAGATATGAGACTTATGTATACAAAAATCATTCAATAAACTCCCCCTTTCCCCATGGCAAAAGAAGAGAAAATGATGTATCTCTCCTTTCCACAAATAGCCTTTGAGCTGTATGCAGCCCCTTACAAATTTATTTTTCCCTTTGAAGTTGTCTAATTGTCCTTGATGTCCACTGTAACCATATTTTATAAACAGAAAAATGGGGAGGGTGAGGTAGAGGGCAAAGTATCATTCACCCTGAACCCTGTACTCCTTTAAAGATAGCCAAGGATGGAGATATAAATGAGAGGGCTCCAGAACACTGAATTGTAGGGGCTATAATGAATTCACATATGTACTCCTTTAGTACCATGAAAGTCACTATAACAACAAATTCCTCCTCCCAATCAACTGTATATATCTTTTAATTTTTTTTGTATTTTTATATCATGAATTTAAAAGTGGATTTGAGGGAAGTTTCATAGTGCTTGTCCCATGAAGAATTTATGCTGATTGCCCTGAGTTACCAAAATGCTAGTCACAACTTTGCACTTGCATCTACACTAGCCCATTGGAAAGTCCTAGGCTTTCGTAAAAGCCTCGGGAGGTGATAGAAGTAAAAAAATTACATAAACATACATATACACATACATATACATATACATACACACATAAGTATGTGCATGTATACACACATATATGTATTTATATTATGTATATATACATAATGTATTATACACACACACATATCAGCTAGGCGGTACATGGGATAGAGCACTGGACTTGGAATCAAGACGACTTATTTTCATGAGTTCAAATACAGCCTCAGACACTTACTAGCTGTGTGACACTGGACAAATCATTTAATCCTGTTTGCTTCAGTTTCCTCATCTGTAAAATGAGCTGGAGAAGGAAATGGCAATCCACTGCAGTATTCTTGCCAAGAAAACCCCAAATGGGGTCACAAAGAGTCGAACAAGACTGAAAAATGACTGAACAAATAAATGTAGTATATTATGATAACAAATATACACTGTTTCAAATAAAAAGTATAATTTGATGGTAAAATATGCATAAATATACAAATTTAACTTGTAAATGTAGATACATACATAAAATGGGGTTAATTATATTATGATTTGTCATTATGACAATACCAGCAACTAATGACACATTTTAAAAAATGTTTTGATTCAGCCTTGTGATTTTTTTTTTTTAGCATATGTAGGGAACTACTTTCACAAGTGCGCACTAGTAAGTCATTTGTAACTTATAATCAGAAAATAGATGGTTTGGACACTAAGAGGATAAAAGACTTGCCCATGGTCTCACAGCTTGTCAGAGGCAAGACTTGGACCTAGGTTATCTTTTCTCCAAGGCCACACCATCTCTCCATTACATCCTCCTGACTCTCTAGTGATCCCAATAATCACACCACGGTGGGGGGTGGGGAGAGAGACATTCAAAATGGTGGCTCAAATCTGCTCTTTAAGCAACATAAATAGATTTTTTAACTGCTAATGGAAAATGGGGGCACAGCTAGGTAGCACAATGAATAGCCAGGCTTGGAGTCAAGAAGACTCATCTTCTTGAGTTCAAACCTGGCCTCAGACTCCTACAACTGTGTGACCCTAGGCCTTTAACTTAAATTTTAAACTTAAACTTTAACTTTCACTTAATCCTATTGGCCTTGGTTTCCTTGTCTATAAAATGAGCTGGAAAAGGCAATGGCCAACTATGCTAGTATCTTGGCTAAGAAAACCCCAAATAGGGTCACTAAGAGTCAGACATATCTGAAACAATTGAACAACAAAAACAAAAAAAATGGAAAATAGTAATTAGACTGCTTGATGGTCCTCTCACACTCAGCTCCCCTTTCTCCTACTTTCATGCCTTCATTTTATTTTTTCCCACTTGGGCAACCTTCTAGACACACCACATTACTTTGCACTATTATCTGACCCAAAATATGAGAACAGATGAGTTTGTCTATAGTGAATCATTCTCAATTGCATAGAAGTTGATGGTTATGTATTTTGATTGTTTGCTTCCTAAAATTACATGTCATGATATTCTAGCTTAAAATCCAAGTACACTAGTTTCTAAAGCATGTGAGCATATGTGTGTTGGTGTGTGTTGTATTGGCACAACAACTCTAGGAGAAGCCTGGAGGTACATACACTGGTAAAGTCAGAGACCTCTTGAAAAAGATACATATATAATTTATACTTTTCAAAAATGGTAACTTGACCTTTCTGAGTCCTCATGAGAAGCCTCTGCTCCACACCCTTACCAGATGTCAGGGACTGAGATAGAAATCAAATAGCATACATGAATTCTTTCATTCATTCGTGCAACAAGTATTTATTAAGTATGCACCATAAACTAAGCACCGTAAAAGATATAAAACCATTGGGGAATAGTCTCCACCTTCAATGATTTCTAGTATAAGGAGGAGAAAACCAACCAACTGTTCATAAAAAATGAGCATAGTGCAGCACATGAATATTATAGAAAGAAGGATGGTTTCTGGCAGGTGAGTGTGGAGTATGGTTTCTTTTTCATGAAGGGAATCAGGAAAAAGAGTTCTCAAAAAACAATGGCTTCATTCTCCAACCCCCTTAAAAGGAAAAAGAAGAATGAGCAGACCTCTTCAGTGATTTACTCAATTCAATACAATTAGACACAGTCCAATACATTTGACTGCCTACAGAGTGCAGATCACTAGAGATGACGCTGTCTAGATGGATGGACAAAACACATGCATGAATGACATGGCAAGAGAATGACTGCCTACTCTGGACAAGTCACTTGCCCCTCAATGAGCCTCAGTTTCCTAATCTGTAAAATGAGAGAACAGTACTATAGAATCTCTAATTTCTGCCCCAGTTCTGACATGCTGGGATTCTGCAAAAATTCTTCTGAATATCATACTGCACAGTCTTTTCGTTATATTAAAGATCCAATAAGCATTCATTGGATTGGATTGTAGTGGACTAGACTGGATTGAATTGAATTGGCAAGAAAGAATATAGTCTAAATCTCAGCATAATTTTATACTTCTCTGGTATGGATGTGACTGTGACATAATATGAAGGAACAAGCCAAGAAGCTACTAAAAATAATGGAAAACTTTCATTAGTTTCCCATTTGTTTTGGAAAAAACTTCCATTAGTTTTCCACTCAGTTTTTCTCCCCTGAGAAGTAGCATGGTATAGAAGATAAAACTCAAGATGTGGAGTTATGAAGACTTGAGTTCAAGCCCCACCTCTGAGGATAACTTTGTGAAACTGAAAAATTACTTAGATGATTTTAGCCTCAGTTTCTTCTTCTGTAAAATGGGGATAATAATATCTCACAGGATTGAAGAGACACTCATGTGAGACTGAAAATGTGTAAAATCCCTTGCAAACTTTAAAGTGCTGTAGATTGTTATATGTTAAATTAGCCATATCTTTAAAAGAAGACAATAAAACTGGCCATTCTATGTTTCTGGACCAAACATCAGGCTGATTAAGTTTTTCGTTTTCCATTCAACCATTTAGGCTCAGAGTGGAGCAGACATAGCCAAGCGATCAAGTTTGAGAGTTGAAGATTTAAACTGAGATTCTACTTTGATGCCCAGTGAGACACTAAGAAAGTCACTACATCTCTTTGTTCCTTCATAAGCAGGAAGATGGCCAAAAGGAAAATACAACAGATTGCAAAACACTTAGGAAATATGAAATAATAATAACAATTGCAATAAAGCTTAAACTGAAAGTAGTAGAAAGCTTAAGCCTAAACTGAATGTTGGAGGAGTCTGTGAAGTATGTCTTGAAAAAGTAGGGACTGAGAGCTATGAGATATGGGAAGAGATGAGACCTCCATGACTTCCCAGTCCTCTCTGCTTTTTCAAGACCCCAACCCCAGGGTCCCATTGTTATATTGCCTGTCTTCTTGGGCCACTTTCTCTATTAATCCTCATGGGATCTTAGGCACAGGGGGTATTTTCAGTTATTATGGCACCCTCTCTGCCACCCCCATCACAGCTATCTTCTTCACTGCTATATCTCACACACACATTGTCCCTTGTGCCACCACTCCTCCAAACCCAGATTCACACACTATTTGTGCATGTGATGAAAAGCTTGATGGTTATGACTTGACTTCTCATAGAAACAGAGAACTGACCCCAGAAGTCTCTGTAAAACATTGGAGAAGTTAAAGACCTTTTTTTCATATTTTAGGATGGTAGGAAACCTCATATTACCTTTAATTCTTGTCTTTTCTCCACACCTGACCTGCTATAGGCTTGAGATCAAAACTACATATTTTTTACGTATCTTTACATTATCTAGTTCAATGTTATGCATACAGTAGATATTTAATGAGTCCTTCGGTATAGGGACTGGACCAGGACTTTCACTTACATAAAGAACATTCCAGGGATGAAAACTCCCATTCCCACCAATGTGGACAAGTACCTTCTCTGAGACTTCTAGTTTTAGAGGGTTGCCTAGAAGCACTGAGAAACTAATTTATTTACCAAGTCCACATAGCAAGTGTATATCAAAGGCTGGACATGAACCCAGATCTTTCTGGATTTGGGGCTAGATCTCTACCACACTGTCTCTTAATACATACATACATACATACATACATATACACATACATACATACATATATGAAATTGTATTTTAACAAAAGGAGCACGAGACCAGGAGACAAGGGATTTGAGTTTTAGTCCTTGCTCCTGATATTAACTTCATATATGACCTGGGGGAAACAATTTCCCTTGTCTGGGTCTCAGTTTGCTCCTCTGTGAAAGGAGAGGGTTAGTCTAAAAAGATTTCTAACATTCCCTTTGATTCTAAAATGCCATTAATGTATATGTGAATGTGTCCTAATTAGAGGGCCAAATCTGAGAGAGCCTCCCATAACAGATGAGGGAAGTCTACCTTATCCTTACCCAACAGCATCTGCTAAAATTTCAGGCAAGAGCATGTAAGAAAATGGAATCACTGGGTTTTAGTCTTCCTTTTGAGGTCAGAATAGCAGTGGCCCTTTAGTATGAAGTTTTTGACTTATAATACCTTACCCAGAGTAGGAATATGCCCAGAGGAGCAATTTAAGTGAAAAAGATGTATGGTCCACCTACTATGTACAGGGCACTGCCAGTAGGTGCTATGTGCCAACCGTACACTTTTCCTATGTAGGCAATTGCTAAACCATTCCTATCCTCCTGTATCTGCAAGGCTCTATTCAACCCCCCAGTATGGAGGAGCAAATCTTCACACTATACCCATTGTTCTCTGAAGCCAAGCATCTGTGATCATTTTATTGTTGCTGTTGAAAACACACTCCACTCTTTTGGCCCAAGAACAGCCAAACAATTCCTCACAGCTTCTTTTGTTTCTTGAACCCACCTGTTTGGAGTGTGTTTTTTCTTTCTTCTTTTTTCATTGCCATGATATCCCCTATCCCAATCCTGTAGGAATTGGACCTTCAGAATACCCATTTCCCTTTTCCTCCCCCATTTTCCTTTAGCCTCAGTGGCAGCTGGAAAAACCTCCAGGGGAACAGCTGGTGACTGAAGGTAACAGACAACCCTTCCATTATCTTCCATGGTGGACCCCGGGAGGAAGTCTCTGGAGCCTGTCCAAAAAATGGTCTGCAAAAGAAATACCAATTTCCTCTGATAGCAGAGTTTGTTTGTTTGGGAACATCTCTAATAACAATAAGGATAAATACTGATGCTTTATATTTGAAGAGTGCTTCATGATTTACAAAGTGTCTTCCATTCTTTCCTCACATTAGTCCTGGGAGGATCAGTCCAGAAGCACAAACCTGGGCAGGTCCTGATTTCGTTTCATTTCCTCCTGTTAGATAATAACACTTTTTGTGTGACCTTCTAAAGAAAGAGTTAAGAGTCCCCATACTTATGTATGAACTCATGCAAAATGAAGTGAGAAGGATAAGGAGAACAATTTAAGTAATTAACAACAATATTATAAAGATAAACAACTTTGAAAGATTTAAGAACTCTGATCAATGAAATGGCCAGTGATGTTCTAGAGGGCTGAGTATGAAGCATGTTACCCATCTTTACAGAAAGATGATGGGCTTGATATGCATACATACATTTTTGGCCATGGACAGTTAGGAATTTGTTGTGTTTGACTATTTATTGATTACAAGGGTTTTCTTTTTGATTATTTTGTTTAATTAAATTCATTATAATATATAAAATATTAAATAATTATTATAAAAGATATAAATACATCTATGTAAATATATTATATATCATATAAGTAAAATAGAATAATAAAATTATTATTTTGTTTTTGTTTTTTATCAGCGTTAGGAGGGAAATGTTTGCTATTTGAAAAATAAAATTTTAAATTTGCCCACAAAATTGAGGATGGTGCAGTGAATAGAGCACCAGCCCTGAAGTCAGGAGGACTTGAGTTTAAATCTGGCCTCAGACACTTAACACTTACTAACCATGTCACCTTGGGCAAGTCACTTAATCCCAATTGCCCTCAAAAAAATCATCCAATTCAAAACTCTCACTTACAGATAAAGAAACAGGCCTAGAAAGACGACATAGTTAATAGCACAGCTGAGTCTTTGAAGCTAATTCTATAATTTATGATCCATTGTTCTCTCCATCACAGGAGGGTGCATAGCTTAATGGAGGGGATGTTAGCCTTGGTTTCAGGAAGACCTAGATTCAAAACCTGCTTCAGAAGCTTCTTTGTGGGACTGTGCTGGAACCAGCTCCAACCAGTTATCCAGAGTCAATTGTCTAATTTTTAATGAGAACATCTACACCTTATAAATTGCTGCAGATCAAGGACTGATTTAGGATTTTCTTGGTTGTCTGGACCTAAGAAAATAATGGAGAAAAGATTACTAGTGCAGATTAAACTTAAAAGTGTGTCAAGCATACTTATTTTTCAAAAAATAAAATAATTTTAGAAAAAGCATACTTCTTTTTCAAAGAGTCAGTTCTTAAACATTTAACCAGCATACCCACTGCTGTGATGTGACTCTGGGTCTCAGTTTCCTCAATCCCCAACTCATATGGATTTTCTGAGGATCAAATGACACAATGCATGCAATTTGTAAACCTCAAAGCATTATAGCTATGTGATATAGTGAGTAAAGAATAGTACTTGTAGTTAGGAAATCCAGAGTTCAAATCCTGCCTCAGGCGTTTACTATGTGACTCTGGTCAAGTCACTTAATTTCTCAGCTTCCTTTCCTTATCTACAAATTTAGCACCTGCCTCACAGATTGTTTTGAGGACCCAATGAGATAATATTTTACAAAGTTTATAATGCTGTATAAATATAACCTATTACTATTGTACCATTGTCAGCTTAATAACTCAATTCACCTCTTTTCAAAACATTATTATAATTTTTGCTGATACACCAAAAAGATGATAAAAGAAACAAAAATAAATCTTAAGAATGAGAAAACTAATCTGCCTCCAGAGAAAGAATTGATGGTATTTGAATACAGATCATAGAATACTATTTTTCACTTTCTTTTTTAGTTCATTTTCTTCCACAAAATGACTAATGTGAAAATGTTTTATATGAATGCTGATTATAACCTGTATCAGATTGCTTACCGCCTTAGAGAGAAGGTAAAGGAGGGAGGAAAGAACAGAATTTGAAACTCAAAACTTTAAAAAATGTTAAAAGTTGTTTTTACATGTAATTGGGGGGAAAATAAAATATTTTTTTAAAAGAATGAGAGCTAGAATAAGCATAGATTATTCCTTACACCATTTTAATGTACTAATCACTCTCACCTAAAGATAAAACTTTCGATCAATTTTTTAAGCCATTCATTCAGAACAAAGTATTAAAATGGGTATAGGACCTGCTAACTCACTGATCACTAGTACTTTCACAAAACTCTTCTAATGGTATGCCAGCAAAATTCAAGCTCTGGCCATTCCCATCAAGCCAGGAAAACTTTAAGGATAGTCCTGTGACTAGGTCATTCTGCTTTCAAAGGACTAGACTCTCTAAGGACAGAGAGGTCCATCATTGGTATTCTGGCCACTAGGTGATGAATTCTTTAGCCATAGCAACCTCTGAAACACAAACAAAAACAAAATGGCCCGTGGTCCCACATGGCCCCCTTTGGCTTCTGCAGTGATGGTGACAATTGCAGAAAGTGAGAGACAGGAGCTTTAAGAATCACATTTCACAGATCATTTATAAATATAAAATTAGGCTGTCTTTTTAATTCAATTCATGATGGAATAAGCACATATTTGTTGATTGGTTCTTATCATCATTATCATAAAAATAAGAATAACAAGAGATAACATTTATATGGTGCTTACTATGTCCAGGAACTATGCTATATGCTTTACAATTATATCTCACTTGACCCTCACAACAACCCTGGGAGGTAAGTGTTATTATTGTCCCCATTTCACAGATGAAGAAACTGAGGCAAACAGTGGTTAAATGAGTTGTTCTAAGTCATACAGCCAGTAAGTATCTGAGGAAAAATTTTAACTCAAGTCTTTCTGACTTCAGGCTTAGTGGTCTCTCCACTGTGACTAGGTGCCACCTCTCTGGGAAGCTTTTACACCAAAAGTTCCATGCAAGCAAAGAGTTGGTCACAGCAGTGCCAAATTCTACAACATAGATAATTTTAATAAGTGATTTTCTAAATTGATATGTAACCTGTAGGTTTCCTTATGTAGAGTTTAGTAGTCCCATTACTATTTGAGTTCTAGATCCTTCACTCTGGTCCCTTTCCCTTAGTCCATAATCATATCTATCATCTGTCTGTTAGCTGTCTCTTTCCTTCCTACTTTCCTTTTTTCCTTCCTTTTATTCTTCCTTCCTTTCTTCTTTCCTTCTTTCCTTCCTTCCTTCCTTCCTTCATTCCTTCCTTCCTTCCTTCCTGCCTGCCTGCCTTAGAAAGCCACAAATTAACGTTATCAATGTTGTCTTGTATTTTTATTTATTTTGTTAAACATTTCCCAATTACAATTTCATCTGTTTCAGGTCAGATTAAAATAAAGTTTTGCTGGCTACTTACCAACCACAAGCTTCTAGTCTGACACCCCGGAACCGTTCCATACATCCCCAAACAATTAGTTCAGTACTCTAGGAATCCTAGGATTATGTCAGGAGTACATGCTTACTAATTAACTTATTTTCCCTGTAATGGAGAAACTAGCCAATGTGAATTTGCCTTTCATTGTGCATTGTTTAATATTTCCTGCCTGGTTCTAATTCAGTACAGGAAGGTTTGGTGAGGCTGCTTCTAACCACGAATAACTGAGGGCCTAGGTCTGTGGAGATGAAGATTCTTCCAACTGGACAACAAGCCAGAATTGAGGAAAGGCACAAAAGGTTCCAGGATTCCTTTACTAATTCTCTTCCGTGAAGGTATTGGCAAGATCTTGTGAACCCCCGGGGAAGAGAGGAGAGGGAACACTTGCCTTATCTCCTCACTTGGCACCCGTGGGTCAGTGAATATATGGTGCTTCTATTTCTTTTTTTGTATTTATTCTTTTTTTTTGGAGAGGGGAAAGCAAGGCAATTGGGGTTAAGTGACTTGCCCAAGGTCACAGCTAGTAAGTGTGTCAAGTGTTTGAGACCGAATTTGAACTCAGGTCTTCCTGACTCCAGGGCCAGTGCTCTATTCACTGCACCACCTAGCCTCCCCTTATTCTTTCTTAATATGAGGTAAATGAGTATCTGGAGATCGCTTCCAAAAGTCAGAAGGGAAGTCAGAAGTACCCTCAGTAATCAGGGATGAACAAAAACCACCAGAAATAGTAGCACAGGCAGTGAAAGAGTTGAGTGACCTGCTCACTCAGCCCAGCGGAAGATTGACTCACGAACTGAGATAATTTATTTTCCAAGGAGCTAGTCCATCTGAGTTTAACAGGGTTGGTATCTATTAGGAGCTTAATAAATGCTTATTAACTTGAACAACGAAGTGACTTTTCTGTTTCCAACTCCTTGACCCAAAACAAACTTGATGGGAACCTCACTAACTAAAGGAGAAGAGGACTCCCAGAACCAAGAGCCCCACATGTTCCCTCCATGTGGACTTCATTATAATGTTACTTTAAGTTCATGCCCACTCTTCACCTGCATGGATTCTGTGAATAGGAGTTGGAAGAGTGAAACTGGAACCCCAGCTTGGGGCAAATGTTTTTGTAACGTCAGTCCTTGCCCTACCTTCTCAGTAAATTCCCTTTTGTAAAAGCTAATTGATTCCAACCAGCTGATCAATATTGGAGAGAGCACACTGAAACAACACTAGCGACCCTTTCCCTTCAAAGTTATGTGATGATAGAATTCTGAAGGTAGAAGTATTCAGCAGATCTTAGGAATTCCAAATTTCCAGTATAAGTGGGCACTGGGAGAGTGAGTCCAAAGAGGGAGCTACACTCCCATATAAGACCTGGTCTTTCCTTGTAACAACTGAGGGCCACATTTAGCCATTCAGCTGCTCTGTGGTGTTTATGGTCTCAAAAAAGTCCTGGCCCTACCTCAGACTGCTTAATGGTATTATCCCATGATCCAGGACACATGAAAGACACAGTTTCCCCCTTCTAAAATGGAACCCTCCACTGACAAGGCTGTTGTTTCCTTTCTAAGCTCCATTGATAGAGTGAGTGTTCTAAGTTTGTCCCATCTATTATAATTGCATATTAGTACATAAATAATGTGACTGGGCAACCATAATATTCTAAGAGTCCCCATGGCTACCTTGGGAGTAGCCTAAGACAAGGCTTCACATCAGGTCTATTACAATCAGTTAATAAACACTATCTTTTGTCATCTCAAGTCCACTGCTCTAACCTAAAAGAGTTAAAGAGACAATGTCCTAATAGGTTCTTAACGTTTTTTGTGTGTCAAGTACTTACCTCCTTGGCACTCTACTGAAGCCTATAGACACCTCAGAATAATATTTATAATTGTATAAAATAAAATACAAAGGATGACAAAGGAAATCAATTATATTAAATACAGTTATCAAAATTTTTCTTAAACTAATTTCATGGACTCCAAGTTAAGAACTACTATTTTAAAAGAATCTGATCTATAAGTATTATATAGTTTACATATATTTAGAATATTTATGCCCTGCCCTCAGATACCTTCTATTCTAATATCAAAATACAAAAGATTGCTAAAAAGAGAACTAATAATTTTTTATGCCTCAAAAAGTAGAGGTGAAATGAGGTGAAATTCATTCATCAATGAGGTGAAATTCAAATTCAAATTCTCACTAATAGGAAAGAACTGGTTGCTGGTGTGGAAATGATGGAAACTTGGGAAATAAATGACCACTCTTTTCTAGAGGATGTGATAGAAAATAAGAGGAAAGATGGGCATAATCAGATGTGCACTCTGATTTGGGGAAAGATTACAAAGGAGATCAGAGGAAAGATATGCTGGATCCCCGATATAAAATTCTACTGAGGATGTCAAACTAAGAGGTATGGGAAACTCTGAAAAATGGAATTTTGAAGACACAAAAGGAATCCATAGAAATGAGGTAGGAAAACAGAAGCTCCCTGGACATACAAATGTGAATGCATAGGGAACTCACCAACTTGAATTTTTTTAAGATGTTTTTTAAGCAGATAGAAGGAAAGGAAGGTAACAGAAACTGAATATTAGTAATGATCAGATCTTGTAAAAACTAGTGCCAAAACTAAGCAGTTGTCTGGGCCAAAGATAAATAAGATGGGGCTATCTTGAGGAAAAGAGGACATCCCAGAGAAGGGAAAGGAATCCTACTTGGGAGAATTGGGTAATGATAAATGATGACAGAACAGGTAAAGGTAATGAGTTCATTTATTATTACCATTTTCTCTGCCAAGAAGAATGGCCATTCTACTGGAAATGAGAAAATTAAAATGGTTAATAGTGTGTTGATACCCAGAAGTAAAGAATCATCAGAGAACACCCAGTGAACCTTGATGAATTTCAATTGACCTAGATTAACTATTGAAAGTTATTCAGGTACTGAAAGTTATTGAAAGAACAGGTGATTGGTAAATGGTAAATCACACAGAATGTGATTGGTAAACCACCAAACAGTGAGTCCGTGGAAAACAGGAGTGGTATCACCAGAAGGGAGAAGAACAAATATGCAAATTCTCAAAAAAGAAGAAAAATAATAAAAGAAAACAGTCCACACACTATAAGAAATGAATTTGATTTTAGTTCCTGAGAAACGAATCATTAAGTGGGGGTGAGTGAACATCTAAAACAGAGGAAGCAACGAGCCAATATGTTCCATGAGCAGGTTATATCTGAGTCACTTTTTTTCCCTTTTTGACACCATTACTAAAATTAAAGATCAGGGAAACAGTGATATAGTTTGCCTGGATTTTAGCAAAGTGTTGGATAAACTATTCTTTTGGAAAAGATGGAAATATGTGGTCTAGATGGATTTGGAACAAATGGATTAACTAGACTTAGGGAGTCGTCTAGCACAAATCTAATGCTGCTTCTACAGTGCCTCCCATGTCTATTAGTCTGTCTGAAAAAGATCCTATGGGTTTCAGTGGACTGAAAGTCTACTCAATGAAGGAGCAGTGGAATTCGACAGCTAAAAAAACAAAGCTAATGTGAGCTTGGGCTACATTAAGAAAGGCATAGCTTTCAGAAATAAGGAGGTGATCACCCTTATGTAGTCTATCCTAGTCAGACCTCATTTGGAGGTTTTGTGTTCAGTTCTGGATGGCACAATTTGAGAACATTGACAAACTGAATGTGTCCAGAGGAAGGAAAATAATATAGTAAAGGACCTTGAGTTCATGTTATATGAGGTTTGGTTGAAAAAATTTGAGATATTTGGCATGGAGAAGAGAAGGTTCAAAGGAGGTGAGAGGATATAGTTTCAAAAGCATCTGAAGAAATGTAATGTATAAGAAGGACTAACATGTTCTATCTAGCCCCACAGGGGTAGAAGCAGTCTCAAAGGGTGGAAGTTGCAAAGAGGTCAATTTAAGCTTAATATCAGGAAAAACTTCTTAACAATTAAAATTGTCTGGCACATGGGTTAGAGTCCCAAGCCTGGAGTCAGGAGGACCTGAGTTCAAATCTGGCCTCAGACACTTATTATATGACTCTTGCCAAGTCACTTAACCCTGTTTGCTTCAGTTTCCTCATCTGTAAAATGAGCTAGAGAAGGAAATGGCAAACCACTCCAGTATCTTTGCAAAGAAAACCCTAAATAGTGTCACAGAGAGTCAGACATGACTGAAATAACTCAACAATGACAAAAACAGTGGAATCAGTGGCCACAGGAGGTAGTAGATTCCTCCTAATTGAAGATCTTCAAGTAGCTTCC
Organism: Gymnobelideus leadbeateri; assembly: GCA_011680675.1. Lineage (NCBI taxonomy): Eukaryota > Metazoa > Chordata > Mammalia > Diprotodontia > Petauridae > Gymnobelideus > Gymnobelideus leadbeateri. The sequence goes on from WOXC01009159.1 coordinate 350,413, forward strand.
AGAGGACCATTTGTTAGGTAGGTTATAGTGAAGATTCCTTTCAGAATGGGCTGAACTAGATGCCCAACTGAGGTCCCTTCTAAATCTAAAATTCTGTGAAAGGTATAAAGGGCAAGAGAAAGGAAGAAAGAAGAGAAATTATTTGGAAAAAAATATGGTGTGTTGGAAAGAATGCTAGACTTCAAATTATGAAAAAATAAGGACTGATTTACACCTTTATCACTCTCTAGTCATGTGACCACAGACAAGTTATATCAGTTTGAGTTGCCTTATTGGGAAAATAAGAATAATAATACTGCAGTGATTATTTCATAAGGTTATTCTAAAAATCAGATCAAGACTCACAATGTAAAATACCTCACAAACTTCAAAATGCTATACAAATATCAGTTATTATTTTTCATCTCTAAAAGAATGCTTGTCATATATGGGGTTGCTGATTGACTTACCATGTACTATTTATCTTTTAATGTATTTGTCATATCTTTCTAGCTAGACTTTAAATCTTTCAATGACAGGAGTCATATCTTTTCCCTTCTTGTATTTCCAGATGGTGTTATAGTAATCTACACATATAGACATAAACACATTCTTGTTTTTGCACTTTCTAGAGAAGCTTAACAGGAGCAAAAGTCATTACTACAATGAAGAAACCAAAAGAGTCCAAACATTGTCTTAACAACAATCAAAAAAAATATCCCCATGCCAAGTGGAAAAAAAAATGGCAGCCAAGTGTTACAGGGGTTAAGGGTGCCTTAGAAAAAGTCATGGACAGTATTTTTAACTTAAAAACTCTAATTGTTAAGATTTTTCTAACACACGGTTAAAATTAACCTCTTTGCAACTTCTGCCCATTATTCCTGGTTCTATCATGCCACTGGACCCAGATGGCTCTGGAGGAGAAAGTGAGGTTGGTGACCTTGCACAGACCTCCTTCCCTCAAATCAAAGTCAACTGCAAGTCATGTCATAATTTTCCTGATGTCATGGTCCTCTTTTAAAACAAAGGACAAACAAAATTTGTGAGTAGCCTGAGCTGCCTGAATGGGGACCCAGCCAGTTGGGTAACTCAGCTTGACCTCTCTCTCTCCTACTTCTCTCCAAAGGAAGGTAAATTTTGATGGCTGTAAGCTCTCCAGTCAACTTGGGGTTTACTGCCTAGATTTGTTCTTTCCTTCTTTCCTTGCTTCCTTGCTTCCTTCCTTCCTTCTTCCCTTCCTTTCTTTCATCTAGCCCATTCCACTATGAAGCTCATAGATTGGACCACAATATGTCCTTGCCCAAAATCCACTTAATGGCTATATTTTGGGCCCTCCAGGCCCAGAGTAAATATCAAAGGTTTCTCTTTTCACTGGCAACCCTGAAGGTCTTCCTCTCCCAGTTTGATTTTTTCCTTTTTTCTAATTAAAGGGACTATTCCTTGACTCACTTCTTAAAGAGACCTATTCACTGAATGGGTGTTAGCTCGTGAGAACCTGAAAAGGCCTTAGCCTAAAAGGGCCATGCTCTCTGATTGTATCCTGGGCCATCTCCAGTCATCCTGATGAATATCTGGCCACTGGACCTAGATGGCTCTGGAAGAGAAAATGAGGCTGGTGACCTTGCACAGGGCTCCTTCACTCAAATCAAAGTTCACTGCAAGTCATGTCATAATTTCCCTGATGTCACAGGCCTCTTCAAAAATGAAGGACAAACATAACAACTGTTTGGGGGCAATAAAATAAGTTTAATATTTCATCCATATGACAGCCTTTTAATACTTACAGCTAGCCATCGTGTCAAGTCAAGTTGACAAGCATTTATTGAGCCCCTGCTATGTGCCAAGCACTGTGTTAAGCATTGGGAATAGAAAGAAAAGCAAAAAATAATAGTCCCTGGCCCCTCAATGAGTTCACAGTCTAATGGAGGAAAAAAAATGCAAACAACCTTGTACAAACAAGAAATATGCAGAATAAATTGGAGATGATCTTAGAGGGAAGGCACTAAGATTAAGGTGAGTACAGAAGGTAGGATTTTGCCTGGTATTTGAAGGAAGTCAGAGAAATAAAGATGAGGAGGGAGAGAATTCCTAGCATGAGGAATAGTCCATGGGCACACATTCTAAGTCTCTTCTTCAAGGCAAAAGTGCCTGTTTCCTTCAACAAAAACATGCTTAGCATAGTGTCAAGTCCTCTTAGCATGCTGGTTGTCATTTTCTTAGTACACTCCAGCATGTCAATGCCTACATAGTATAATGGATAAAGTGCTAGAATCAGAGTCAGGAAGGCCTGGGTTCAAATTCTACCACAAATACGTATTAGTTGATATTTATTGGTTGTATGATGATGGGCAAGTCATTTCTCCCTTTGCTTCAGTTTCTTTGATTATAAAAGAAGGAATTTAACTTGATGACTTCTAAACTCCCTTCCAGATCTAAATCTATGATTCTATGATCCCATGTAGCCACCCACCAGGATGCCAGGACCTAACCAACACAGGCAACTTTCTATTTACTCCACTATCAAATGTATATCTTTGCCCCATTCTGACTTCCCAACTCTCTCAGGGAACAGTAATCAAATTAATAATACATTTTTACTGGGAAAGATATAATGATATGCTATCTTATAGCTCTACTTACAAGCCCTGTGACTACCTAGGCCCAATTTCCCTTCCCCTGGCTCACACTTCTTAATATATATTGTTTCCCGTAGTAGAATATAAACTCCCAGAGGGCAGTGACTATGTCAGTATCTCACACAATGCCCATCCCATAGTAGGTGCTTAATAAGTTCTTGTTGGCTGATTGGTTAACTGAAAGAGATTGGTCTAGCCATCCACTAAACAAATAAAATGGATTAAGAATCATCAAATATGAGATGTAGGCAGACAACCCACCTGATTAGTTCATTAATATGTATAGGTTGGCCAAGCACTATAGCCAATTAATGAACTAGAACTGAATAGGAGATTAAGCTGAATCACATTTGGGATCTTTTTAACATCCATATTTTCCAAGTGATGGTATATAGCTGCAAATTGTGAACCCCAAACAAGAAACCCGTTACATTTTTGTACATGGAAAGATACACAGTGGTCCACCATGTTGCCCACAGCGACTTGTAATTGAAAATAATAGTTAGCATTTATATAGTGCTTTAAGGTTGGTGAAGAATTTAGAATTACTATTTTATTTCATCTTTACAACAATTTTGAGAGATGGCATTATTCTTATCCTCATATTACAGCAGAAGAAATGGAGAAAGACAGGCTGTTAAGACTTGCTCAGGATCGAACCACTAGTAAAGTGTCTGGGGCTGGACTTGAACCCAGATCTTTCTTACTCCAGGTCCGTTACAGTGTCCACTGCATTATCCAGATTCCCCTGATGCCACAGGAGAAATGGCATAAAAGATATCATTGAGCACGTGTACATCTAAAAAAGGAAATGACCCAGTCATGGCATGAGAATGAGAGACAACAGATGGACAGCCCGAGTACTGTCCCTGAAATTACCAGAAGACCTTCAGAATGATGGGTAAAAATCCTCTATGGAGAACATATGGGAAAGCACAGATAAGAATAACATACAATAAGAAAATAGCGAGCATTTACATAGTACTTAAAGTCTGCAAAGTGCTTTACCAATATCTCATTTTGTCCTTATAACAACACTGAGAAGTAGATGCTTATTAATCTTCCCATTTTTACAGATGAGTAAACTGAAGCAAACAGGTTGAATGGACTTGCCCAAATTCACGGTTAATAAGTGTCTGAGGCTGGATTTGAACTCAGGCCTTCATGACTCTACTTCCTGACTTTAGCTCTCTATCCACTGTGCTCCTAAATTGCCTCTGAAGAAAGCATGGTGGAATTTCCATCTGTGACAGTAGAGGGCATACCCACAGTGATGAAGACACAGATCCCAAGTATCAAAATTAATGACCTAACCTAGGGTCCCCCCCCCAAAAAAAAAACTACCCTTCTTTCAGATTGGGGGTGGTGGAGAGGGTAAGTAGTACAGAAATGGCATGTACCCTTAAATACCAGCTCTTGAGTATATGAACCCCTCCCAAAATGACCTTTATACATGCCAAAGTATCCCCATTTGGGGTATGGCTATCTGGCCACAACCTAAGTGGAGTACAGTGTCAAGGCTGATTTGTTGGAAAAATTCACCCTTCTTTAAGAGGCTGCATTTGTCATTGCTAATACAGAGAAGTGCTAACACAGATTTGCTCCTCTGAAAAAGGATATAGCAGAGGACATTCCCCCTTGTGATGGGACAGCTGAAGAGGTATAATTTAACAGCTCTCAGAGGCCCCGTCACCGTGGTGATTGAGGTGGACAGGAGGTATGGAAATGGCCAAGTCCTATAAAGGACACAAACAGGTGGAAGTTTGTGCTGGGGGGTGGGCCGAGGGCCGGGGGATACAAAAAGGAGAAGGCCAGCCTTTTCAGGACATAGACCAGGAGATGGGAGGGAGAGACAGAGCCCCAGGGACAGGCATCCCTGACAGTACTGAGGCAAAGAAAGCAGAGAGAAGAGAGAGGAGTTGGAGATCCAGAGTTAGATGAAAGCTAGAGAGAGAGAAAGAAGGCAAATTTATGGGAGAATTTAAGAGAGCTATTCAGGTAAAGACAATGACAGACTTGTGATTTGTCAGTATAGGACTAGAAAGATAATGGCAAAAAACACAAAAGAAAGGCAGGAAGAAAGAAAGGAGGAGAAGCAGAGTGGGGAAGAACCAAGAGATGAGAAGTCACAATTATACAGCTAATACTCAAGCTATCTTGTAAAAGATGTTGATAAATAAGTATGGCTGCTACGGGTCTAAACCCTTAGGAAAAATGTCCGGTGGGGTAGCAAAAAAATTCTGCTTCTCCAGGAGGGAAAGATCAAATCAGAATGGCAGATAGACTGAGGCAGGCAAGGAAATCTAAGCAGCTAACTACCAAAGTCAAAATGGGAGGGGGGGCGTGGAATGTAGGAGATAGAAAAGGTGAGAAATAGGAGGGGGAAAACCCAAAGGAGAGACTGGCCCAGAAACCTTTTTAACTTTCTGCAAGAATCTTCAAGGCCCCCAAACTAGGCCAATTCGCTGACTGACATTTCTGAGCTCACCAGCTGCCGTTTCCTTGAGAGAATTCTGACGAGAAGGCAGCAGAATCCAAGCCAACACGGCCAGCTCTGAAAAAAATAAATAAATAACACCCCTTCCCTGAAAATCACAACCCAGACACCTCGATGGGGGTCTGAGCCCTTCCAGGGGGAAAATGCACAGAGAGAAAGAAGATCCCGGCAACTTCTCCCCAGGTAATTTCTTGAGCTTTCCCCATGTGCTCTTCTCTTCTCTAATTATCCTCTAGCAGTTCCTTCCTTTGCCCATCTGTCTTTCCTTTCCTTTCCTTTCCTTTCCTTTTTTGATTTTGTTTTGTTTTGTTTTTGTTTTTCCAAGCCCTGAGGTGATCTGCTATTCTCATCTGAAATCAGAGAGGCCCTGTCTATAGCAGCAGGTGAAACACCATGTTCTCAATCTCTCTCTATATGGAAAGGGGAAGGGAGAGTGAGGTTGCTGACTTAGTCAAAAGTGGTTACCATGATTAGGATGGCTTGGCTGAGTCAAGTTCTCCCTCTCAGAGCTGGGAAAGGGGAAATAACCCCCCCCCAAAAAAAAACACTTTGGCCCTACGACGACAATGGGTGCAAATGCATTAATTGTTTGTGACAAAATAGAAAATGTTCAAAGATTTGGGGGAAGGTGGGTGGAGAGATTAATAGCTACAAGGAATCAGGGGAGGTACCTTTAAACTGAATTAAGAAGCAAGGGAGAGAGAGATCTTGTAGTGGTAATGATCCTGAGTCTCTGGAGACTTATTCTATTTCTTTTTCTTGAGTTTATCAGGAGGAGCTAAGAAGGGGGGACAATTGGAATGAGATAGAGGGAGGGTTGGGCAATGCAGTTAAAAAGGGGTGAAATTATTTTATCTGTACAGTTTTAAGAAACCTTTTTAAAAATTGGCCTCATCAGACAGCTGACAACTTATATGATTCTCAAAGAAAGCAAGGTGTCATGGAAAGAGGGCCAACTTTGGAGTCAAGAAGATCATTGGGCCTCTGGAATAATGTAAGGGAGTGAGCAGACTAAGGGCAAATTCCATAAATTCTCAGTAACTCCAGGCAACTCTAAGACTGTAAATTATAGGTGAGTCATCCATCTGCATTTGCAGGAGTTACCACATCACAATTCCCTCCCCAGATGGGTCCAAACCAAAAATCAGAAGACTGGCTTATGTATGTAAAGCAGTGTACACTATTGGAGAAAGAATAAGGCTAGGAAGGGAGATGAGGCCCTCCCTTTAGTAAAGATATAGAAAATGGAGCTTACCCAGCTTGTGTAATGTCACCTCTGTGTAATAAAGCAGAGATAAAGCCTGAAAAATAATCCCAGGGCTCAGATTCACCTGGTCATCCCTTTTTAATTTTATCCTAGAGCAATGATTTCACCAGTATAGGGAACTCGAGTGAAGCAATTCCTTCTACTGATACCGATTAGTAAAGTTACGTAACTTGCCATGGGTCACACAGCCCATGGGCGTCAGAGGTAGGATTTGAGTCCAAATGTTCCTGACTCCAAGACTGGCTTTCTATCCACTATAGCAGGCTGTTTACCCCAAAGTTTTTATTAAATATGGGACAAGACCCTACCTGGTCTAATCAAGTGATGACTGGGGATCAAGATGCCATGTGTTTAGGCTCAAGAGGACTTGTGACTTATTGTATGACCTTGAACATGCCTCTGTCTTGTCCTTTGCACTCTACAGGAGGATAAAACCTGAAAGGTAGACTGTCTTTTTATTCAAAGGTTCAAAGTATTTAACATTTGATATGTTGCCTGTTGTTTAAAATGCTTAATAGTTGATGGGGACAGGGTTGGTAGAGGGGGTAGAGGCATGTCTTCAATGACAGTGAAAACTGATATTATACCCATTTAACAGGGAAACTAAGGGAAGGTGAAGTGAATTTTTCTAAGATCAGGGTTGGTTATATAGCTGACACTGGAACACAATTCTCCTGATTCCCAGTGAGTCACTTTTTTCCCTTGGACAAGACACAATCCTTACTCTCTAGCTAATTGAATCATAAGCATAGAACTAGAAGAGACCATTTGGTCCAAATCCTTCATTTTAAATGAGAAAATTGAGGCCCAGGGAGGTTTTGACTTGCCCAAGGTCTGAGGTCCTCTAACATCAAAACCAGTGTTCTTTCTATTCCACTGCACTGCCTTACATTCAGAAGATGGGGAGTGAGGAAAGAGGAGGAGAAATAAGACAATGTCACATAAAAAGCCATAGTTTTGAAAATGTTGGTATAATCTTACTGCAAAGACACTTTTTCAGTGCATCTGACAAGACATTATGGACCAGAAAACCGATCATTTTTTTATATACTCTAAAGGGAAACACTGGGCCTTAATTTACCTCTCTCCTATACCAAACCATGGGTGCTACTTTAGCTTGTGATTTGGGGAAGGGAATGCTAGCCAAAGGAATCTATCTCTAAAGGTGTGCAATGCCCAGAAGTCCAAATACTCAGTAATCGCTTCATTGGTGGTTAAACGTGTATATCTCTACCCTTCTTGGTGTATCAGTTTGTGCTGTTATTGGCAGGACGGCCTATAGCCACACTCTTAGATATAGATAACAACCTCCCTGCTTCCCTCTGATTTTTTTATTCCTCTTCCCTACTCCTTTCCTGTCCCCCTACCCTCCACTTCTAGGAATATCAAGGCATCAGTGCCAGAGCTGTCTCTGGAAATTCTAAGAATAAGAATTATCTCATGGGTAACATGAGTTTAGAAAAGTGTGACTCCCTGAGCCAAGAACTGGCAGGCCTCAGTTCTCTCTCCGTACTCATTTTTTTCTGGGCTGAGTGGCTCTAGCCTTATATAGTGAATAGGGAAGGGGAGAGATACAAGCTCAATTTGGAGTCAGAGGACCCAGGTTCAAATCCCACTGGTTGTGTGGCCTGACTTGAAACAAGTCCTTTAATGATCTTGGACCTCAGTTAACTCATAGGTAAAATTAAAGGGGTTAGACTAAATGGCTGCTCTGTCCCCTTCTCATTCTAAATCTGTGATCCTATCATCTCTAGTCCTATTGCTTTCTATTTCCCAGGAAGATGGGAAGCAATTGACATTTACTTCAAGTATAGCGGATATACAAGAAACTTTTTCTACTATGGATTTGTTTAATATTAATAGAAATCCTCTTTTCCTTCCCTCCAACCCCCATTTTCTAGTCCATCTTTTATCAAAATGTGTCCATTCAAGAAGCTCTTTTTATCCAACCTAACTCCCTAAAATCGCAGCATGTTAGAGAAAGTCACCGTGGTGATTCTCTAGTCATAGGGGAGGGCAGAGATCTGGAACTGGAAGGAATCTCAGAAGTAGGCTAGTCCAACCTCGTCATTTGTTAAAATGTAGAAACTGAGACCCAGAAAGGGCAAGCAATTTATCTGGGCACAGTAAGTGGTACAACTTGATTTTGAATCCAGAGTCTCTAATGCTAGAGCCAGTGCTCCTTCCATTGTACAACATAGCCCAACCTCACCATTTCGCAGGTAAGGAAACTGAGGCCCAGAAAAGTTTGATTATTTGTCTAAGGTCACATAATGAATCAGCAATAGGACCAGGATGACAATTGCCAGGTCTGATTGCCAACCCAGGGCTCTCCTGTTACAATTCTAAAAGTCAGGGAATCCTTTCTGATTTTCCTGTGATTAGTATTTCCAGATTATTCTAATTTGGACCACTAATTTACCTCCTTGTTCTCCCCAAACCCTGAGAGCCTCATTTAGGTCAGGGACATTCTGTTGCTCTCTAATATCCTGCCCCACCTACAACCTTCTTGAGCTGGGAAGCAGGTGCAGGCTGACGGGTGATGACAGATGTCACCACCCCAAATCACTTCTAACAAAGATGGCGCACCACCTCCTTGGCAGGACGGTGGTTTCCACCAGTTGCTTAAGGATTGCCCTAGTCTAGAAAGCCCATGAACACTTAAAAAACAAGGTGGAGGGAGAAAGATTCACGTTCATTGACTATCAAATAGCAGCACTTTCTGGCTCAGTCCCAGGAAAGATATGGTCATATACCAAGATGTTGTTGTCCTCTGGATGCCTTTGAAGGGAGGACATGGAAATACAAGTGGCTTCCTAGTATGTTTGCTGGCGTGCTGGTCAGCTGACCTTAAGCCCCAGATGAATAGGACATTTTACTGCAATGAATTCTAAGGAAGTTATTCTTCTATGGAAGGTCACCAAAAGACCCAGCAATAAAGATGCCAATGCCTCACCTCATTATCCCCTAGAACAACCCCAGAGATGAAGAAATGTATTCTTCAGAGCAAGAGTTTACATTTAAGTTATGTATCACCACAGATATAGCACTAGACCTGGAACCAGGAAGACTTGAGTTCAAATTTAGCCTCAGTCACTTACCATCTGTGTGACCCTGTGCAAGTCACTTAACCTCTCTTATTCTCCTTACCTGTATAATAGGGATAATAATAGCACCTGCCTCCCGGGGATATTATGAAGATAAAATGAGACAACATGGAAAGCGCATTGCAAATGTCAAAGTGATATATAAATGCTAGTTATTGTTATTATTGTTATTATGAGAGAAGGCATGGCCAAGTCCCAGCTCCGATGATTTTCTAAGCTGCTTCAGGAAGTTTTTAACAAGTTTTGGGATGTAATATGTGACTATAAGATAGTTAAGTGAATGATAAAGAAAAAGGAGAACTAGGCTATATTTCATTAGAAATTCAGAAAGCAGGGGTGGCTAAGTGGCACAGTGGGTAGAGCGTCAGCCCTGGAGTCAGAAGGACCTGAGTTCGGATCCAGCCTCAGACACTTAACACACACACAAACAAAAACTTAGCCGTGTGACCTTGGGCAAGTTACTTAACCCCAACTGACCTTCAAAAAGCAAAAAAAAAAAATTCAGAAAGCCAGAAATCTAGATTTCTCCTGAAAAAAAAAAAAAAGATCTTTGGCCACACAAGTCACTTCTTGTGATTCAGTGGAAATTAAGCTCCTTTAGTATACTAACTACTGTAATAGCTAACATCTACATAATATGTATTCTGTTTACAATTACTACAGTTTACAATTATTATCCCATTTATTGCTCAAAATAATCCTGGGAGGTAGGTGTTATTAAGATCCCCATTTTAAAGGTGGGGAAACAGGCAAATAGAGGTTAAGTGACATGCCCAGGGTCACACAGCTAGTAAGTGTCTGAGTACAGATTTAAATTCAGGTCTTCTTGACTCCAGGCCCAGCTCTCTATCCACTTCACCACCTAGCTGCCCACTGTCAAGGTCATCCTCAAGTTCATTTTGAGGAAGTACATTTGGGTGAGTAAGGAGCATTTCTCAAGAGAGTCCTACCACCTACACCAGATAAAGGTACTAATTCTGAGATTTGAGACACTTATAGAATCACAGCATGTCAAAGCTAAAAGTGGTCTAGGAAGCCAATTAATCTAATGCCTTCATTTAGCAGAGAGGAATCAGAAATTCATAGATGTTAAATGACTCTTCCAAGTGGGTTTAAAGCCAATAACTCGGTAACTTCCAGGCCAAGGCACCGATACCATTTCCTAGCACTTAGCACTGTGTTTGGCATACAATAAGTGCTTAATAAGGACTTTTCATTCATTCATTCATAAGACTATAGCTTTAGAGCTGCAAGGAGGGACCTTATAGACCATCAATAGTCCAATTCTAAATCTAGAAAGGCTAAACAAAATGGTATACAAATTTGAACCCAGGACCTCTGACTCCAAATCCAGGACATTTTCCTACTGCAACATAATGTCTTCTCTATATTAGTGGAGAATTAGCAATAATTTCTGGCAAGGGACTAGACTGAAGTTTTCCTGTGCTGGGCAAAAATTTTCTTAGCTGATGATACATAATTAAGAATATAAACTACACGGGGTGGCTAGGTGGCGCAGTGAGTAAGAGCACCGGCCTCGGAGTTGGGATGACCCGAGATAGAATCCGGCCTCAGAAAATGAGCACCCACACACAAATAATGACTAGCCGTGTAACCTTGAGCAAGTTACTTAACCCCAATTGCTTAAAAAAAAAAAAAGAATATAAACTACAGTGTAGCCACATGCCACCATACACCTCATACCTGAATACTGATAACCCTCTCCTCAGCTAGCAGTTTGAAATCATTTAATATTGCTAACCTGTCTCTCTACCTCTTCATCATATATGCAAAAATATTCTATTGCATTTTGCTCAGCCATCTACTGAGTTACTGGATTTATTTATTTATGGCTCTTTCTCCTCTTTAAAATTTGGATCTGTTTGCTATTTTCCTACTTCACTCCTCCTAACCCCTCCATTTCTTTTATATTTGGTTCTCCTCTTTCTCTAATTCTCAGTAGTAAAATGCTTCGTGGTCTACTGGGGATAGAAAACAAAGAAAAGTTCATTTTAATGTAATAAGAAAGAGAAACAAACTGGACCCATATTTCCTCATTGTGGTTTTAATGCCCAATGAAAAACACAGAATATATTCTTTTATTGCTGGAAATCCCAGCAGTTGGACTTTATTATGGAAGTCTCTATCATACGACACAATTTTATTGGAATTGGGGCTCAATAATGCACATTCCTTCTATACTCGTGTCTTCTGCCAAAGATTATCCCATACTTTTAGAAGTAACAAGCCTACTTAAAAAAGAGAAAACGAATTAAATTTTGGGTGGAATATTAAAAATACAATTTTTAAGAACTCTTAGAATCCTTGGAAACACCCGAAATTAATAATATCACTAATTTCAAATTATCTCACCTCAAAGCAGTTTTTGTGCAGGAAGGAAATAAACATTTATTAAGTACCAGGCACCACGTTAAAGACTTTTAGAAATAGTAACTCAAGGGGTGGCTAGGTGGCGCAGTGAGTGGAGCGCCGGCCTCGGAGTTGGGATGACCCGAGATCAAATCCAGCCTCAGAAAATGAGCACCCACGCAATAATAATGACTAGCCATGTAACCTTGAGCAAGTTACTTAACCCCAATTGCTTAAAAAAAAAAAAAAAGAAATAGTAACTCATTTGGTCCTCAATCCCAGAAAGTGGATACTGTTATTATCCCCTTCTTACAGTTAAGCAAACTGAAGGAAACAAAAGTTAAGTTGTCCAATGTTACAGAGCTAATCAGTATCAAAAGTTGAATCTGAACTCATCTTCTTGACTCCAGAACAAGCCTTCAATCCACTGTGCCACCTAGCTACCCCTAGTAGAAATAGCAGGCATTGCCCAAGGTCACACAGCTGGTAAGTGTCTGAGGTAAGATTTGTACTCAGAATTTTCTAGCTCTGGGCTCGTCAGTGCCTACAATACCATCTAGCTTTCTTGGAAACTCCTTCCCTCCTTCTACCAATACAACTATGGTTCAACTCCTCTACTCAGAATTGCCGTAGGCACTGAGAAGTTAAGTGACTGGGTCATGGTCTCACAGTTTGCATGTGTCTGAGACAGGACTTGGACCTAGCTCTTTTTTTTTGTTTGTTTGTTTTTGGGGTGGACAATTGGGGTTAAGTAACTTGCCCAAGGTCACACAGCTAGGTTTTTGTTTGTGTGTAAGTGTCTGAGGCCAGATCTGAACCCAGGTCCTTATGACTCCAGGTCCAGCGCTCTACTCACGGACCACCTAGCCACCCCCTGACCTAGCTCTTCTTAACTCCAGGACTGACTTTCTATCTATTGTGCCTCTCCTTACTTACAAAAAATTTTGTTTTTAATTTTTAATGATACCTTTTCTCTTGGAATCATTTTCATTTCCAAATATTACTTCTCCTATTCAATGAGCAATCTTTTGTAACAAAATAGAGGGGGGAAAGTTGAGCAAAACTAACCAATATATCAACCAAGTTTGTACAGATACACACACACAGATAGATAGATAGATAGATAGATAGATAGATAGATAGATAGATAGATAGATAGATAGACAGATAAATAGATATGAAACATAAAGCACATTCTAGGAACATTAGTGATCTAGGTTATCCTTGGAGAAGCTAGGTGGTATGGTGGATAGACCACTGGCCTTACAATCAGGAAGACTCATTTTCCTGAGTTCAAATCCAGTCTCAGACATTTTTTAGGTATGTGACCCGGGGCAAGTCACTTAACCCTGTTTGTCTCAGTTTCCTCATCTGTAAAATGAGCTGAAGAAGGAAATAGCAAAACACTCCAAGAAAACCCCAAATGAGGTCACAAAGTGTCAGACAAAACAATCCAACAACAATAAACTTATCCTGGGACAGTGGTCTCCATCCCACAGGTCAATGAAGGAAAAGAGGGGAAAAGTCTATCTTTTGTTGTTATTTAGATACTTCTTATTTCTCTCTTCTCACTCTCCTGGTTCTGAATGTTTTTCAATTGGAGTTCCTTATTAGGGCCAACAGAGATGCTACCATGAAAATTCAAAGTCTTTCTGAACTCTGGTCAGATTCAGACTCTGGAGAAATTATTCAAGAAGGAAAAGAATCCGTTTTCATTAAGGCTACAAGTGTCGCTTTGAATTGATACGGTTCCTTTCCTCCGTGAAACTCAAAACCCTTCACATATGTTACCCCTTTATCTCTTTAATCTTCAGCTCCCACCCCCTACCAGAAGGGCTAGATACAATTACAGGACTACCATTTACAGAGAGCAGGCAAAGGCTCTGGGGCACGAATAAGAAGCGGAAAGGTCAAGTGATTTATCCAATGTCACAAAGGGAACAAGTGGCAGGTGGAGATCATTGCATGATGGGATCATAGATTTAGAATTACAAGGAACCTAAAGGCATCATGCAAGCTTCTTGTTTTACAGAGAAGAAAACAGAGGCCCAGAGAAGATGCCCACACTCCAGTATTCTTTTTTTTTTTTTTTTGGAGAGGGAAGGCGGGGCAATTGGGGTTAAGTGACTTGCCCAAGGTCACACAGCTAGTTTTGTGTTAAGTGTCTGAGGCTGGATTTGAACTCAGGTCCTCCTGATTCCAGGGCTGGAGCTCTATTCACTGCACCACCTAGCCACCCCTCCAGTATTCTTATTATATCTCAGGGGTGGGGAGCCTGTGGCCTTAAGGTTCCGTGTGACCTTCTAGATCCTTGAATGCAGTCTTTTTACCAAGTCCAAGTTTTACAGAACAAATCCTTTTAATAACAAGATTTGATTCAGTCAAAGGGCTACACTTGAGGATATAGAGGGCCACATGTGGCCTTAAGCCCACAGGTTCCCCACCCCTGAACCATTCCTTCTTAAAAAAAAAGAGGTTAAATGGGAAAACCTTTGTCCACTCCTAAAACGTCCTCAAAATAAAGCAGCTGATGGTGATGAGCAGTCAAGTTGCCATCAGTACTCCCTACCATGCATAATTTCCATTTGCAAAATCTCATTCAGTAATTGCCTTTTGGACCCAGAACAATTTCTTCTGTCCCCTTTTCTAATCGATTTCATTAGCATGGTCCCCCTAGCTTAGAGGATATGGAAGAGAGGGATTTGGTTCAGGCACAGAAATGTGACTAGTGGTCAGATCTTCTATTTTAATAAGCACCTCTTTTCCTTGGGATGCAAAAGTTTTTGTATGTTTTAAAGGAAATTAATTCTGCTGTGTTTCTGGCTTGTTTACACTTGAGCCATCCAGTTGCTGATTACTAAGAACCACGTGATGTTCCAGGGGCCTTTGAAATAAGCTTTTAAAAACCTTTTGGTCAGAAGAGATTGTGTCTCTCCCCAAAGGTAAAATCCAGGCTTTGGGAAAAGGGAAGAAGGAGACAATGTAGTCTGTCTAGTGGTAAGCACACTTGTTTGGAGTACAGAATCTAGTCTGGGTACTGCTTTTGTGTGTGACCTTGGGTGAGTGACTTGCCTTCTCTAGGGTTTGGTCACTCACAAATTTTGAATGACTCCTAAATCTGACTCCTTAACACTTTTCTTATGCTATGGACCTCACATATAAACCTTCCTTGTTCTGGAAGGCATGTAAGAGGGCACATTGAAGTTGGGACTCATGATGAGCAAAGGGTGATTCAATCTCCAAACAGGATGTCTTTTTAAAAAATGCTTGTTGGTTGACTAGAAGATACTGAATTTATGTGGCCCTGTGGATGTCACAGGATGTGTGACCATACACTACCGCCTTCTCCATATGCTATCTGTGGCACAGTGGATAGAGCACCTGGCCTGGATTCAGGAAGACCTGAGTCTTAATCTTAGTCTCAGACACTTATGAGCTGTGTGACCCTGGGCAAGTCATTTAACCTCTGTCTGCCTCAGTTTCCTCATCTGTAAATCTACCTCCCAAAGTTGTGAAAATAAGATGATCTAATACTGGTAAAGCACTTTACCATCCTAAAGCACCATATAAATGCTAGCTATTGTTATTATTATCACATATGTGACCATACACAAGTAGCCTCACCTCTTTAAGCCTCGGTCTTTTCTTACATAAAATAAGAGAGTTGGACTCTAAGGCCCTTTCCAGTTCTTAATAAGTCCATGAATATAAAGCATTTTATATCCATGAGATATTAACTTATGCTTTCCTCAGACCAAGAAAAGCATACTTAATGCTGGCTCTAATACTTTTCTGGAAGATTCCCAAAGTCATACAGAAAAACATGGAGCTTGTTAACACCAGGGATTTTTCCCCCACATTCCTTGGAGGCTATCATGAGCATGTCCCTACCCAACATTCCAGGCAGGTCATCATAAGCATTCAGGCTCCTACTTATCCAACATTCTTGGCAGGCCTTCATGAGCATGCATGGCTGCTACCTACCCAGCATTCCTGGAAGGCCATCATGAGCATGTATGGATTCTACTTATCCAACATACTTGACAGACCAGTGTGTGCATGTATGGCTCCTAACTACTCAGAATTCCTGGAAGGAGGCCATCAGGAACATGAATCCAAGACAAAGCAGCAGAGGATCAGTCATCTCCATAGGACACAAAGGGTAAAGAACCTCCTCCCCATTTTGCCCACTCTAGTTACCACTCAGAGGTCTTCCCTACCTATATTTCCCAAAGCTTATCCCCAATCTGACAGGCCAGGCAATCAAGGCAGATCATCTACCTACAAAAACATAATTAGCTGCCATCCTTACTGCTATGGGCACCAATAGGAAAGCTTCTTTTAGGCTGCAATCTTCTCTCTTAGCATTTCCTGGCAGAAGACCAAATTCTCTCCATAGCCAAGCATTGCCCTTCCAGGCTCCTGAGAGGCTCAACAGCTGCCAACATCCTTTGCTTTTTCCTGACTCAGTCATCACAGATGGGCTTGACTGTAGAGAGGAGTGGAGGGGGAGGGAAAGAACGGAATAGGGGGAGAAGTAACAAGAGAAAAGAGATTCTTTCATTGAATAATGATGCTTGGAATACTGCACGGTGACTGCTGCATTCCATTGAGAAAAGGCCAGGCAAAGGCATAGCAGAGAATATACTGAAGTAGACACTAGGGGTGATTCTGTTCAGTATGTGGTCACCTGGACATTTGCAGGCATGTGTCCCTCTAATTCATTTTCTCTCCATTTTTCTTTGATGAGGAACCACTTATGATGCCAAAAACATTTATCAATCAGAATAAAAGAGCCACAGCTGATCAAATCTATTTTAAAAGTTCACTCATAGATTGCTAATTGGTTAAAAGAAACAAAGTAACTAGGTCTTGAGTCCTACATGTTTTCTGAAGCAATATAGGAATAGAATTAGGCTTCAAAAATTATAGATCCTCGTTTTCTTCCCTGATTCTCTTGCTAACTTTAGCTACTTTGTTCTTCTGGATAACAACCCAAAAAAACTTCTTATGGAGCAAAACATCAGTAGGAACATAGTTCTAGAGTTGGAAGGAAATCCTGATCTAATCCAATCCTCTCATTTTATAGGTGAAAAAACTGAGGTCAGATGATTTATCAATAGCCACAGTGGTAGAAGGTGCAGTAGAGTGCCAGGCTTAGAGTCAGGAAGTTTCATCTTCCTGAGTTCAAGTCTAGCCTCGGGCATGCACAAGCTTTGTGATCCTGAGCAAGTCACTTAATCCTGTGTGCCTCAGTTTCCTCATCTGAAAAATGTCTGGAGAAGGAAATGGCAAACCACTCCAGTACCTTTACCAAGAAAACCCCAAATAGGGTCATGAAGAGTCAGACATGACCAAAACAACTAAACAGCAATGACATACAGTTAGTAAGAATCAGATGCAAGATTTGAACCCAAGTCCTCTGGCTCTAAAACTGGTATTCAATCCATTAAACCATGCTACCTCCCCCTTTTCAAGATCAGAATATAATGAAAGGAGCATTGCTTTCAGATTCAAGAAGGAGACCAAACTGCTAGTCCCCCTTCCAAGGATGAATGGCTATGTGACCTTGGGCAAGTCACAATAGTAATAAGCTTCATTTCTTTATCTATAAAGTAGAAATAATAATACCTTATCTACCTAAAGACTGGTGGCTATACCAGATAAACTTTTAAACATGTAATGTCTATGTATGCTAGATTAAAATTAAAGCCAGAAGGGACATTCCTATGCCCCAGTTTATGTTCAACATCCTACTTTCAAATAGATTAGCAAGCAATCCAAGAGAAATCATCCTATGTGTGATTAATAGTTATATAGCCATAAAAGTGGTTCATCATTATGTTGAAGATTTTCATCTTAATTATTATTAATTATATGTTCATTGACATAAAGGAAAGTATATATTACTTAATAGTAGCAACTTACTATTTATATATTGTGTCTTCTAAGAATGGATCAATTTTTATTTTCTAGACAAAAATTTCTAAAAGCTTGACAGGATTTCATTCCCCTTCAAGCAATATTTCCAGGTCCAGAGTGGTGCATCCCCAAATCTATTCAAGGGAAATTAATGTCTTATTAAGCTAACTAGTTTACCTTCAGTCACATTGTTGTCATTGTTCAATTGTTTCAGTTGTGTCCAACTCTTTGTGACCCCATTTGGGGTTTTCTTGGCAAAGATACTGGAGGGGTTTGCCATTTTTTTTCCTCCAGATCATTTTACAGATGAGGAACTGAGGCAAATAGAATTAAGTGACTTGGCCAGGGTTACACAGTTGGTGAAAGTATTAGGTCAGATTTGAACTCAGGAAGATGAGTCTTCCTCATTCCAAGCCCGGAACTCTATTCACTGTGCCACCTAGCTGCCCAGTCACATAGAAAACAAGTGATTTTCAGTTTCCTAATCTGTAGAAAGGGGATATAGAATTCGATGAACTCTGAGCTTTCATCTAGCTCTTAATCCCACGATCTTCTCATCCTATGGGAAAATGAAAAGGTAGATTGTTTAATAATGATTATAAGGCATTTCAATATAATAACTGCAACTGGGTACTGAGGTGTATTACTGACAATTGGTAGTGGGAGGGCACGTATGGCAAATTAAGGGATAGATACATTCCCAGCATTTCAAGGAAACATATAGAGCCTTTAAGTCTGCCAAATCTATATTCAATTCAATCCAACAAACATTTTATTAAATGTCTGCCATGTTTGAGACATCAAGATAGACTCTGGGTATACAAAGATAAGATGGTCTGCTCAAGGAATACACATTTTACATTATGTTTATGGAAAAGGGACTGTGTCTTAGCTGAATTTTGTATCGCTCCTAACCCCTAACATAATGATGTGTATATAGTAGGAACCATGAATGAAATGAAGTGTCCTAAGGCAAGAAGGAGAAAGGTTCTGTGATTAAAACTAGATCCTGAATTCTGGTCGTTTATGGGCTTAAGTTTCTTAATTTCTGCAGGGTCTCAGTTATGTTTTCTCTTTAGTTAAATGAAGATAGATTGCCTCACAGAAGTGTCTTGAAAGTGATCAGTATATGTAGTATGGGCCAACATGCTTCATGAAATAGTAGTATATATCACAAAATGGGAATTGACAAAATAATGAAAGTTGATTAAGAATTAGCAGAATTAGAATGTTTATTAGAATCCTATCCCCTCTACCTCTTTATATGACTAGGTGCTCAATGATTAACAATGGTTGGTTTTCAGGAGCAATCATCTGAAAATTCTTAAAGTAGACAAAGTCAGTGGCACACAGTGGAAAAATAGCTGGTCAGGAAGACCTCAATTAAAGTCTTGCTTCTGACATATTCTTTCTTATCTAACCTCTCAATATTATAGGCAACTCTCTAAGACTACAACTTGATACCAGCCTGCATAGGTAGAATTTTCCTCACCTGGGAACTACCTATTCCAATGAAATGACAGGTCAAACCCTTATCCTTCTTCAAGACCAGCTTTCTGAAAATATTTAAGGTAGACAGTCTTTCTTTGGGCCCTGAACCTCATCTTCATACTATAAAATGACTCTTAAGATTCAAGAGGACACAGTTTCAAATCTTGGCTTTTTCATTCATTAATTTGTTGACTTTGGGCAAGTGAATTCCTCTCTCTCATCCTCAGTTTGCCTATCTACAAAATGAGTGGGTAGAACTAAAAGACCTACAAAGTCACTTGTAAAACCGATGGGTCTATGTGGAGAATGTCTGGCCTCTTCCAAGATTCCTATGTAGTCTTTACAGCAAAGAAATAAACCTCTGGAAATGGAATTGGGGACAGCCATCATTTAGTGGTAAACATATTTTGACCATGGGAAGAAAAGGGGGACTTCCCTGCAACTCCTAAAATTACGGAGTATGTATTTGTCATCCCTGATTGTATTTCTTCCTTTCAAATGCCAGTGAGTCAATAACCCAGTTGATGCCACCAACAGACGTTCAAGGGCATATACTGGGATAGAACTGATTCTACCCAGGATATTGAAGGTGAAACACATTGTAGAGCAAAGAGCAGTGAACTAAAAATCAGAAGTTCTGGGTTCTAGTTTTGATACTATCACTACTTTATTTCTCCTGTTTTGTCAAATTTGTGGTTGTTTAGTCATTTTCAATTGTGTCTGACTCTTCATGACCTCATGCTGGGTTTTCATGGCAGAGATCCTGGAGTGTTTAGCCATTTCCTTCTCTGGGTATTTTTACAGATGAGGAAACAGAGGCAAGCAGGGATAAGTGACTTGCCAAGTGTCACACAGCTAGTAAGTATCCGAGGTCAGATTTGAACTCAGATCTTCCTGACTCCAGGCTGGGCACTCTATACACTGCACCATCTAGCTGCCTTTCTATAAAGTAGGAGTTAATTTCCATCTCAGGTTTACAGGCCTGCTGAGAAGATCTACAGGAACACATAAAACCCTTTGAATTCCCTAGAGGTAAGGGATCTTCAATTGCAAGGTATTGATTTTTTTTAAAGGTTTATTCATTTGGCTTAACAAATATCTGCTGATGGTTAACAAATGTATAGTTCTGTTCTAGATGCTACAAGTTCTAGAAAGAGGCATAAGTCAAGGTTACTATATAGGAGTTTACTATCTAGCAAAGAGAAGCATGAAAAATTAAATTAAATAATACAAGGCAGATAAAGGCAGTCTGGTGCAATAAATAATAGCAGTAATAATAGATCACATTTATACAACATTTTACAGTTTGCAAAGTGTTTTTATCCCTTTTGGTCCTTATAACTCTGTGAGGTAGTTGTTATTATTTTTCCCATATTACAGATGAGGAAGCTGAGTGTCAGAGAGGTTAAATGACTTAACAAGGGCTACACAGCTAGTTGTTTTCTGAGGCAGAATTTGATGTAAGGTCTTTCTGACTCCAAGTCCAGTGTGCTTCATTCACAACTGACCATTGGTCTTTAATCAGAAAGACTAACTCTCAAATCCTGCTTCTCACACTTCTTAGCTGTGTGACCCTGGGCAAGTTACTTAACTCTGTTTGACTCAGTTTCCTCATCTATAAAATGAGCTAGAGAAAGAAATAGCAAAGGGCTCCAGTATCTTTGCCAAGAAAATGCCAAATGGGGTCATAAGTCAGACATGACTAATCAACTAAATGACATTAGTTGTGGGACTCTGAGTAAGTTTCACTTAACCTCTTTTCCTTGAAGCATCTCCTTATAACTTATCTTCTACTAAGTCAAGGTTCCAATCTATTTGGAAGGAGTTTCCACACTGGTAGTTCCCCAAGTTGACACAAGACAAAATCACAGGACTTTCCTTCCCACAGTTCCATAATGCAAGGCAACAGATATGGTGAAACACTCAATGAAATTCAGGTCTATGACTGACTGGATGAGGAGAGATTGGGGGTGGGGAGAGATGCCAGTTAATAGAAAGAGACTGCTTTCTGAGGCAACATGCTTCTTTATATCCCCATATGAATTATGCTGCTATGGAATGTAAGGAAGTGTGTGGTTTCGGGAGGTCTGCCTTCTAATAGGTCCAATGCATAGTTTCTGTGCTAATTAGGTAAGTGATTGGCAAGGAGTTATGATCAAGTAGGTGTCTCAGTCACCAGAAAAAATAGACCATTTAGAATCTTCTACATTTTGTTCCTCCTCTTCATCAGCCTTAGATAACTCCCTTCCAATGTCATAAGATTATAGATTTAGAACTGGACGTGACATCAAAAATCACCTTCTACAAGCCATTTATTTTCCATTGAGGAAACAAAAATTCAATGACTGGCCCAAGGTCATAGAGGTATGAAGTAAGACTAAGGACTACTTCCCAGGCGTCCTGGTTCCCTTCTTAGAATTGGAGGATATTAGTGAACTCTTCAAGACCAGGGGCTATCTCTCTTTTGTATGTGCAGTCCCAAAATCTAACATGGTTCCTGCTTAATAAATATTTGCTGATTGATTGGAAATCTGGAAGGACCCTTAGAGAAAATCCTATGATTTTGTTTTGTGTCAGCCTGAAGAATTACCGATCTAGAAACTCCTTCCAAACAGTTTGGAACCTCATGTTTTAAGGAGTTGCCTCAGATTAAATGAAACTTTATTCAAGATCTCACAAGAAATTTATTGTTTTTCAGTCATTTCAGCCATCTCTGACTTATCACGACCGCATTTGGAGTTTTCTTGGCAAATATACTGGAGTGACCTGTCATTTCTTCCTCCAGCTCATTTTACAGATGAGGAAACTGAAGCAAACAG